>RCIC01000044.1:0-600000 GCA_018883505.1 Ceratosolen fusciceps
ATATATTAATTTTATTTTTAAATTATATTGATATTATATAATATTGTCAAATCATTATAGCTTTGCGATTTTATCACTAATGATTAACATGTCGTTTGGAGGTAATTCCACAACTGGTAGTTTTATATACGAACTGTAAAAATAATCATAAATAAATAACGTCCCAAACAATTAATTCGGTTTTTGTTCAAATTGATAAAATATATACCCCCACTTCACTTTTGATCCAACGTTGGATACGATAACGGTGGGCATTTTCGGTATCAGGTAAGTATCTGTCAAGATTAACTTTGTGTGTAACATCATCGGAGAAGTTTATGATTAAAAGAATTCTTTCTTTGAAATACTGACGTAAAATGAGAAGAACCGTATTATAATTTAATGCCTGACTTCTTAAGGATCCGTATTTTAAAACTTTCGACGTATTTTTCAATTTAATTAATATTTGGAAAAACTTATAGTGGGATACTGACTCATTTTTCTGCTTTTGTAAATTTAAATCCTTATAATTATTATTAACTGGTAACCATGTTTCTGAAGCATTAGTGAATCCTAAAAAGGATAACATTTAAATATATCAATGTAATTAATTTTATTATAAACCATATACTTATGTTAAAAAAATAGTTTATGTATTATCGGTACAAATTTTATTATAGCCATTATAATTAATTAATCTATTATTGAATATATATATACACCATTGTCATTAAAATAATTAATGAACTAAATATTCTAATTCTGAAAGTTCTACTAAGTTAATTGTAACGAAAGTATTTGCCTTTAAAGTCTTCAACTATTTTTTTACTTCGTAGATTAAGAAATATACGCTGAATTCTTACCAGCGTTCATTGTATTATCCCATTGAAATGGTGTTCTGGAGGGATCTCGGGAGTACTTTTGATAAGTTTGAGGATCTGTCCTGCAGGCTCGTGGATCTTGCGTTTGATTCCAAGTGATGTCAAAATTATCTTTCATAGCAATTTCATTCCCATAATACATACATGTAATCCCAGGAAGAATCAATGCTAAAACTAATTTTATCGTGGGCTTTTTAAGATCTATTGATGCAGCTCTCGGATTGTCATGATTGTCTGTCTATATAATAATGTGATAATGCAATATAATTTATCAAAATAGCTTATCTAGTAATAATAAATAATTTTAAAATATCTTTATTGGTTTATATATTTTTTGTTAAATACATAGTAGATCCTCAGTAATATCATATCAGAATAATATAGATTTAAATATACCAGTTCAAAGCTATTAATTACATTATACATATATCATAACATTATAAGAGATTCATGAATATTTTAGAAGTTTTGTAAAACATAATTAGAAATGAATAATATTTAATAACGAGAAAAAGTTTTAATTTCTAAATCAATTTTTACAAAAACATTTTGTTTTGTCTTACCACCCAATTAGCAATCGTGTTAACTGGCATATTTTTTATCCAAATATTGATAGACATTATATAATCTGTAGGTTTTGAATCGTTTTTAATATTTACGATGAAACCAAAATTGAAAGGTACATTTGATCCAAAATTATAATACTTTAGTATATTTTTGAAATGTAAAGAATAAACTTCCGTCATTATAATCTATGAATAGTAAAATCACATTCATAAGTTATTTTTTTTAAACAAGAAAACGGAAATATTATTTTTAGTATATAATTGATAGAGAATATGACAATTAGATCTAACCTTCTCTTCTTGATTATGATTTCTTGTCCATTTATTTAATATATTTCTCCAATCAGCAATTAATTTATAATCTCGTGGATCATCAGTAGTATAATTGTGAAAATGATATTTGTATTCCCCTTCGATATATCCAGGAATATGACTAAGAGGTTCATCTAGTAAGTCATCATTTTCAAACAAATTAGGAACGGCGTCTATTCGAAAGCCATTTACACCCTTATTTAACCAAAAGTGTAGAACTTTCTAATAACATTATGTAACTGTATAATTTTAATAAATATTTTATAACACATTAATTGTTTTATTATTCTATTCTATTCATTAATAATAATTAATGAATATTTTTATAATTTTCTATTAATTTTTGAAAATTATATATTTATAGTTTTATTTTTAGAATAAAATAATTGGACCAACAATAATTATAATATTAGAAAATTGTATTAGAAAATTTAACTATTATATAACTATATTAATTTTAAGTATATGTTTTGTCTGAACATTATTTTATTTCGTAAATTAAGGAATTTTTAGTTCTCATTAATATTAATATTTCGGCTGATTTCCATTTGGGGAAAGTTTCCTGAGTTCCGCTACTTGCGAATACAGGCGGTTCCCACAAAATCATTCGCGCATCAATGAAGAAGCTCTTATAAGGTAATGTGTTAATAATAATTATAATAATTTGAATGTAAAATGTAGAAGTTATTCTTTCCCTAAATTATAATTTATACACTGGGCTGAATTTTATTAAAATTTATTGCTAATGAAATAAATGTAATACGCGACTGGTCCGTTCAAGTGAAATAAATCATAGTAAAGAAATTAAAGAAGTAATTATTTTTATTATAACAACAAATACACAGTATCGTTAATTAAACTAGTTATACTACATTTAATTCATTAATTCCACAGTATTGAATATATTTTAACAGTATGCCAAATATTTATTAATATTAACCCATTATTGAATTTTAAATAACTATAAACGTAAATTTAATTTACTTAAAAAAAATTTAATCTATTACATTATTCAAAGTTGATTAATCAAATGTATGTATTTCATTAAATACAATGGTATTTAACAGGTTGAAAATCTAAAAATCGTATCATATTTATATCATTTTTATACAACATAAATTGACATAAATCAACATAAATATTTATTGATTAAATAAAAATTAAGCGTAAAAACATGATACTATTTGAATATGTGATACTGAATACTATTTCTAACTATATAAATTATTATTTTGAAAAATATTTTTATTTATCTGTCAATAAATTAAAAAAATTATTTGTCCAACATATATTTGTTTTATGTAATAATAAAATAAACTTACTTCAATTTCATTTCTAACTTTTGGATTATTATAATTCAGATCAGGTTGTCTATAGTTAAATTGATGGTAATACCATAAATTTCTTTTCTTATTATAAGTCCATGCTGATCCACCAAAAACACTAATCCAGTTATTTGGTGGCTTTGTATTATTCTCTCTACCTTCGCGCCAAATGTAATAATCTCTATATTTTTCATCACCGTTGACGCTTTTAATGAACCATTTGTGCTTGTCAGATGTGTGATTAGGTACAAAATCTAATATTACCTGCAACAAAAATATTTTAAAATTCTAAATTGAAAGAAAGTAACAAATAAATTATTACCTACTTTAATTCCAAAATTTTTAGTTTTCCTAATGAATTCATCAAAATCCTTTAAGGTACCATACATGGGATCAATATCACAAAAATTTGTAATATCGTAACCGGAATCAACCATAGGACTGGGATATATTGGAGATAACCATAAGGCTGTGACTCCCATATCGATAAAATGATCTAATTTACTTATAATACCTAAATAAATTTCAATTCTTATATAATAAAATGTTAACAATAACTATTTATTTTGAAAACACTATAATAATATAAAACTAGGATTACAATAACGTACTTATGAATAAATATTAAATAGTTTCCTACCTATGTATTGTCTAAAAAATTAGTTAATCCATAGAATACTAGAAATTTTTACATAAAGTTTCTTCTCGAATCAATATTTTCGGCAGTGCATTTGATTATAAAATATTAACAATAAGAAACAAGTATAAATAAAAACACTTTTGAAAATAATATTGTAATAATTGCATACATATATTTTCGAATTTATCTGATTTTCGTTTAGAATTTCTGATTTTCGGAAAAAATACATATTTTTTAATTAATGCTAATATTCAAAGAATTAAGTTTGCATTAAAAATTTTAACACATTTTTGGTAAATACTATTATTAAATGAATTACTTTTCATGTAAATAAAATCTATATATTTTCACACTTACCTCTTAAGTCACCGTTTCCATCGCCATTCGAATCCATAAAACTTCGGGGATATATTTGATAAAAGACCATGTTCTTCCACCATCCTTTATTTCTTATTTCTGCAACTGTATAATTAATAATTAGAAAAAATATAAGGTATAATTTTAAAGAAAACATTTTTGTAATTATACTTTGTACAGATTGTCATATCTTATATAAAGCAATATTATAATTTTAAATAAACATCGATGATAATTATGATTCTTGCATATTTACATTTATACATATTAAGTCATAAATAATTGTAGCTTTAATTTAATTCTATGAATTTTATAGCCATCATGTATTGTTTTTTTAGCTATACGTTAAATAAAAATTAAATTAAGTTAAATAAATATTAAATAAAAATATAAAAATGCCTTTGAAATTTATATAATCTAATTATTTTATACATTTTTTCGCTGCTATTATACATAGTATAAAAATATATTACAAGTATATTGTTATTAATACTTTTAAATGTCTGTAATCTAAGTAAATATATTTAAAAATCTTATTACATAAAGGTCTAAATTAATATATATTTACAATAATATTTTAGAATTAGTTAGATGTTTTTTTATTAGTTTTTATGAATAAAATACGAATAAATAAATAGATTAATTCACATCAATTCCTTTTCACTAATTGACAGTAATGTCATATAATGATATAAATAAAGTATTTATCTCAAGTTCTAATTATCATAAAATAATATATATATTTTTAAATATTTATTTGTGTGATTGAATTCTTACTGAATATATTTTTATTCTTTAATTTTCGACAACAGTTTACACTTGCATATTTTTAAGTGAATATAATTATTAATATCAAATATTGATAATACTTTATTACTTTTTATACAAATATAGTATTAAATCTATTATCCAAATCTACTTAGCAATCAAATATTTACATATATCAAAATAAAGTTTCATTTAATGTCAATAAAGATATTCAGAAGTTTAGTATTTACGTTATAATAGTATAAAAGAATATTTCATTAATATTATTTCCAGACTGACATTTATCATACAGATTTGATTATCTAAAAAAGATAATAATTACACTATCATAAAAGTTTATTGATGATAATTAGAAGCGTATTTAAAATTTATAGTTAAATAGCATGTGAATACGACGTGATCATCTTTTATAATTACGATAAAGGAATTTTTATCTTATCTGTATGAATCATATTTTTAAATATTTTACATTCTATATAATTATCATTACTGTTATAAACAATTCAACGTACAAGCTACAGTCAAAGTTCCATTCAATTTATACATTTCTATTATCTACTAAAATTAATATATGTCATATACGTCTCACAAAGGATTGACAAATTAAAATTCAGCAAATCTAAATTTACTTGGTGGATGAAATTGTTTAATACTAAAATATTGATAATTAGAATTAGATAATTAGAATTATTAGTAAATCATTAAAAATGTACTAAAAATTTTATAATAGCCATTCTTTTATTTTTATTAAAGCAGCAAGTAACTTTATTATTAAGTTTATTATTTATATAAACTAAAGTATTCTATACATTTCTTTTAAATTCCTCAAATAAAAATGACGATTTTGTTAAAAATACGTAGTTTAGTACTTCAAAGGTAGTTTTTTACTACTTCATTACTAAATTTATTAATATATTGTATAGAATAGTTAGTGAAACATTTTAATAAAATTTCTATCGAATTTCCTTTTTTAATAGATTTCCATTCTACATTATTCATTAATAATTTATATAGCCCGAATAATAAGTACAAGCTTAATAAGTAGAATAAATTATAATAATATTAAAAAACTTTATTATAATATGTAATAAGTGATATGTAATGAATAATTTAAAATTGACATCTATAAATTAACTAGTTTTTAGAATTTGTGAGAACCAATACAATCGCAGGTGGCAATTTAAGATCTGAAGTGCGGACTCTAGTTCTGAAATCATAAAAAGAATGGTTCAATAAATATTTTTAATTTATTATAGTTCAAAGAATTAAAATACAATTAACACATTTTTATAGAAATTTAAAAGATAACGTACCCCCATTTAATTGTTGAGCCTACACTAGATACAACAACGATAGCATAGTCGGTATCAGATAAGAACTTAGTAGCATCAATTAACTGCGTTCTGTCATCTGAAAAGTTTACCAGAAGAACGATACTTTCCGTATCGTACTTTCGCATCACGACTAGAACTTTATCATCGTTTAATACATCAACCTGTAAAGATCCCTTTTTTAAAATGTCCGATGACCTCAATTTGGTCAAAGTTTTAAAAAGTTTATAATATGATTGAGGTGTAATTTTTTGTTGTGCCAAATTTAATTGTTTATAATTTTTATGAACTGGTAACCATGTTTTTCTGGCTTTACTAAAACCTGTAATAAAAAATAATTTTTTCAGTGTGAGTATAAGTGCATGATTTACGTATAAAAAGTAATATTATTTATTATTACCAGCATTTTTTAAGGGATTCCACTGAAAGGGTGTCCGGCATGGGTCACGTGTTACCGTTTGATATATCTGCGGACTCGTATTACAAGCCTGAGGATCTTCGGTCTCTTCCCATGTGATGTCATAATTATCAACCATTCCTATTTCTTCGCCATAATAAATACAAGCTATACCTGGAAGTATCATGACTAAAGTTATCATAAAATCCTTCCTGTTAGGATATCTTTGAGTAATTCTTTGTCGATCATGATTACTCGTCTGTATGAGAGAAAAAATTCGTATTAATTTATTGAAAACGTCAAGCTATTAATATATTACTACCATTGATTTAATTAATTACATTAATCTTACCACCCAATTAGCAACAGCGTTCGTAGGCACTTCAGTCATCCATGAATCTATAATATTTTTAAAATCACTTGGTTTTGACTTATTTCCAGCATAAGTAATAAATTCAAAATTAAATGGTACATCTGATCCATAATGATAAAACTTATACGATTTATAATATACTTCTGTTAGTAGAATCTATTTATCAAAAATTATATCTATAAATACACTGTTTCATATTTATTAATATTAAAATTACAATTATTAAAAGTATGGACCTTTTCTTCTTGATTATTTGTATCTACCCATTTATTTATTAATTTTTTCCAGTGCGCAATCAATTCATAACTTCTTTGATCATTTTTCGAATAAATGTATTCAAGATATTCTCTATCAATTTCGGTATAACCAGGTAAATGAGATAATGGTTCATCCAAAAATCTATCGTCTTCATAAATATATGATACCGCGTCTACCCGAAATCCATCGATACCTTTATTTAGCCAATATATAATTATGTCCTAAATAATAATTTTAAATATTTTATATAAATAAAAGATGATCATACGTGTAATTATAATCTATTAAAACAAATAACGATCGTATGATTATATACTTATATAAGATACATGGTGAACAGCCATGATATAGCAAAATTTTATAAATAAACAAAATTATCTGTAAATAACTTACTTCCATTTCCTTATAAACATGAGGATTAGTAAAATTTAAATCAGGTTGTCTTCTTTCAAATTGATGTAGATACCATAAATTTCTTTTCTTATTATAAGTCCATGCTGGTCCTTTAAAATGACTAATCCAGTTATTTGGTGGCTTTGTATTATTCTCTCTACCTTCGCGCCAAATGTAATAATCTCTATATTTTTCATCATCGTTGACGCTTTTAATGAACCATTCGTGCTTGTCAGATGTGTGATTAGGAACGAAGTCCATGAAAACCTATAAAAAAAATTATCATTATGTTCTGTAATTAATTGTGTTACATTTATAAAAATATATTTAATTTGAATATAATTGTTATAAATATTTTTACTTTAATCCCAAACTTTTGCGCTTTTTGTATTAAATTGTCAAAATCATGTAATGTACCAAACAGTGGGTCAATTTTTCGAAAATTTGAAATATCATATCCCGCATCAATCATTGGGCTTTCATTAATAGGTGACATCCATATAGCTTTAACTCCAATATCTAAAAAATGTTCTAGTTTTTTTGTAATTCCTGCAATAGATAATTATTTAATCCAATTAAAAATGACAAATGTACAAACATTGTACTTTATTGCTTTTAAATATTATTTCCATAATAATAAACAAAATAATCAAATTCTTCATATTATTAATAGTTTTCATAAATATAATTTTGTTACCAATTTCTCATAATTGATAGAAGTTCAGTATAGTATATTTCTTATCTGAAAATTAAACTTAAGAAAATAACTTCTTTATATAGCTTTTAAATATATTATTAAATGAATTATTAATAGATTAAAATGAATTTTGAATTAATAAATATTGTATTTTGCATAATGTATAGATTAATTAATAATTTGATATCAGTATACAACAATATATTTTAAATTGTAATTATGAAAGGCATCATTGAATGGAAATTTCATCGGCCAATTAACCTACATTTAATATAATATTAAATTATAATTATGATAAAATTATAATCTATTTATCCGTGTTAAAAAAAACATGAAATCATCAAGTAACAAATATAAGCGCATGACTCAGCTCTGTAAATCAATAAAAAATTAACTAAAACTTAATATTCAGAATAATCAAAATACATTTCTTTTGAAATTATCTAATATACTAATATTAGATGTGTAACATAATCTTTAAAATTTTGTATGAAACTTTTTTACAAAATAGGAAGATTAAATAAATATTTTACTAATAAAGAGACAAAATTATCTAGTTATTTTATATATATTTTTGGAATAACATTATAGAATGAAAAATAATGTTTAATATTATGAATTTATAAGATATAATTATATAGATTCTTAAAAAGAATAGTTAATACATTTTATTACATGAAACATTGAAAAATATGTAGTAACAAGTATACTTCGAAATATAAGTTGAGCTTTTTATAATATAAGTTATGAAACAATAAATATAACATAAAAAATAAATTTTAAAAATTATTTGTATTGGTCAATTATATTATTATTGATCAAAACTATAATATTGCCTAAAATTTAATTAGTAAACATTAACAAAATTTTTAGTAAACATTAACGAAAGTATTAAAAAAATTTTTTTTATAAAAACAAATCAGATATTTTATTATATAATTAAATTTAATTACAAATAAAATACATTATAAATCTTATTTTATTTTATTCTATTTTTTAACTTCATATTTTTAAATATAGTATTACCTTGTAAATCACCGGTTCCATCATTATTAGAATCCATGAAACTCCGAGGATAAATATGATAAAAAACTTCATTTTTCCACCATCCTTTATTTTTTATGTCGGCAAATGCAGTACTTATAATAAAAAAAAATGGAATATACAGTTGCCAAAATAACATTTTTAACTATTACTTTTTTTCTGTTAGCCCACCTTATATAGATAAATTTTTGTATGATAAATCATACTTCTTATAAACTTATTATTTAAACTGTGAGACACGTGTATGTATTTTTAGAAATATTCATGTACATATTAACGAAATAATTTCATATACGTCATGGAAAATCATTTTTAGTATGGCAATATGCATAAGAATACAGTGAGAATTGATCTATATTCTATCAGAGGGTCAATATTTAAATATTAAATCCATTTGTAAATCATAAACTGTAATTAAAATTTTAATACTCAGTTTTAACAGTTATTAATAAACATTTACCAAAAGATAGTTTAACATAAAATTTTTATTCGTATACATTATATTTGAAATTAAAAATTTTATTTTTCCAAATATATGTGATATATTTGGAATAGATAATAAATGAAGCAATTATATTATTATTTAAATATTTTATAACATACATAATATTTAATTAGAATTTTATTGAATTAAAATTACAGATATCTTATTTTAGAAAATTTCTAATATAATTTTGTTTACGCTTAAGATTAAATTAAAATGATTAAAACTAATTATATAAACAAATATTTTGAAAATATTATTAAAAATAATAAAAAATATTGATCGATTAATTAAATAATTATTTAAGATTAATTAAATTTTGAAAAATTGTACATTTTAAAACCTTTAAACTTTTTATATGTGCATTTAACTAGAATGATGAATTAAAGTAAGTAAAGTTTTTAATGAATTAAAGAAAGTCGAATAATATTTGAACTTTTTTAAATAATGAAATTTATTATTATAATAATGAAAATAAACTATTATTACAAATGCCATTTCTTAAATTTATATTTAGATGCAATAAATATGCAATATTTATTGATAAGAAAAATTTTTACTTCAAATACAAGAAATATATTTTATTCATTATATTAAATAAATAGAATAAATGAAATTAATGTTTAAAGTATAAAAACAATCAGTTACATTAATTAAATGATAAAAGAAATTAAATCTATGAAATGTGAAATTTCAATTCCTTCTATAGCAGTATTGTAATATATTAGTAATGTTTTCGTATTTTTTAAATGAAAGCATAATTTTTATAATTTAAAAATAAATGTTTAACGTAATTTAAAAAATGTTTAAAAATACAAAGTTAATGATACCAAAATAGATTATAATGGCAAAACTGAATTTATTTACTACTGATAAATTAACTATGTTTATAGTACCATAAAATACCTTATGATTATATAAATAATTTATTAATACAATATTTGATCTACTTCTTATATGTTTGATTTTTTAGATTTCTTAGTATAAAATAGATATTGTAAATATCACATTTAATAATTTGCTTTGTAGTAAATCGAACTACAAAGTTTCATAAAATTTTGATTGTCAAGCGCAAATAATAATTTTTAATTCATATTCAACTATTTAAAAATTAATGCTTTACTATATTTTTAAATTTACTTGAAAATACGTGAAATATATTACCAATGTATAAATTTATAAAATAAATTTATATATAAAATATAAAATTTACCAATTTATAAAATAAAATTTATAATTTTATTTAAATCAATCAGCACTTATTATCAATTTATTAATTATCTATTTATTATTAAATATAATAATTCAGATGTGACTTAACTTAATTGTTGCATTGCATAATCAAAAGCTACTAAGTTTATGATTGCGATATAAACAATGTCCCACTCATTAAATCAGGGCTTTTAAAAAAAATATATTATTTATTATTAAAATAATTTCAATTTTTCAATTGCGGAAACGTATTTAAATAAATTACTAAAAAATTTTCAACAAAAATGCTGAAATTAAGGATTTTCACATATTTGTAATGTTTATAAATAAAATATAATCTTAATATTCATTGTAAAAATATCAGTATTTTGCAAAAAGTATATCTAATTATGTTTAATAGTACATACATTATTCAAATATATTCGAACACCAGGTTAAATAAAATATAAATCGCACTGTATTATCAGAAAAAAAATCTTATTTCTTAAATTTGTTAAGATACAAAGTATTAAGTTTAATATTTATTATGGATTACACGTTCAATTTATCTGTATTACCGAAACTTATAGAAGTTTACGAAGAAGTATATTGATACTCAGCTCTGTAAATTAAACAATACATTTTTAATTAAAGTATATTTATTGGGAAATAGTGTTTACTTAATAAAGATAACAACTAGATTTAAAAATTTTTTTAAATATTTAGTAAAATTTTAAATTAAATATTAAAGGAAGGTTTAATAATTTCATCGAAAAATCTGCATTAGGTATCAACAATAACGAAATATTTTTTTACTAAAGAAGAGACACAATTGTGTATTTTTTTTTGTATATATACTATTGAATACGAATATGATATTTATAAATTGAATGATACACTAATAATATTTATAAAATTCGAATTATTAAGAACAAATATTATTGATGTCTATAATAGTTATTAGTTTGAGCAACGAAAAAATAAATTTTAGTTAAGATATTCGACTTATTCTACTACTATATAGTGAATTTATATTAACTATTTTTAATATAAATTATATTTTTAAAGATATATAATTTATTTAATAAGCTATTTATTAATATTTATTATTAATAATTTATTATTCGAATATTATTTTTCTAAAGCAGTACAGTGTTTTTTAACCGTTTTATTTTTAGAGCTTAGCTGTATCTTTATTTCTAAAATCCCATATTAAAATCATCAAAATATACTATGCTTAACATATTGTCATAAGCATATTGTATTTAGTTAGTCTAACTTAGTATGATTTTATCTGTTGATTTCTGCTAAGTTTCATCTGTTAAGATTCATTAAAAATAAATAAGTCTTAAGTACGTTTAGAACTTTTCAGAAATTATAGTTTCAGCAAAAAATTTTACTTAAAAAATTATATTTTATATTGTTTTCAATTTTTTTTTTATTTTTTTAAGGCATCAAAATATTCAAATTATTTTGATAATTTTGAAACTCTTTAAAACTTTTGGCATCTATAATGCCAATAATAATATTGATAATACTTTAGAAAATGTCAAGCCACTTACATGAATGAAGTTTCTATCAATTCTCTACTTATCTGTTTCAAGTCTCTTCACTATATGTTTATATACTCACGTTACTCGCTTTTATTAACCAGCTGTTGTATTTTATAAAACATTAGTATCCGTTATATATTCAGGGTTGCATTAAAATAAAAAAAAAAGTTTTACATTTCTAAACGTTAAAGATTTAAATTCAACGCATAATGAAATCAAAACGACGAAAAGATCAAGAAACCTATTTTTAATTATAGAAATAGTTTAGGTTTTACCTAAAACTAAATATGTTTTTAAAAATATTCTACACAAATATTAAAACCTTATCAATACTCTATTTATTTTATACTCGAACTTCAATAACGGTAAATTAATAGAAAAACAAGTATCTTAATTAACCAGATAACAAATCACAATATATAAAAGAAGTGATGTAGTTTATACCTATTTTCAACTATTTTTAATTACTAATTTAAGAAAAAAATTAAATGCTTGTTTTTCCTGATTCATTAAAAATTGTATTTAATTTACTACTTCTATTTGTTGTTAGTTTTTTGACGAAATGGTACGATTGTATAACGACAGGAATGCTTGAATAATTTTCTGTTAGGTCGATTTTATCTTTTGGCTTAAGATAAAACTTTGTTTTAATTTTTTTTAAACTGATAATGTACTGGTAAAATAAAAATCAAAATGAATATCAGTAATAAAAACACATTCGATTATTAGTAAAACATTATATTGTTTAACCTCCAACCATATACGATTCTGTTTCTAAAATAGGAATAATTATTGTTGTTTTTGTTATTTGAGTAAAAAATCATCTTCTTACCAAGTATTTTTTAATTATGGCTAATTAACTATGTATTACTTTAAGTCTAAAAATAATAAACGTCTTCGCAGCATTTTTCACGCATTTTTAGTGATCCTGATATTCGCGGTTATTTTCAAAATTCTCTGTCTTTTCTTTCTTTATTATTCCTTCAGTTTCTTAACTATACCCTCTATAAAAATATACTCATCGCCATTGGTATATTTTGTAATAAAATCCAAGTTATATATATATTATAAAAAAATTTTTATTTAATTATTTAATAAATGTTTACCTAAATTTATTTTTGAACTTTCTTAAACGAAAAAATTTTTTCATCCTTTATTTAATTGATGCAATATTAAATGGTTGATCAAAATAATTAAAATATTAAAGTTTAATCAGAGTCATTTAACTACGGATAATTAAGTAAAATATAAATTTTAAACATGCATACACATAATTTATGAATATATTCATAAGTAATTTGAATTCACATTATTCACATGTATAATAATAAAAATGTATAAAGATATATTAAATATACTTATGTATTTAAAGTTTTAGTATCTCGATAGTTTCTTTAAAAGATTGTAACGTTGTATTTTAAAATTTTTTACTAAATTTATTATTTCTGAATTTATTTTATAAGTATTTTATAAGTTTAAGCAAATCTAATGTAATTATTGTTTGATTATTAAATTAATCACTAAAAATTAATAAAAAATGAATAATGTAAAATTACTTCAATCAATAAATATTAGTTTAATTAAAAAATACTTCTATAAAAATAGTTCAAAGATTAAAACTAAAATCACAAAAAAAATAATTTTAAAAAGCCTACAATATATTGATTAAGTACAAAATTTAAAAAAATTTTATTAGAAATGTAGTTACATTAAACTATATTGATAAAACTTATTGAAAAGAATAGTTCTAATACGTTATCAATTTTATATATCCTTTTGACGATTTAACGGTTTTATTTACTGACTACTGTTTTGAAAAATAAATTTTATAAAACGTGATATAATGTAACATGTTTACGTAGTGAAAAACTATTATTAATAATTATAAATAATTAAACAAAAAAAAGTTTTAATAATAGACAGTCCATTCTTGTGGACAATTTCTGAATTTTTAAAACTATAAAAATGTTATTTATATATAAATTGATTAATCAAATATATACATGCCAATAAATTATTTACGATATAAATAAATTAATAATAACGCATCTGCATAAATTATTAAAACTTAACAAATGACAAAATTATATAATACTGTATTTCAATAAGTATAATAAAAAAAAATATTAATTGAATTAATGATTATTTGATAAACATGTAAGAATTCACGTAAATAGAATAAAATTATATGGTTCAAATATATAAATGCTAAATACATAGCGGATCTTAGATAAAAATTTTGAAATCTGTAAAGTTATAAAAAAAAGTATACATTTTAATTAATCTGGTTAAAATTATAACATTATTTTATTATTTACAATATAAATTAATTTTAATATACAGTCATATTAGAATTTTAATATTACGAATCCGAATGAGAACCATCTATATTTGCGAGAAGTACTAAAGAAACTTTTGGTGGCAATTCAACACCGGAAACCAATACAGTTGTTCTGTAATAGTAAGTTTTTTTTAATATTAGCATTCTCTTTTATTAAAACAACGCTTTTACTTAATATAACTTATAGTTAATTTTGTTTTTATATATATTCATAAATAAATCAAATTCATTACCCCCACTGAATCCCAGATCCTAGACTCGCTAAAATAACAGAAGCTTCATAAAATCCAGATAATAGATTAGAAAGATCTACAGTTTGTACTGTATCATCAGAAAAGTTAACGAGAAGAATGATGTCTTCATTAGATTTTCGACGCTCAATTACTAATACTTTATCGTCATTAAATACACTAGATTTTATATCTCCATATTTTAAAGCTATTGATGTATTTCGTAGCCTTGTTAATGTTTGGTAAAGTATATAATGTGATTCGATTGAAGTTTTTTGTTTTGCTAAGTTCAATTCTTTATAATTATCAGGAATTGGAAGCCATGTACTCAAACCAGTACTAAAACCTATAATCATTATTAAATTTATTAGTAATCTTGAACAGTCATATTATAAATTATAAAAAAGGGATGAGCTTTACGAAATCGCAATGATAATTTCTTATAAATTTATAAAAATTTCAATAGAACATCTATATAATTTATATTTACAAATATAAATTTATTATATATAAATTATATATTATATTATATAAATTTTTACAAATAAAAATTTATATTAAAACTTATTAATTTAATTTATATGTAATATACAAAATAAAAGTATCTTCTGAATTTTTATTTTATATAACGAAATTAAATCGTTTTTAGACTTGCCAGCGTTTTCAGTATTATCCCATTGGAAAGGAGTCCTATTCGGGTCACGTGTTCGTTCTTGAAAATGTTGTGGATCCAAATTGCAAGCTTGTGGATCTTTTGTTTGCTTCCAAGTAATTTTATTATTATCTTCCATGCCTATTTCTTCGCCGTAATATGTAACGGCAATACCAGGAAGAATCATAGCCAGTATAGTCATTTGATCTACTCTTCCTGGATATCTTGAGGCGATTCTACTACGGTCATGATTTCCCATCTACATTTTAAATAAAATTACATTGCATGTTAAGTTTCCAAAGATGTTTTAATTATACAAATCGATGCAATAACTATTAACTACTTTTCTAGTTAGTTCTATTAATTAATTATCAGTTTTTATAACATTAAATTTTATAATAAAAATTAGTTTTTTAATTAAAAAAACATTGTTTATACAAATTTTAAAATATAACAAATTGTAATTGTAATTTTCGAGTTATTTTTAATTTTTTTACTATTGAACTGAATATAAACAAATTTTATTAATTTAATTTACCACCCAGTTAGCCACTTTGCCTTCAGGCATATTTGTTATCCAATTTTGAATAACATTTTTAAAAGCACTCGGCGTTGAGGTTGCATTCACCTCCGTAATGAAATTGAAATTAAATGAAACATCAGCTCCAGAGATATAGTATTTCATAAGATTTTCGAGACTCGTATAAGCTTCTGTCATAATAATCTGTTGATTACAAATATTCAGTCATATATATTAAACATTTGAAAATAAGATACTACTTAAATTTACATTTTAAAAGATAACCTTTTCTTCTTCATTATGTACATCCGTCCATTCATCAATTATCTTTCTCCATTCAGCAATTAAATCATAATTTCGTGGATCATTTTTTGTATAAATGTGATCAAGATAATCGTAATCACCTTTTTTAAATCTGGGATCACCAGAGGGTGGTTCATCTGGCAAGCCATTTTTCTCATAAATATGGATAATTGCATCTATTCGAAAACCATCAATACCCTTGTTAAGCCAAAATATCAAAATATCCTAAAATAAAAATACCACGTATTTTATTAATTAGACACACATTTTTAATATTTTCAAATTAAAAGAAAGCCGAATGATTTTTATAAACCATAATTTATAATATTATGTATTTAGAAAATTTAAATAATTAAATTATTTGATTAATTATGAAAATTACTTCTGATATAATTAAAATGAATATATCTTACGTTCATTTCTTTATGTAAATCGGAATTAACAAAATTAAGATCGGGTTGCCTATATTCAAACTGATGTAAATACCATAAATCTCTTTCTTTATTATAAGTCCAAGCTGGACCAGCAAAAACGCTTATCCAATTATTAGGTGGTTTAGTATTATTTTCTAGTCCCTTAGCCCAAATATAATAATCTTTATATTTGTTAATACCTTTAACACTTTGAGTAAACCAGTCATGTTTATCAGATGAATGATTAGGTACAAAATCCATTACAACCTAATAAGTAATTACAATTATATTTTTTTAATTTCTTATTAAAATTTATTTCTTTTAAAAGTTTAGTTTTTTTCGTGATTAATAATATTAAAATATAAATAATTATCTTTCTTATAATTCATAATAGTAGTTAATAGAGAGAAATGGAGAAGAGAGTTAAATTATAAAATAAAAAAAATGTTATGCTATATACCTTAATTCCAAGTTTTTTTGCTTCCTGAATCATCTCTTCAAAATCTGTCATTGTACCAAAGGTCGGATCAATATTACAAAAATCGGAAACGTCATATCCAAAATCAACCATTGGGCTTGAATAGATTGGTGATAACCATATTCCACCGATTCCAGCATCAACAAAATGTTCCAGTTTACTTGTTATTCCTATTACAACACATAATTATATTAAAACAATATGTTATATTATAAAAAATATAAATACTGTTTACTAATAATACTTTTACATAATAATTAGTAAATTATTTTATTATTCTTTTTACAATACGAACTTTTATTTTTATAAGTATATAATGTAATTTAATTTAAAGTTAGAAGTCAATATTTAGAGATTAGTTAGGTTCATTATAAAATTAAAATTATGAGATTGTAATAAATATTAAAGATGGATTTTTACATCTAATACAAACTAATAGTACGTAATACAACAAGTTACAGTAAGAATAAAAATACTGGTAGTGTAAAAAACAAATGGTTATTTATAATCTTTCTAAATGCAAATGCAAAAATACCTTGAATAACTAAATAATGATTCATCTTTATAAAAATATAACGTAAAATTAATAACGAATTAAGTGAACCTTTTATATCACCAACACCATCTCCATCAGTATCCATAAAGCTTCTTGGATATATTTGATAGAATACTGTATTCATCCACCATCCTTTATTTTTTATATCTCCAGCAACGAGAGAAATACCGAATAGCATAATATAAAATGAAAGAGAAGTCATTTTCAAATGTTCAAACTTCATCGCATTGGGTACCTTATATAAAAAAAATCATTTATCAGATTATTGAATTAAATAATAAAGATAATAGTAATTATATTGCAACATAGTGATTAAGAGTATGTAATTCATAAGCTATATATTATATCAATAAGTTCATGACAGAAGAATTTATAACTTTTTCTTTTATAAATTATCGAGAAATGATTTGACATATAATTAGCTTTATGATGTAAAAAAAATTTTATAGGAAATTATAATGATTTTATGAAATCTTCTCATGAAGATTACATACTTAAATAAATATTTATTGAAGAACAGATGTTACCCCACGTTGTTTAAAAAAAAGAAAATAATCTTCCGTCGATAATATTTCAAAAATAATCTCCCTAATTATATTACTTGATCGTACATAATAAAATTACTGAACAGGACCAATTCAATTTGAATCAGCAGCTATAAACCACTGTCAATTCGATAAATCCTAATGTTAGTTCCTTAGTAGATTTAACTTTTACTTTAATTTACGAAACAAAGACTATGTAAAGATGTTTTTAAAAAATATTTTTTATTATTAAATGAATAATTTTGTTATTATAAAATTGTATTATATCATTGTTTATCATAATTCATTACAAATATTTATTTCAGAATTTGAAATATATTTTTAAAAAAACCATATGTTAAAATATGAATAAGTGTGTTATTAATGTAAAAAAAAATCAAATACAATTGAATATTTAAGTGAGTAATAGAATTATAATAAATAATATTTAAAAATTATTTTTACATATTAATAATACATTTTCTTTATTAATATTAGATTGAAATCAATAAATTGTATAAATCTTTATTATTTAACGTAAAATATTATTTTTAGTGTTTATACAATTATTATATATTAAGTTTTCCTTTGTTGATTAAAAATAAATGTTTAAAAATATTTATAAACTAAATTTTTGCAAACGTTACATATTACAAAAAAAATAATTATACATGTAAATTTAAAATTTTACACTTTTCTTTTTTTAAAAAACTTTGATTTAAATATATTATCAATTAATATATTTAAAAAATTATAGAATTGTTAAAATTTTTTAAAGAAGTATTATTTGAAACATTTTAATAACTAATATTTAAAATTTAAATGATGATTTGTTACTAAATTTATAATTGCGCGAAATAAATTAAATTACAATTAATGGACTAAAAAGAAAATTATATTAACATATATCTCTAATAACGTAGATAATTTTGAAACTATAAAAAATAATCTAAAAATAATTTATATAGTTAATGAATAAATATAATAAACTTGTTTTTCTAATAAAAAAAAAATTATCAAAATTCGATTTTACGTATGACACTATAAAATTTCATGTCTAATAATATGAGAAATATGTTTGGTGCGTAATTTTTATTATTAATAAAAAAATCAATATATGATGTTTCATAAATAAATTTATTAGATTATAATAAAAAACTATTTATGAAAACTATAATTATAATAATCATTAATACATTGATATATTAAGAAATTATCATATGTATAAAATTCTATTTCAATATAAATTATTTTAATTTATTTTCTAAAATTTATATAGGGTTGTTCGTACATATTTAAAATTTTAATAATAAATTTAATTTGTATGATCGTAAAATAGAATTGTAAGTTGTAAAATTTAGAAATCAGTATGGTTAAATTTAATTACAATTTAATATAGTGTTTTATTGTAGCACAATAGCATTATTAGTATTCATTAAAATATCTTTCATTACAAAGTGCGATTAAAACTTTTTGAAACACTCTCTTTCACTTTAATAATACAACTATAATTATTTATATAATTAATCTTTTCATATTATAACTTTTCTTCAAAATTCTAATATTTTAATTTATACTTTTATTTGAGTCTAAAATAATCTTATTATATTAAATTTTATTATGCGCTAACATTATCATATTATAAATTAGTATTTTAAATTTAATAAATTTCAAATATTCTTCTAATTTCTACGAGAAATGTTTCATTATAAATAATTACAGTAAAACCATAAAAATAAATTAGGAAATTTAACATATATTAAATAAATAATCTAATATATTTCATATTTTCCCTTATTATATATATTATGGTAATGAAATACTTTAATGTATCTACCTTATCAAGTTTTTATTATCAATCCTCAAACGAATATTTTTATGATTTAATACTATTTCGATTCATATATTTAATTTACTTTTTACTTCATTTTTTAATTTGTTCAAACTTCTTCATTTTCATTGGCATATCATTACAGAATCAACTAACTTAATTTATATTATCCGCGAATGCTAATAGTATAATGTGATTATTGTTAACCAATGCTCTTTTATTCTATTGCACGAATATATAATCGTATATTGTATACATAATGTGAGTATTATATAAATACGGATAATTTTCTAAACGAGTCATTGTTTTAATACAAATTAATATCTGTTCTTATTCTTCTTTGATCAAATCATATCTATCATCTTTAATATATATGTATATATTATTTGAAGTACAGAATATAATTTTTTATATTGAATTATATATCTTTAAATAATTTAGTAAATTTAGTAAATTAATTATCCTAAATAGAATTTATGAGTGAATGATTTGTAATTATTTAAAACAATAATACAAAATGTTTGTTGTTTTAAAAGCATAAAATAATAAAATTATACTTTGAAAGTCATTTACATATGTGACTGTAATTCCAATTCTTATAGTACTATTTAATCACATAAAAATTTCAACATCTTTATAATTGAATGGAAAAATAGACTAATTGATTTTTAGATAGATATATTAGTAAAAATAAATGAATATTCGTAATTCAAAGCTTTTTTGACTTAATTCACCCAACTTAATTCGATAATTCTTTACGTCAGAGAAGGCACGTCACATGATTGAAGAGGCGTAGTGATGTTACCTACTATTCAGGAAAAGCATTTTTACGGTATTTATTATCATTATGTTGGTATTTATAAAATACTGCCAAGTATTTATTTTACCATTTCAATACTAATAATCTCAATAAATTAAATAACTACACTTGATCATATTTAATGAAGTTCATCAGATAAAAAAATGTTTGAATAATTATGTATAGCAATCAGTATTTATATATATATATATATATACACACACATATATAAATACTTTTATATGTAGAAAACATGCTGTGAAAAAATATTTATTTCGATTTTTATATATGTATATATATAGAATCTAAATAAATATTAAAGTTTACAATTCCCTCAGATATATTAAATGTATATGATTTTTTATTTTTTATTGTTCTTACTATATTCTGGAAAAACAATCAATCTTATAATATATTGTATAAGAAATATCTTCTTGGCCCGTTACAGATTGTCAAAGGTCATATTTACATATTAATAATCTGAGATAATGTAAAGAAAAATTAAAAAAAACAGATAAATATTACAATTTATATTTGTCGCATTCAATTCAGTCAATTTCTAATCATTTATATAATTTAATCCGATCAATAACTGAAAATAGATAAAAAACCAAGCATAATTTACTATATTAAAACAAATAATCATTACAAATATATTTTATTAAATCATATGAATAAAGTTGATTTATAAATTATTTAAATTAAATTATTATATAATTATCAGTATATGCTTATACATTTAGAAAATATTGACGTATATATATTAAATACCTTTCACGTGCTTAAAAATAAAGTATAAAATATTTTAATATAAATGAATCAATTGATATTAAATTAAATTGCATTTTATAATAATTTACTTTATATGAGAAATATTGATTATTTTCATTTTATTATGTATAAAAATGAAATTTTATGCAGTTTTACAGTAATATTTATCATAGTACATCATTAAACTAATAAAGAATATTTTTATTACAATTGACATATTCTAAAAAAATTTAAATAAAAAAAAATATTTTCAATGTAATTTGGCATTTTGATTATTCCGTTTGAACTACTGTCATTTATAAATATTAAATTTATTAAAATGTAATATTTATTTTTCAAAAAAATTCTTTATTACATAAAAAAATGTACTGTATAATTATTAGTCTTTTCTATTTATCGATTTCATTAATTTTTAACATAATTTTAAATTTTGATCTTATATTATGTATATTTGCAGCCCATGTTATTTTATTTTATTATAAAATTTTGTTCTAAAAAACTATCACTACAACGATAATCTATTATATATAATCTGTAGGCATGTATACAATGCACATGCACATACATCACTAAAATTAGATATGTATATTTTTTATTTCTAATATATGTATATTATACGTGTTTTGTAAGCATTAGTCTAAATTTTATTCAAATAAAAATTATTTGGAAATTTGACATAGATAATTGTTTTAAGTATTTTAATAATTATATATTTATATATTTATTTATTATATATATATTATATATAAATATATAATAATATAATTAATAATATATATATAATATATATATATAAAAATATATATATATAATATAATATATATAATAAATATATATTATAATATATATATAATAATTATATATATAATATAATTATATATTAGATATATTTATATATTAACGCTAATATCTTGAACATTATTTAAGTCTTGTATCATGTATACATACTTTAATAAAAATTTAAAATAAAAAATATTCTTAAATTGTAAATTATAATATTATTATGAATAAAAATTAATTTCAGTTTTAAAATTAAAAACTCGAGGCTAAACTTACAAATATATAAATGATGGAAATTATTTTACACTTTAGAAATTACTTTTCATTTAGGTATTTGTAAATATTGTATTTTTAATGGAAAAACAAAAATAAACAATAATTAAATTAATATAATCATTTAATTATATAAATTTAAAATCTGAAATTATTTAATAATGAATTTGCATGCAATTATTAAAAAAATGTTTTATAAATAAAATATGTTATAAATCAGACACACCTATGTTATTTGTGATAAGTCGATCCACACGTTTATTTATTTTAAATGTCACGAGCGAAATTACGATAAAATGCTTACCTTATCGGTATTTATTTAATCGCTTAATTCAATAAATCATTTCTACAATCGCGTGCAACATCTGTTTGCTAAGGCCTAAAGACTTATTCTTTGTATACTTTCATTTAATAATTACTTTTGTAATAAATACTAGTCATGTATGAATCACAATATTAATAGATACATTTACAAAACTTTCTTATTTTTTAATATATTTTACTTTACAAAATCTTTTTATTAATGATGTATAGTATTAAAACCTTTTAATAAGTACTTCATTTATACAATAAAAGTAAATTATTTCTGTAAACTGTGTTAAATTATTAGATATCTATTATATATCATTATATATCTATAAATATAAATATTAAATTCTTAAATTAATCAATAAATCTATCAAGCTGAAGACCTGTTACAATATTTTATATTAATATATTGTATTATACTAAAATTATTGCAGGTAATACATTTGACTTTTTATTTATTTTAAGAAACTGAGTTTTTACAGTAATGGAGTATAACTTTTATGATACTTTTAAAATAAATATTATTTATTAAATTATAAATCCAAAATTTATTAATAGACTAAATAAATACTTAAAACTTATAAACAAACGATTAAATTGCTGCAATATGTCATCATAAAATCTACTTTTAATTCTAAAACATGGACAGAAAATTAAAAACAGATTTAGTAATATATTAGACATATATTATTAAAAGTAATTTAATTTATAAAACATAAGAGATTAAATAAATGATAAAATGCTTTGTTGCGTAGAAAATAGATTTGTTTTCCATTGCAACGTCTCAAATTTCTCGTTACGACTATCCTTTTTCATCTCTGATAAGTTAGGTCAGTAGCCGTTGATAAGAATATCTACGACCTTGCCTGTAGGGACACCTTTAATTTTAGATAGTTCTTATTAGATAATAATTTTCATCTTAAATTTTAATTAAGAAAGTATATTTTAGCAATTTTTTAAAACCTATTATCTATATATTATAGTGAATTATTATAATTGATACATTCTTTTCAAATGTAAGTAAAACTAAACTAAAATATTTATCTTCACTTTTTGTACATATTTATTTCTCTCCAATAAGTTGGATTAATGGGATATAATAAATTAAACACAGTATGAGTAAAGTATAGACATATTTATTTCATATTAGATATTGTATAATAATGAATATCTGCACTCATTATATATTTGAAATGGTATCTTGACATTCGGTTAATTTTACATTCCTAATATATTTTTTTCGTATAACATCTAGAAATTATTACCCTTTCATAAACTCATTTATCTCATTTTATAGATTTAAAAATAATAAATTGCACATTAATAATAGAGAAAAGTAATGGATATTTATTCACTTAATAAATTTCATGAATATTTTTCTTTCAAGTCCTAAATATTTATCATTTAAATTGTTATAAATGAATATTCTGTAATCCTAATTATTAATTTTTATAAATAGAATAGCTATAAAAATCCACTTCTAATTCTTATAAAAAATTATTTGAAATATATTAAAGATGATAGTAAAGAATGAGTTCGATAAAACCTTCTAATATTATTAATACTTTTAGATGATTCATATGTAAAAATTTATATGGAAAATATCAACTAATCGAACAAATCCGAAAATTTACTAGTACTACAAACATTTTTTAGTGCCACCTGATAAAAATTTAACATAATAATATTAAAATTAATTTTTTTATTAGAAATTTTAATATAAGAAAATAAAATAGTCAATTAAAAAAACATACTTTCTCAAATATGAGTCTTTTTGACGAGCTAATAATTTTTAGCTTAACATATAATTATTTATAAATTTAAAACGAAACTTATTATTTTAAAAATAGTACATTCTTAATGCTATTAATATTTATGAACCATTATTATAAAAAGTAGAATAAACTAAATTATAGATGAATTGACTAGCCTGTCATTTTAAAATAATTTATATCTGTTCTTGTAATAATAAATAAATAAATAAATTTCTTCATTCTTGCAGTAATAATAATGACAAGTAGAATGCGTTCGTCGTGTATGATGAGAATAAAAGTAGATTTTATTAATTTTTATTTTAAATTTATGAAAATACTATGTTTGGTTTAATGATATAATAATGATATATAGAATTATAATCAATTTGTAAAATGGAAGACTTACGCAGATTTTTTTAAATAAGATATAACTGGTTAGAATTCACATAAGCATTGGAAACGAATACACTATTAACCCTTATCTACAAATGCCTCACAAAAGAACGTCAATATATATATTTCTAAGCAAAATAAAATAATCAGCAGGTACGAGTTAGTTTTTCACATCAAGTCTCTAATATATAATATTTATAATATTCTACAAACAACATTGAGCTTGCTTAAAGCTACAATTATACTGTTTTATAAGATGTTTGATGGAACTAATACCGTCATCACTGACCTTCTTAATTAATCTTTTATTAAATCAAAATATAAAAAATGATTTTTAAGTATCTACATTCAGAATAATATGATATTAAAAATAATAAAAAAATTTATGAAATTATAAGAACTGAAAAAAGAATTATAATTCTGAATTATAATGAATATTAGTACTTTAAATCTTTTTCAACTTTTTAAGTAATATATTATTACATTCTGTATATCAAATATTTTATTTTTTTCTTAAATCAACTTATTCATCAAATACTTAAATTTATAAAGATCCATATTAAGAACCTTTTTTAACATATCAATCTAATTAAAAATATATACCTTTTTTATTTAAAAAATAAGAATATCTTTTTGATTCTTAAAAGTTTAAAATATACGTCATACAGAATATAACCTTTGGTGTAAGAAAAATTTTTTTCTTTCTATTAAACTATGAAAATATTAAAAACATGCGCAAATCATCGGAGACTATTTTTGTGCCCAATATCAATGAAAAGACCGTTTTTAGTTAATGCTTTTTATCAAATGCATAATTAAACGGTCTTTGGTCATATTTTGTACTTTAAGATAAGCTATATATATTTATATAAGTGCAAGTATATAATTATTTTTTGGTGTTTTTACCTTTATAATGGAGCTATTTATAATTGTTTATATATATATACAAAACGTAAAAGTAAAAAATAACTAAGTTAAATAACAGGAGTCGATGTCATGTACATATATATCTAATGTCGTCTTTTCTTGTTTTGTAAATTAGTATATTAATGCGAAGTGGACGGTACTGGATTTATTTGACTGAAGATATAGCAGTATTAGCAGGAAAAAAATTGTTTCGAGTCCTATTTAAATAAACAAAAATATTTTGTGTTTATATGATACTTTCAATCTTTCACAAAATATCCTCTTTCTATTTATTCTTTAAAAACTAATTGATAAGCTTTAATAAAAAATCTGAAGTATGCATAGAAGTTTCAGTCCAATAGAAATTTACTTGTAAAATTTGTAATACATATATCATTTAATTACTTAAATTTTCAATATAATAAGTTACTATATCATTTTACAAGTTAAATATTATAAAAATCTTGAAAAAATTTCATTAAATAAAAGAGATGAGTCATAAAAATTCAATTAATTTATAATATTCTTACTAAGAAAATTATTGATATATAATTAATTGTTAAGAATAATTATATATATAAATTAATTTACATTTAATATTATAAATCTCTTCTATTTATTGAAATAAAAACATTAACAAAATTTTAAATTATTATAGAATCAGAATAAATTTTATGGTTCTTTTTTTAAATCAAATATTAACTTTATAATAAGATAAGTAAGTCTCAAATTTTTAATTATTTAACCTTGTTTTATACTGATATACCTTACTTGACTCTGCAATATTTGACCGGAGTCTCTGATTAGGTGATCTATTTTCTTAACTACCAATCCTTAGATACAGTGGCTAAGCTTGAGAATTATCACTATTAATATTCGTGATTGTTTGACAAATAGTGTCTGAATCGTCCGTTAATTTTTCCGTATTTTCTCTAAATAAAAAAATAATTAAAATTAATGTTCAACCGTAAGTTTCGGAGTGAAATATAAAAATTTACGAAATAAATATATTAGTTAAATGTATGTGAAATATATCTATAAATTTAACTTACTGTCTGTGTTCAACAGACAAAGATTTCATTTTATGTAGAGTAAATAAATCATTTTGTTCCGAACTATTGGTGTCTTTAATTATTTGTGACGATCTCTCACTCATACGATTCAATGCACCTTTATTTGAATATTTAATTGTATTAGAAGAAATTTCACCGTGATTCATAACTTCATATTCTTCAACGGACAAGCAAGTTTCCACCATTGCTTCTAAACAGTTAACAAATAGCTCTGCACTTTCAGCAGTATGGTTACACTAAAATATATATGAATATATATTACTTATCAATACAAATATATTCGTTCATAAAAAATTATAATACCTTTGTATATGGGCCAGCAAATCTCCAAAGACCACCGAATCCACAACTTTGTAAGTAATGAAGTTGCTGTTGACTTGTATCTTCACAGGCAATCATATTTTGAATAATAGCTTGTACCGAACAAAGTGTTGCCTGATCATGACAAGATGATAAAACGCTATTGATTTTAGCATCCAATAAATTATGACTGTAACATTAATTATATTTTAATACTACAGTTTATATTTTCATACATTAAACATTTATATTGAAAATAAAAATTTTATATGAAACAATAATGTATACCATATACACGTTTATGCGGTAATTATACTATTTATATTATACTATTACAATTGCCTAAACTAATCTTAAGATAATTGTGTATTTTTTGAAATATAAACCAAATATATTATTTATTACAAAATAATGTGTTATTTATTTATAAAATACAAAACTTACATAACTGGAAAAACTTTTGGAAAGACAACTGAAGCTTCAGCAAGATATTCATAAAGAATTCTCGTTTCACTTTCATCGATGGAATACTTAACCAATGTAGCTAACACAGTTAATACAAGAGTTTGTGTTGAAAAATCTGTAAGTACATCAGGATCAAGAAGTATGTTGTTTTCATTACTGACACTGACGCGTGGACTGCGATTCTAAAGAAAACCATAAAACTTATTAATATTAAGAAGCAAACTTAGATTTAAAATAGGAAAAATAAATATTAATAAAAGAATTTAAAAAAATATTTTTTAATGTTTACTAGAATAAATATTTATTTTTATAAAAAAATTATAAAAATTTTTTGAAATAAATTTCATACCTTCATTACATAATTAAAAAAAATATATAATAAATGCTTAGTCGAAAATTGATCTTTGAAATATGTATTTTTATTAATTACAAATTTATTTACTTTAGATAAATATGATTTAAAATATTTCATTTTATACCTTCGTTTCTAATTCCTCAACGACTTTGACTTCCTTGGTCGAAGGCATGGAGAAGGAACGCTGGGTTTTAAATATAATTCGGCCAGTCTTATTAGTGAAATATTTATTTCATTTCACATCGAATTAACAGACAGATTACACCATGGGGCAATTAAATCAGAGTATTTATCATATTTGAAAAACGGCAGGCATAGCAGAAATAGTCACAGCAGTAACAGCAGAATTGCAGTACACGTAGCAGTAGTAGTAAGAGTAAAAGAAAGAGAAAGCGTAAAAGTAATAGTAATAGTAATAGTAATAGTAATAGTATCAGTAACAGTATTAGTAGTGATAGCAATAGCAATAGTCCCATCAATTATACATGAAAATAAGTTAGCTTTTTTAAATAATATATAAAACTTTTAACAATAAAATTATTACCAAGTTAGATATCTCAAACTTATTTAATTTGAACAAAAAATTAATTAAACGTTGCAAAAAACATTAATTTTAAATTAAATAGAATTTAAATTTTTTTTTGTAAAATATCAAATAATTAGTATTAGAACCTATCATTAAAATAATATTTGTAATTTTCAGTTACATGTTGTAAATGTTATTAAATATGTAGCATTAATAAATAAGACTTACTATTTTCTCATAAAAGAAAGAATTTTGATTCAATATTAATAATTTATTAAAACAGTATAAATAATGTAAATTATATTATATTATAAATTCGTATGACATTAAAAATAATTAAATAAATTATTTAAAATATTAAATATAATTCAAAGAAATTGCAAATATACCTGATGCTGTGGAGTATGATATTTTTGCTGCTTAACTAGATTTATTGCTATTTGATCAAGTGGGTCCCAAGATTTTTGTCTTCGTTTAACTGGATTAATTGAACTACCGCGAGTATTCTGAAATAAACGTTTCTTTAAATTACAGTAATAGGAATATTGTATAGAATGAAATTATAAATTTCATTACTTGCACTTATTTTTAATACCTACCAAACAATTTAAATCTAAAATATCTAAAAAATCTGTACTTCCAGATTCACCATTACTTCGATTTAAAGAATATCTAATGTGGCATCTACTCCTAACTTCTTCAGATACAGCTACTAATGCTAAAATAAAATTCTTTTTATAAATGTTAACAAAGTATAAGCATTTTTCAGTTTATTGTCGATTTTTCGATAATGATTAAAGATGCAATTATTTATCATAATATTTATAGACAATATTTTTATAATTTGTATTACGTTTGTTTCTTCTTCTTTATTTTTTTAAACTTTTAAAAATCAGCATTTTGAATTCAAATGACAAAAATTAATCGTGCAAAGAATATTGTAGAATATTGTATAATATCCTATGTATAATATCAATAATAAATAAAGCAAATTTAAACTTAAATTAAAATTTTTAAGTTTAAACTATACTACAAATTTAATAATGATTAATGTATATAAATCTAAGATGATAATTTTGTACTTGAAATAAAAATTATATATTATATTAAATACAAAAAAAAACGAATTATTATAAAAATAATAGAAAAAAAAATTATTTGTTTTAAAGTGAAATATTTCCAACGCATAAAGTACGTTGCACTTACCGGCGAGGTAAGCAACACTTTCCGGAGTGACCTCAAACTTGTCTCTCCTTAGTGGCTTAGCGACAATAGTTAACAACATCGTAAGTACTCGTGTCGTCCGTGTGACTGTTGTTGGAGTCGGATGTCGATAACCTTTAAGCAAGTGTCCAACTAAGGCGAAATGAAAATTGGATTTAAAAGAGAGGCCGACCGCGTGATCGAGTTGTTTAAAATGCCAATCGAGAGGTTCGCGCGTTGACATCATTACACGCTGAAGAGTTTTTTCATCAAACGTTCCCTGAGAATCTAAAGTATGAAGATTTTGTTCAAGCAAGGCCAATCCCGACGCATAAAGTGAGACTTCGTCCAGCTGTAGTACAGACGTTGCTACCCAAAATAAGAAGCGATGAATCGTGGATTCCTATAATTTAAAAATTCAATACATTCGATAAAATTATTCCTTTTCATAATAAAAAAATACTATATAATAATTTCAACGAATATACAACTACTTTCTTTCGTTTACAAATAATACGTTAAGTAATAGTAAGTTACATTCGTGTTTAATTCAACTATTTATTTTTATTTATATATATATATATATATATATTTATTTAATTTAATAATTCTTTGAAAGTTAACAAAACTCATTTAATAAGTATTTTAAAAAAATATTAATATATTTACTTATATTTTTAAAAAGTTATTTTATTTTAACTACATTTTAAATAAGTCATTTTTATTTTTTTCAATGAACTAAAACATACATTAAAGTACACAAAATTTCATTACCTTTTTCTAATAATTTGATTTAATTTTATAAAATGTATTAATGTCTATTATTAATGCCTATTTTTAAAGATTTTAAATTTCATGACTTTTATTTTACATTATTACATTTAACAGAATTTTCATTGATAATACATTAATTTTATTTAAAAATAAACTAGTTGAAGGTGAAAAAAATTGTTAAATTAGTTTTAAGAAATTAATATTAAAATAATATTTAGTATAATCATTTTAAACCATATAAATATACAATATTTGTTTTCTTACTTTCTTATTTTACATTTTGTCAAATCACAAATACTAACATACTACGTAATCTAACATTACATTACACATATGAAATAAGTTCCTAATTCAAATATTTGTTTCGTTTATTATTGTGTAAAAAATAAAATATTATATTTGGATTTAAAAAGAAGTCAAGGTTAATTTAATAAATTCAATTTTATTATTTAATAATAAAAAGTAAATTACGCTTTCATTAATTACTGCATAGATGAAATTTTTAAAATATTATTAAGACATTTTAATAAATTAGGATATAATAATAAATTCAAAAACATTTAAATAAATTAAAATAAATTAGTAATTTATCAATATCTAATTTAAGAAAAATACTTTATAAATATTTCATATATTTTATTTTTATTTAGTTATTTTAAAAACATGTGTCAGTGATTCTAGTTGTTTTTAGTTTAATAAAATATGAGTATCGGATTTTACTTATATTAGAATACATTCTATTGCAATGATGTACTCAATTTTTTAAATACATAATTATTTATTATAAAATTAAAGAATTAGTATTAAAAATATTAAAGAATATATTAAAATTATAATTTTCTTAATAATTTCTGGAAATTTTAAACTATTATAATCATTATTAATGTAGAATTTTGACATTGGATGAATAACTACACTGGAAAAATATATGTATATAGTTACAAAGAATACGCATTTTATGTATTACGAAATTACCGAAAACCTTGAATAAATGAGATTATTTCTAATTAACCTTTAAAATAATAAATTTATAAATTAAATAAATTATAAATAAATATGTTTTTATTAATACATAATAACGTATCCAAATTATTTATTATTTTCTTTTATATAAGATTAAGAGACCAGTCAATAAATTTATGAGCATGCATACACTATATATATATATAGGCGATTGAGCATATTTTGAAATTAAATCATAGCACCAGAAATTATAAGATCAGTTATGGAGGAAACTAGATGCATACCGGTCTAAGTAGAGGCTGAAGTCTCGTGAGACACATAACGATAGCTTCCAATAGCGTAATATCATTAAAGCTTTCGAGAGCCTTGACAAGTATGCGAAGTAGCTGTTTTATATCTTGATCTGTAATACTTTTACTAATACAACCAAAAACGATAAGAGCACGGGGCTGCAGTGCCGGATTGAAACAAAATGCAAAGCTTTTTGCTAGAGATGTCCACGTCCTTAGCCATTCACACTTTGGAATATCTCGCATACAAGCCTCCATAATCTCTAACAGGGCGTCGGTAATGACCTCCAGACTTGTTAATGAGAGCCTTTCTCGATCCTGGACACTGCAGATGCTCCGTTCATTCCCGAACCACATTGAATAACGATAGCTCGATCTGTAACGTTGTACAATAATGAATATGAGAGTTAAATATTCAAATTCTAAATTTATTATTTATCCTTCAAAAAAATAAATAAAATATTAATATCACCAATTATTTTTTAAAGATAATTTTTTTAATCACTTATTATTTAAATTATAATAAATAAAAATGTAAGCGGATTACTACTTTTAAAACATATAGTAAGGATTAAAATTTACCGTAAAGTAGAGTTAAGTTTACGAAGTATTAATATTAAAAGAAAGAGCAAAATTTTTAGTTACAGGTTCCCATGTTTTGCAATATGGGCGTCTCCGTAACGTGAAAACCATACGATAGACGTATCAATGTGCCCGTTGACAAAGATCCATTAATTTATCACGATATTCAATCAACAATATTTTTTAATATTCAAAATTAAAATGCTTGTTTTCCTGCAAAAGGAAACCACATTTTTTCTCTACTAGTGAATTTTAAGTTTTATAAAAAACAATTTGATTACGTTTGTTACTACTAAGATATAATCACGCTTCGTATTATTTGTTCCTATGGAATATTCATATTAAATTTAAATTTAAAAATTTATTCCATGCATTTTTATCAATAGAGAAATTTTTATTCAAGACATTTATTTCGACTTATAAAATTTTGATACAATAAATCAGTAAAATAGTAACATGTACTTTTACCTGAACGCAGTTACAGCCGCAGATTTAACTTTGCTTATGCCAAAAAGTAGATAAAATTTAGGTAATGAGAATTCATCAAGACTCATCCTAAGTACTCTGTAAGTGTCTTCGGAAAATGAAGGTGAACTACAAGTACACAATGAATGTATTATATTAATGACCAATCCGTGCGTGGATGCTCTCATACTCAGACTGCCAGAGCAGACCAGAAAGGTAACCGTATGAAAGAGATAGGGCAGATGTTTGCCAACATCGAGGCAATTATTAAACGATAACATCAGAAGATAGCGTGCTAAAATCGCTATGTCGTCCCACATCATATGCTGCTCGAGTAGAGGTGTAGGTGAGGTGCAAGTCTTATCGACAACACGACACAGACGACCGATGACCTTTTTTGCAACAAGTTGTACATTGCCTGAAGCTAAGGCCACTGCCGTATCCGCCATTATTTCAACCATCGGTGATCCAAGGCCATATTGTACGCTTCGATGAATGAAGTTGTCCAAAACTGTATCTATTAGATCAGGTAGTCTACCTAATCAGTAAAATGAGCAATGTTATTTCGTTCAAGAGCATCTAATATAAAAGCACATACTTATGAAATTAAAAATATTTCGTAAGAATCAATTTTAATTGTTTCATTAACGATGTTTTTAAATTTTAGACTCGGATCATCAAAGCAATTTCGATTATCATATTTATCATACCTATAGTACTCCAGATTTTCGCTTGAATGCTTGGATACATTTCAACTTCTTCAATCGTTAAAGTGATCAATTTTTCAAGAATATGGTTGACTTGCTTCTGACGTTTTCCTCCTTCATCGTTCGGTTTGTAAAAACGTACAAGATTATTTAGCCAAGGTGTCATATATTCCAGACAGAGATGTTTCAACTCGATCGTCGATGAACGAAAGCCTTGTATACATTCTTCAAGAAATTCCAATGTAAGGTGTGGATCATTCGCTGCCAAGGTTTCACTTAAGTGCTTAATAAAGATAGTGTTATTTGATGGAATGCAAAGACCCGATGTCTCGAGCAGTTGACCTTCAATTTTGAGGTCGAATGTTGTTGTCAAAGCACACAGTTGATTATAAGCAGCAGTACGAAGATTGGGATCAGAACTACCCAAGTTTAGAAGAGCCATATTTAAGAGAGTACCAGGAACATCCTTAGGTCGAATTTTCGGATGAACAGACATTGAATCTGGCTGAGAGAGTTCCCACCTGTTTAATATTTAAAAAATTAATTTTTATTTTCAAATTAACGACAAAATTTTTTTAGTTTAATTCAATATTAATTTATTCTAATGAGAGTAAAATTAACGTTCCTTTTTTTAAATATATTGATTTAATAAAACGTGAATAATCAATTATTTGTAACATTAACAAAATTTAAAAAATTAAATATTTTATTAATTACTATTATAAATTTATGAAAATAAAAAAAATCATTATCTTGAAAAGCAAATTTTTAATATTTGAAGGGCTAAATATATTTACTTCATTTTCAGAATATAGTAAAAATAGTAAAATGAAATATCAATTTTAAAAATCTTATCAATAATAAATAGAATAATTTAATTTGAAAATGAATTTAAGCATAAAATTTGATCATTACATTTTTTGTTATGGTTGTAAGCTTTTTAAAATAAAGAAATTAACTTTTTAAAATTATATTCAAATTTATATGTATACATTTAAATTATTATTTAATATATTTTCAATGAACAGATATAATGATAAAAAAATAAAATTACTGCACCTATTACGAATATGGATGATTGCTTGGACAATACTATCACAATCATTGTGTATGAAAGATAGAGGTCCAGTTTCATTTGATATAGTAAGAGTGAACTGATTATCATCAACTAAACAGACTTCTTCAATTTCAGAAGCATAATAAACATCATTAAGAAAAACAGATTGCGAAAGGACTTTACACTTCTCAGAGGAAGTAATCTGTATAGCTGTAGGCCCAACTTTTATAGAAACTTTAGTGTCCTTGTGTGATAATTTGAGAGCGCTTGGAAAAACCTTGAGATCCTCATCTAGGGAAAGTGTAGCACCGGGTAGCTTTTGTTGATCGAGGTCGATAAGATCATTGAGTTTGCCTGGTCCATCAACAAATACGACTTTACGGTTGCCTTTAAGCGGTGCTAAGATGCGGTCGTGGTACTTTGTGTATTCGCGCACCCAAGTATTGCAATTATAGATATATGCAGCATATATGTTTTCGTAGGCAACCTCGGGCAATACATAGAACCATTTTTGTAAGAACTCTGTCCGAAATCGATTGTCTGAACATGTATGTGTAAAGTCTATAACGAGTTCAAAGGCTGAATGACAAAATGGTTTCAAAGTTAAAATTACATGATAAATAAGAAGATCTCCGTTTGTTTCACCAATTCTAAAAAAAGCTTCATTAATTTACTTTACCAATAAATTTTCTTATAAAATAAAATCTACCACTTACTTATATCTTCTGGCAATATAATAAAATACTGGATGTCCTTGTTTACTAGTTCCAGCTTGATAAAATATATTAAGGTTTTTTATACTCTTGAATTCTTCTTTCTCATGCATATTATGTTTAACCATAATTTCTTCGAAATTTGTGGAAGACATATCAATGCTAGACCATCTAGCATATGATGATGAAAATAATAAACTGAAATAAATAAGAATCCAAATGCTTTTAATATGAGTTAAAATACAATATAAAAAATATATAATAAAACTTTCAGATGTAGGAAACAGGATTTTTAAATAAATAAGCCTTACTGTGAATCAACAGGTTTATGTTCAGGTGGTCCAAGATAAGCAAGGAGTGTAGCCATTTTGTCAAAAGGTCTTCTGCCAACAGCTTTGTGGTCTCGACTGCTACTCAAATAATCACCGATACGCTCTTGATGGTTCCAAAGGAGTCGATGAAGCGCGAGAACATTCGCATCTGAGACAAATGACATAGGATGATTGGTTTGATCAACAGTTTCGCAGTCAGAGGCTATTTGAATGAAAAATCGTCGAGCTATTTCAAAGTGAAGCCGCAGAAAATCATTGAAAGGCAGCATATGTTGTTCTTTACTGAATTCCACATGATTCGCAATATTCTGAAGGATCTTTGACATGAGCATGAGTCCGCGCTTCACTGGCTGAGACACATTTTTATTTACGATTCCCATTTCTTGGGGGGAGACTATAGCTGGATTAATAAAGCGTAAAAAGATAACTGTTCCTACTGCTCCAATGTTATTTTGCGGACACTGAGGAAAGCGCTTACTCAATACTTGATACAAGCAGTGGCACATTGAGCGTAGCTGTGGTGGAAACCTGTAGTTTCAAACAAACAAAACCTTCTTAGTATCTTTATCTGAATTTTATGAAACAATATACGCAATGGGTAATTCAGCCTGTTATTTTAGACAAATAAACTAATTCTATCAATTTAAAGAAATAATTTTAACTGCCCTTTCTATATTAATTATATTTCAACAAAATTATAATACATTTTAATTTAATATAAACTTCTAAAATGTTCATTATTAATATTCACAAATAGTTTCTGATTACAACTAAATTCAATTAAGATTACATCAAATATCGTAAAAACATTGATAGAATTAAGAATTTGTATTATCTTTTAATCTAATAAATACTATCGAATTTCATTCAAATAAAATCTCAATTTATTTTATATAATATAAGTTATTAATACATAAATGAATATAATTATTAAAATTACAAATTTGTTAAAAATTCTATCAACTATTAAATAATAACCTTTCAGCGGATGACACAATGGCGTCGAAAACCTTTTGTGTAAGAGCAACGAGATTCCGTCCATTCTGTTCGATATCCTCATTGCTGTCGATCCTTGCGCTATCCACCTCAAAACTGGTCATCGAGTCATTTAGTAAAGGGGTTATTAAAGGTTCGAGCAGACTCTGTAAATAGCTTGCACCGTAAATTTTGAAACAGAAGGCCATAATTTTGCTGCCAAGACTATTCCCACGAAAAAGCGTCTGCATGCAATCCGACACTTCAACCTCGCGATAAAACATATTCCAAAGTAGAGGAGAAAGCAAATGTTTAGCGTCGAAGAGAGTAACGAACACCCTTGCGAGTTCATCCATCTGATTACTCGTTACAACGTTGGCTAAAGCCATTGCGATTGGTAATTCGCCCTTATCACTTATCATCGTAACCAACTGAACCAACTGCTCAAAACGATCCGCTAAAACCGTTTCGGCGAGGGTATCGAACTCGGTACCCTGTTGTAAAATCTTCGTCAAAACTTCCATGAACGCCGCTCGCGTTTGAAAATCCCGATCATATCCCAATACTAAAAAAAATAAAATGCAATATCATACAATGCAATACAATGCAATATTAAAAGGAAATCTAACGGAAATATATTAAATATAAGGTTCACAAATTTTTATTGACCATGGAAAAACTATCAAGATAATAAAGTTATTTTTAACTTTTAAAAGAAAAAATTATTAGCCCATAATTATTTCTTTTTAATGTTAAATTTAATTTTACATACTTTTAAAAATTTATATATTATTCATTTTAAGGTTTCCTAATCTAATTTAAATTATTTAATCGTACAATCTATACAATTTACAATTTAAAGATTTAAGTTTCGTTCACATTTTCACTTTAATTTTTTAATTTTATAAATTAAATGAGCATTTAAATAATTATGTGACTTTTACCTTTCATTAAAATTTATTGAAGAATAAGAAAATACGAAAAGAACACTTTTTTATAAAAATATCGTAAATATATTTAAATTACCAATGGAATGCATTAAGCCACTGTCGATATTTGCACTCAGTAGATTACTCATAGCCTGTATAGTAGCATTTCTCAATGTAGAAAGTTTTCCAGTGGTTAATCGAGGCTTTGAAAGGACCTCTTTTTCTTCAGCAACAGCATCATTGCATACGTTCAGAAGATTCATAAATAAAGTAAAGTACTTTAAGAAAAGTTGAGACTTAGCTTCCATCAAATCACCTCGATCAGATTCTTCAGGCTGCAGTGGAAGTCCACGTAACAATGCACCAACTGCCTCCATGCAAGCTTGATCCAGTTCTCTAAAGTAAATACTGAAGAAAAAGTTACCTTTACATTCATCTGTTTCTGATATTTAAAACAAGTATAAAAGTATTGATTTAAAGAACTACTTATAGGTACAATTACATTTTTAAATATTTGGAAAATTGAAATTATTGATAGTAGTATAGATTTCCGTTTTTTCTAAAATCAATATATCAAAATAATTTGAATATACCTAAAAATCTTGTAAGAATTCAATCGTTATTTTTAGTAATTTTTAATAAATGTTAATAATTATTTGGTGTACTTTAAATACTACTTTTAATATAAGGAAATAATTAATTTCTCTATACCAAAAATTATTAACTATTTATTTTTAGTAGTAAATATTAGTTACATACAAATTTCATTTTGTGCATTTGAATACATCTATAAATTTCAAAATTCTTTAACAAAAAAAATAATTAACTACCATGATTTAATGATTATATTTAATTTCAGCATAATATACTTAGGAAAAATATTCCTAATTACCTTGTTATAACGGTAACATCACAACTAGCAGAAGGAGCGATTGGATGAGTTGTACCCATAACCCAATCCGTCAGATACTCGACGAGCTTATTTCGAAACTTCATCTCTTGTCGAAATGCTAAATCGTCGCGGCGTTTCATCATAACCTCAACTAACTGACAAAGTTTTGTCTTTATGTGTATTGCATGAACAGTCATATCAAGATGTCGGACGTATCGAACAATAGCTAACGTCATTCCTTCAATACTCGTCATTCCCAAATATTCTGAAGGCTGATCAGTCTTTGAATCTAAGACATTCTTCATGATAAAAATAGTATGCTCAACAAACTGTGTATTTACATCTATCAATATAACCTGGCCTTGCTGGTCAAAGAACTTCTCAACAATACTCTTTATTTGGTCAAAAAGAATCGGGTACAGAGCTGGACTCATCTCGTGGCCGACTAATTCCTTTACATGTTTCTGTATCTGTGAGACCATTTATTATAATTGTAACATAATTCAAATTAACAATGACAAATTTTGATAATGTTCTAATAATGCGCTTATTAATATTAATTTTAAGTATTTTATAAGTAAATATTGCATTGCATAACATTTTGTTCTGAAATTGATTTTATTATAATTAAAAAATACATATATAAAGAATATATTTTTTTGTACATATTAATAATTCTATATTTCAATATACAATAAAAATGAGCATTATTTTAAATATTGACTAATGAAAATTTATTAAAAGAATTTCAATTTGTGTTTGACATCCATGGAGATGTACTATATTACATTCATTTGCAATATTAATTGTATAATACAAATAACTGTATAATATTTCATTTGCTTTTTATTTATTGAATTTGAATATAGTAGATTTTTTTTGTAGTACAAATTTGTTTATTATAATTTAGTATAATTCTACTTGACGAAATTTTTAAGATAGTTTTCTCACCTGTGGACAAAATTTTTCGTTGTTGCAGATTAGCAAACGCAATAAATTAAAAATAAATTGCGTTACGGAACAGTACTTTACTTCTTGATTAGAATTTGTTAAAATTGATAAATTATCATGCTGTTGAAGCTGCTGCTTTCCCAATTTTTTCGTTTCGATCCCCGGGGTAAGGCCTGAAAGTGGTCGCCTGGGTGATTGAAGCTGAAGACAAACTCCCCCCAGGGCGCACAGAAATCCAGTCATATTTGCCCACTCATTGATTTGATCATCCAATTCGTGCTCAGAATTTTGATGTGAGGCGCGACGTTTGCTTGCACTCCGATGGAACGATTCAACTTGACCATCATCTGCTTTTGTTTTTGGATAATTCGTTAGTTGGCGACATGTCTGTTCCCAGTTGCGAAAAGTTTCGTCCCATGCCTAAAAACCAATAATTATTCAACTCTACAAATTTATGAAAAGACTGAAACGTGTTTAAATTTATCTATACATTTATAAAAGCAAATATACTGTTAAATTATACCAGTACACTTTTATATACATAATTCAAATAAATATTTCAAAAAATTATTTCAATGGCAAGATTATTAAATATTATAAACAATAAATTATTAAGAGAAAAATTATTTACTTACAGGTTGTATACCATTAACACAATATTCAATCTTTCTTAAGAGAGCCATTATTCTCTTTTGTAATGCTGCACGACCTTAAAATAATATAATTAAACATTAAAAATAAATAACATATGACATGTTAGAAAGTTTTGGGAAACAAATAAATAAATATAAAAACATAAAAAATGCATTGATAATAAAAATTTTACAAAGCTGGATAATATTGTTGTCATCTAATAAATTAAACAAAACAAATCACTTATTAGGTAAATCATGTTATTATATTACTACTAGTATAATTTAAGTCACATTAAAATTATTAGTTATAGTTTAGGATAAATAAAAATGAATAAATAAATAATTATTTATTATGTAATGAAGAATTATTAAATAAAAAATGAAGAATGATACCAAATTTTAAATTTGTGATAGCATCCCAACTCTGATATATCAGTTACGTTCTTGTTACGAAAAACTTACCGTGATTGTTCTCACAATAACAAATCCTACTCTCTCTGCTGGCTATTACAAAACAGTTTCTTCGATTGTAGTGTTTTTTTTTGTAAAGGTATTTATAAAATTAAGTGAATAAAATATTTGAGTCATAAGTATAACCTACCAGTTGTCAAAACGGTAGAAGCTTGTGCTAATTCGAGATATAAATGGTAATTAGGTAATAAACAGGTCACAGCTACCTCATCGCTGCCACATCGAATATCTGCCTCTTCACAAAGAAGCGCAAAACATGACATTGAAATAAGCACTGCTTCCATATCAATACTCCACAGGTGCATGAAAAAAACAACCTAAAAATTCATATACTTACTTATTATGTCAAGATTATTTATAGTAAACTATTTAAATATAAGTATAATTGTAATTCATAAATTAGAATTTTATTATAACTTTGAAAATAAAAACAAAAAAATTAAAATATGAATATTTTTGTAAGTAAATATGGATTATCGAACCTCAAGTTTAACATGTGCTTGTTTACAAATGGCAAGTTGACTGCCAACGTTCGCGTAATCTTTATTCTGCGATAAAAAGATGTTGCGAGAAATCAATATCTCACGTAGCCACTTCAGAATATCGGTGTAATTAGCAATTTGATGCTGAATGAGCTTTTGCGAAATAGAATAAAGAACTTGGGAGCTTACATCCCAGAAGGTATTGATTGGTGCCTCTGGATTCCAAGCTTTGATTTTGTCAGGATGATGAAGTACAAGAAGAGCCTCCATTGCCTCATGCGCAATATCTGGCATTGTCATTTGATGAACTAATGAAACTAATCCGTTAATTAGTTCCAATGTGGAACTTTGATTTTCATGGCTTGCTTTACCTTGATTCTACAAAAATATTATTTAAATGTCATGAACATTCTGTACTGACAATACAAAATTTGTTATTATAACAAATATAGAATTAAAGAAGTGTTTAAGAACGTATATAACTGTGAATAATTATGTAAATTATACATACATTTAACATAAGCATTGGATCAGCGTGAATTAGTTGTACCATCCAAAACAAAAGATTTTTATAACTTGAGATGTCCTCACCCCGGTCCTTGTATTTATTTTGCTCTTTGCTCTTTAACGTTAAACTCTGAATCATACGTAGAGGTGTATGAGATATATAAGTTTGTGTAACTTTGTTTAAAGTTTCCGTAAACATATTTCGCAATTCAGCACTGCGTGAATATACGAGATCAATTTGTGGCCACCATGGCAATCTGACCTGAGTCACAACTCTAAAAAAATCAACCCCATATATTAGGTAGTAAATTGAGGTACAAATATAAACAAAGACAGATTTTAAATATTGTATTGAATAATAAAAAATTCTTAAAAACTTTCTTTTTTACACTAATTTTTGCAAACAACGCATTCATTAAATAATATCAATACAGGACTAGGAATGATGACTATTTTAAGTATTAAAGTGCAAAATACACTCACTTGTACAAAGAACTGATAAGGACGAATTGGTATGTAGAAGGTGAATTGAGGTTTAGACAAACTTTAAAAACTTCGTTGTTGTGTGGCATAATCCGAAAGCAGCTGACGAAACAATCGATCATCAAATCAACGTCTTGACTAACATAACTTTGTCCTCTCGAAAAGGGTTTATTCGGATTAAAAAGCAGAGATATCAAATCATTCATAACGTGCTGTACCAAGGTAAATATGACGTTATTAGGATCGCGATTATTAATATAAGTCGAAGCTTTACAGAGCTTAACACAAGTAAGAGCCGCAGCCTCTACCAACTGACGATTCGAACTACCGTGCATAACAAGACTCTTTTTTACACTATCGATAAAGCATTTCTTCTTCTTGTGTTCAGATGAGTATGGAGCACTTGGGTCTCCGTTAACGATGACGTCGAGGACTTTTGGCGAGAGAATGAGTAGCATTATTTGAACAGGCCACACAGCACCAACTCGACCTTTTTTATTATCAGCAAATGCATCAAGAATGTCAAAGAATTCGCTACAAGCTTTTACAAGTTCCTCGTTCAGTTTTCTCTGAAGACCCCAGAATTCTTGTGGGTAAGTATCCATCCAGTTCCATACAGCTTTCTCCAATGAATTCATTAAAACAAAATGTGCTGATTTCTTAAGTTGACGAAACTTTTGATTTGCTTCTACAAGTACAACAAATTTTATTCGTTTCACGTTAATTGTATATTCTTCCAAAAATGAATTTTTCAGATTTATATAAAATAATTGTTCTTATTATATATCACTCTTTTATTTTACAATAATGAGATTGAAATTTACATTACCAATTAAAAGTTTAGTGAGTCTATCGACATCAACGTTTATATGTTGAATTAATTCGATGTCACTATAATCTGGACTTTCTTCCACACAAACTGACAATTCCTGAAGACGAGCCGAAATGCGATTGAATACGGCACTGAAAAAATTTAAGCTCAAAGCGAAAAGAACTTTACTAGCCAAATTTTTCAGATGAGTATTTTGTGGACTATCATTCGGTATATCTGTAAATCAAAATTCGTAACAATGATTTTCACTTTAATTAATTAAATATAATTTTATTTTAAAAAAAGATAAAGGATAATACAAGAAAATCGTACGCCAATAAAAATTATAGTCTTTCAAATATTTTATTTAATTTATTAATAAACAATTCAAATTTATTGCAATTTTATATTGAAATTAATTTATATATGTATTTATTTTTTTCCATTTTTTAATAAAAATTTTTGCATTAATCATAATTTATAAAGATACACTTATAAAAATACAAAATAATTTCGGCATATATATAAAATAAATTATACTTGATAGTAATCAAGTATACATAAATAAAGTAATAGTGATGCAGTTTAAAATTTGACGACAAAAAACATTTTATAAATTATAGTATAACTTTATATGAATAAAATATAGAACTTGAAGCTTGATTACAAAAATTTTATTTGTTAAACACGCAAAATGCTCTAAAATTAAATATTAGAATATTGTTCAATCGATTAAAAAGTAAAAAAACAAAGTAAATAAATCATTCAATAGGAGATTGTTAATATGTACAGAATGATGAGTTAATGTAGAAAAATGAAAAATTTTATTATCTTTCCAATTGATGACTATAAAATGAGCATTTGCATGAAATGAAAAGATCGACACTCACCGATAAATTGACAGATTTCGCGCAGCAACAATTTGACATTCATGGCCTCCTCGATTTTTGTTGTATCTTTAGGCTGATTAGCGAGACAACGCTCCAAAGTGTCCAGAACGATGATAATGGACTCGTAACAATGTCTGTCCTGATCCGACAAGTGAAATGAGCGCTGCCCTCCTGCACCGCTCTGCACACTTTCATTTACACGCTTGAGAATATTCGTGAGGCCTGATATTACGAGAAAGAAACGGTGTCGCGATATCTGAATTAAACATTTCTTATTCTTTTCTTCGTTCATCCGAGAGTGAGTTGTTTGAGGCCCGGCTCGGCAAGGTAACTAAAAATCGTAAAAACTTGTCATTACATTGTATTCACTCAACTTATTTCAGACAATAATTAAGCTTTACATCATATTTTTACCTGTCTTACAGATAAATTTATTATATATTTTTAAAATCTTTATAAACTTTTTAGGAAAATACTAAATATTTCATTTTGTTTTAGTGCGAAAAGTAAATTTGTGAAATAATGCGAAAAAAACGGAGCCACTTTTGAGAACTGATTGTCCAACAAAAGTTTTTTAATTAAGCTAATTATTTCTTTATTCTTATAACTTTTTATTAAATTAAATTTATAAGTTTACATTTTGATTTTTTTGTAAAAACACAACATGCAGTTCATAATAATAAAAATAATAGATATTTTATAGATATATAATAATAAATAAATGCAAAATATTGAAATTCAAAGTAAACTAACTAATATATCTCTAAATTAATCATAGATTATTCATTCATTCATTTAATTATTCATTCGTTATGAAATTTCATAATGTCAAAATACTTTTATATATTCAGAGAAATATTATATTAATAAGACGTACAAAATGATAAATAAAACAAAAAGTAATTGCTAATTAGCTAGTCTAATTAGTTATCCTCAATTTCCAAATTAGAATATATATGATGAATACATATAAAAAATTAAAGTTAAATATTTTTATTAGTGTATAAAAAGAAAGGATAAAAAAGACATAAAAATAACAGGATTATTACAGAGAGGGGTCAGAGTGGTTGTAGAAAAAAAGAAGCGAAACCGGACTTCCTGTCTCTGTACTAGTAGGTGAAACCTTTGTAAACTAAATAAAAACTTTAGCCGCTTTTTTATTAATCACTGTACACGCGATGCTTCAATGTAATTTCCAGGATCTCACGCCAGTTATTTATCATCAGTTCCGCAGGTTCACGATATAATATTACGATTCTATCAACCGAAAACATTCTTAATTTCTGTAAATCGGTATTATTTCAAAAGTTAATTAATAGCCATTATGCAATATTCTCCTAAATATTTTTCATTTTCGATTATTTTTTCATAATCCATATTTATATTTAATATGTCTAGTTTAATCTAATTATAAATAGTTTTAAAATATCCATTTTGTAAAATTAGATAAATATTTAATGCTTTAATTTTAAAGCAATTTTGTAATACTTGGTTATGGTGACATTATCAGATTAAAAATTTGATAGAAATTTTTGTACGTATTTCTTAATAAATTAATTTTTAAACATTAATATTTATTACTTAAATACTAGGAAATATTTTTTAAAATACAATTACTGATATAATATGAGGTACAATAATCTTTTCAAATGAATTGCTACTTCAAATTTTGTATAATTTAAAATTAAAGATAAAAATTTCTATAAATATTTATTATAAATATAAATATTTCTATGTCTAGTTATTAAAAGTACCCTTTTCTGTCGAAACATAATAAGTAATTAGAAAAATACATATATTCGATAAGTTTTATTTCTAAATGAAGTATTGGCGATTCATTATTTTTTTCATATTTTCTTTGTTTATATTATGTCAGATTCATATTTTTCATTATTTATTTCATTCTTTCCAATATTGATTATATATTAATTTTTCAAATGTTTATAAATTCATTAAACTATTTAATAATTGTCCATAAATAATTATTAAAAAAAAAAATTAATGATTAGTCAAATTAAATACAAACAAACCTTGTTAATCAAATAATAATTATTATTGAAGCACTCACCATTTCATATTTCAAGAGAACAAAAAATATAAATAAATAATAATTTTTAAATTTTATTAGTTAAGATTCAAAACAATTAAAATCATCGAAAAAAACTACAATTGCTGATAAAAACGATATAAGTGCTCATAAATTTCATGTTATACCAATAATATAAGTTAAATAAAAAAATACGGTATAATAATTATTTTATGAAATGTTAGAATACTGATTAATTCAAGCTGAGAAAGAAAACCTTTGTAAGACAAACTACATTAAGTTAACGACACACTCGTGAAATCTTCTAGCTCCTATTCGATAGTTCCAAGTACGACGCGGAAGAAAGAATCGTTAATGCTTTTTTCTTCTTTTGTGAATTACAACCTAAGAGCAATGATAAAACGTTTTATATAGTACTCCCATTATCTCTATGCGCTTTACAGAAAACTATGGTACGTAGAAAGAGAAACAAATAGGTCAATGAAAAAAGGTAATATGCACGCACACAGAAAAAAGGATAACAACATGGAACCCTTAAAATCCTTTGTACGGAAGGGGATATTCTGCTAGGTGAAGGTCAAGTGAAGTCTATATGAATGGAACAAGTAAGATCGAGAAAGAAAATTCATATCATTGTTTTGTTCTCCGTTATTGGCATTTTCGCGTTTCAGTTATTTTCGTCTGCATTTTATTCTTTTATTTTATTTCAAAATTAATTTCAATCTATAGAATATTATGAAAACGTCCCTTTTAATTGTTAAATGAAATAGGAAAAAAATTTCATAAAAAAAAGTTTTTATAAATTTCTTTTTTATATATTTTCAAATATAGTACATTAAATATATGTAATAATTTCATTAAAAATAAATTAATCATTTCATTACGATACTCGAAAAATTAAACTTTCATAAAAAATGCTTTCGTTCTCTTTACTCTTTTGTATTCACAATTTGTTTTTTATCCTTTACATTACATTTGTTATAAGGAAATTTATTACTTCAAATATAATAGATTTATTATTACATTTGGAAAGCTTTCGTTTTAGTAGTTATTTTATTTTATAATTTAAATAATAAAATTAATCTAGCAAATTTTTAAATTTATTTGGAAGAAAATAAATAAAAATTATAGAATTTATATTTAAGTTTTTAAAATAGTTTTTACTATTTTTTTAAAGTATAAAAACTTAATTTTTGTAAATTATAATATTTAGGAATATTATTAATAAAATGAAAAAAAATATGAAAATTATCAACGATGATAGAGTTAATATTAAGATTAACTTTAGTAATATTTTTAAAAATGTTTTTCTACTTCGAGGAAATTACATTCGCAATAAAAATTGACAATGCTGGTAGTTATTAAAATGACTTCGGATATATTCTAAACATGTACGTAAAACAAATTATGATTAGATTTCGGAATAACTTTAAAGATATTTCTGTCTTTGTTTTATATTAATATAGATTAGCATACGCCAAACAAAACTTAAAAATTAAAATTTAAATGATTCTATGATAAATGATAAAATTGGAATAATTTATAAAATAAAAAATCAATATATAAAAAAAAACGATCTGTTCATTCAGTTAATAATTACTTTTACAGTAAAATTAATTCTTTGTTTACTTAAATTCAATTTTATAAGATCTATTCAATAAAATATTCACATTTTACATGTAATTATATTGAAAGTATTCGAAAGTTTTATTTTGAATTGTTCAATTCGCTTATTTATATAATCAATTATATGGTTTCAATTAATACTTAGTATATTTTAGAAATAAAAATAAATTTTTGAAGAACATAGTATATTTTAATAAAAAAAATCATGAAACTAAATAAAGTCACATTTACAAGAAACTAATTGCATTATATCGCTAAATATGAAATTTTTATTTCAGCTTTAATTATAAAAGTAAATTAAAATTAAGATATTATGTTCAAATCATTCTACATACTTTTTTTAAGAAATATTTTTCTTAAAATTTTTTAAGGTGTCATTTAATTTAAAAAAAAATGTATTTATATATTTCATAATCAAAACTAAACTTCTGTATTATATTCATATTATTAATATATAAATTCTTTACTATATTAACATTGCTACATATATATTTTAAAAATAAGGCACTACATACAACAATTTCCTTTACATTTCCTAATTATCATTTTAAATGTCATTTACGTCTAAAAATTATTAAAGACTTACGTGCAAGAATTATTAAAAAGAAAATCATAATAGTTCTCCGACATAAATACAAATATTGATATAATAAAATAATAAGATCAATTTAAATTAAACTGAAAATAAAATTAATTAAAAAATAAAAATAAAGAAATAAATTTGTTGATGTAGTTTGTCCAAAATCTGGCATAATAAATCGGCAAGTGACTCCGCTAATTCTAAATAAATTCTACGACTTACAAAAGTAGACTAGCTAAAGAATCATTGAAATGACTGCATGTGAATCAATCGAATGAATCGAACATGCGTTCTAAAAGGGTCTATAAAACATTCAAACGACAAGATTATATACATACCTGATCTTCGAAGCGCGATATCAGAGAATTTGCCCACTCGCCCGGTTTCTGCGTGCCCATCGCCGCCCTCGTTTGTTATGCTTCTCAGGTTCGTTCACCGCTACTTTCTCTTAATATCTCTCACTCCGCCTCTGTCTCCTCTAACGAGAAGCGATTCTCTTCTCTTGTGATTCCTTAAGGAGCGTGAATCGCTCTCGCAAGGGTAGAAGCTTTAAATTGATCCGAACATAATCCACTTCTCATACTCGATAGTACTGTCACGGCCATCACCAAGGACTAGAGCTTTATATATAACTAGACAACCAAAGAGCATTAACATTTTCCAGTGAACTATCGAAATGTGTGAGCCCGAGGGATCGAGAGAACGCTACTGCCACCAACGCCGTTGCAACCTCCGTCACCACGGCTGACGCCGCTGCCACTGCTGGGAGATCAGAGAATGAGGTTAGAGGGACTGCTCGATGTTTTCACCAAAGCGACAAATTGGCACGGTGGATTCCTCGAGCCTCGACAATCCACTCATGCCGTATTTCCTACTCCTATTCACTTGTGTTTTCAATTGCACATTCGAGTCGTACCTATTATCAGCAATTAGCGCACGAAATAGTTTGAACCACCTCTCTTTAAAATAATTTTCTATTTCTTAGTTCTTTTTAGTATTTATTGCTTCGAGCAAACTGAATGCTCGTTCATAAGATCCCAATGTCGTCGAATCACATGCTCAGACTTCTTTACTTAATTCTTTGAGCACCGGATATAGAATTGTAACGATTATTTCATCGTGATCGTTACTTTGATGCAAAACTTCACATTAGTCGGAATCTAAAAATGTAGCCGCGAGACTTATGACACACCAATGTACACTTATAACGAACTTTTCAGGTTAGAAAATTTATGCTTCTCTGAACGTTACCATCATTAACAAACACTTGCATTACAATTCTTACAGAATTCAATGCCTAACGAAAACTGGTTATCCAGAAAAAACCTCTCTCTCTCTCTCTCTCTCTCTCTACGTGTAATGCGAACGCACATGGACGTTGTTTATTTCGTTCAATATACATGAAAAATTAGGATACTTTACATAGTACGATACTTTACCCCTTCTTACCGACCTTTCACTTGTTTTGTCACTCTTACCCCCACCCTTTCATTGACCAGCAAATCAGTTACTAGTATCACCTTTTGCTGTCTTTTTTCATTAGAATATTTTTTTACTTAATTTGACAGCTCCAAATATTTCTAAAATAGACCAAATAGAATGAAAAACGAAGGACCAATAATTAAAGATCTTCTGCTTTCCATACCTCGTGTTTCTTTAGGGTTTGATCAAGGCGACGAAAAGAATACGCATGCGTGGTAAATCAAAGCGCCATCATTTATGAACTTTATCTAATTCTATCTAGTACGCAGCTGTAAAAGAATATAACAATAATAGCATTAAATAGATTCTGACTTTACAGTGAAAGAGAATTTAAGGTGGTTGAACAAAACATTCATTATAAAAAAATAGAAAAGTACACTCTGTCTGAACCCCTTAATGAATAATATCGACAACCTTATTTTCTACAAGAATCATCCTAAAATTATTAGTAATATTATTAATAAAAATCTTATAATAAATATGAGGAATCAGAGGTCAAAATTGAAACTGAAAGCAAATGGAGAAAAAGAGCAAACTAAGAATAAAAATACAGCGCATGCGCATGAAAGATGGCACTATTCACCATTCGTAAAGGTTTCGTTCGAAGTCGTAACAATGAGACAATATGAAGTTTTTTTTTCAATACAGAGCTATTAAGATTTCAAAGACAATCAATTTTAAATATTTGATTTAATTTAGTCTTTAAGATAATATTTTCACGTATTATTTAATAAGTATACTATACTTATAGTCTTATTTATACACAATAGTTCAATTCAAGCATTACACTTACGTTACTTGATAGTATAATTAATTATATAAACAGTTAAAAATATAATTTTTAACCCATAAATTCTTCAACAAATTATTAATTGGATATTAAAATTAATAAGTGTACATCAAATTCTTCCATCAAATCATTTATCAAAAAACAAAATCAATTTTTGATAAAAATTTTGGTTTTTATAATTAATAAGAACCTTATAAGATCATTTTTATACAATTATTTATTTTTAGAATATAGAACAAATATTAATATTAATATATTATTTATTTATATAAGTTCAATTTTTTCATTGTAATAATCATAATTACATATTTTACTCATAATTACAATTAAAATTATAAAATAATACTTAATTTATATAATAGATCTAGAAAATAGAATTTAATAGAGAAATTACATTACAAATAGAGAGTCTAGAAAATATTGGTACTTGAATATGTAAATATTATAAATAATATTATAAAATAATATTAATATAAGTCTAATTTACTATTACATTTTCAATATCTTTACAAGTATATATTTATTAGACTAGAATCTAAATATTTACTTTATGCAAAAAGAAGTATTCAATTATACTAAATTTCATATCTATTTTTAAATAAATATTACTAGGATTTTAGAAAAATAATTTAGATTTCATTTAATAAGTTAATTTTTTTTTGTAGTTCTTCAACAGTAGCTTGAAGCACATTATTGTCTCTAATACAATGTTTTTCTATGCAAAGTAAGCCTTTCATATCCAAATCTAATATCCGTATGCTTACTAAAAAACTTTGATCTCTTGAGACTTCAATTATATGTTGAGAATTGAAGTCTGTTGATACATTTCTGAAAATAGTAAAATATAATATAAACTTTAATATAAATAAAACTTACAATTTTTAAAATTAAAAACGTCAAGTCAATTTCTTATCTAATAATAAGTTATAAGAAATTATTTTTTATCAATTTAATAAGAATTCTGGATTTAAATATAATAAATAGTTTAGGAATAACAGAAAACGTGGATGCGTTCTATATAAAAAAAAAAATTACTTAAACATCGGACGGTAATAAAGGCATCTATTAATACAAATAGAAACAAAAAATTTTTACTTATTCACTTCTTGGAAAGCCATTATTATTGAGCAATCTTTTGCTGTACAGAATATTAAGTAATTTTTCACAATATTAAAAATATCATCAACTGTAATATTTTTCAACAGGCTTTCGCTGATGATTTTATTATTTAATATTTGTTCTTTCTTTTTATTTATACTCGAATTTCTTTCACTTAAATGGGGAACGACATTTGTTTTATACTTTAATAAATCATCTTTATCGATCCAATTATGTAATTGTTTTTTCTTTTCCTCTATCAAACCTACGTTGGAGGTGACCTGTTAAAAATGATTATTCTTAAATCTTTAAATTAAAAACTAACTAAATTAAACTATTATTAAATTTTTAAAAAATTTTAGGGTCATAATTTAATATAATTTCCAATTATAATGTATATAATAATTTATAAAATATTCAAAAATAATTGTTCTGTATTAAAAAATTGAAGATTATGAACAAAAAAAAACAGAATATTATACCATCGGAAATCAGGCAAGTTTTAACATGGATGATCGACATCCACCGCATAAAGATACACCTTCATTGTAATATGAAATCCTGTTTCCTCATACTGAAAAGAAATAGTTTTAAAATGATATTTACACGTACTGAAGAATTTGTTGTGCCATTTCTAAAGAAGCTATTGTAAATAATTTCATCGGTAAGAATCGCCGAAAACTTAGTCCGAATCCAAGCGACAATATCCAGACCGCATCGGTGTAGCTTCTGCATCCGAAGAATTCGTTCAAGGGCAGAACCAGTTGGTAAATTGACACTCGAAAGATCGCATTCCTATTATATGAGTAGCCTTTTAAAGCATATGATTATAATTTAAAGCTTTTTCTTCAATTCTCTATACACAGAAAAGAGATTATAATACCGTGAAAGATACTAAAATCTAACTACGGCCTGAAATATTATTACAATAGTAATAATAATAGTTCTTTTAAAATTGCATATATCTAGTGAGTCATTTAATAATACATTAAGTAGATTAATTAAGATATTATACTTCTTACAAAATAAATTACACAAAATAAAATACAAAATAATTATAAATCTCTTATTTTTCTCATATTTAAAATAATCCTCTATTGGGCAAATCTAAAAATATTATGAAGAAATTAAATTATTACAATAGTATTAGCTCTTTCAATTTTAAAAATATAAATTTCTAAAAGATAATTCGACTTTAGAATAAAAAGTTTGTTTGAAAATAAAATTGTTAAAAAAAATTACCTGTATACCACTAAGAAGTATCTTAACTCTTTGAACGAGCACAGGTTCGAGTCGACTAGGAACCTCAACATTATCAGCGAGTTCGTAGGTAGTAACTATTGGCAAATTACGGTCGATATCGAAATCTAGCAAAAGGGAACGCCTCACGAGTTCTAGAAAATCTTTGAGTGGATGCTTGGAGGAAAACCAATCAGTGAGAAGGGCCCTTAGAACATTTTTCTCAGCAAGTTCTTCATCGTACACCAAGTTACCATCCTTAAAAATTCTTAAGTTGTTTTGGGGTGAAAAAAGCAGAGCCTCAAGCGCGTGATTCATTCTCGACTCCTTTCCTGAGAAAAGATCGAAGGGACAGTAATCGCTGATTTGCTTAGCTCTTCCATTAAAACTCTGTAGAAAAAATAATCAATTGTCGTCAATCATCTATTCAAATGTTATATATCAAATTTATAAATTGTATATGTTAAAAATTATTAGCCGTCTTTACTTTTTTTGAATCTCCTAAAAAATCGATAAGAAATTATATAATTATATAAATACTACATAATTATTACATTAATAACTATTATGGCAATAATTCTTCAAACTCGGATGGTTCGAACCGATTTAAACAGAATATGAAAAATTAAAAAAAAATACCGTACAATTTAAACGTAATTAAACAGACTATTAAAACTACCTGTAAAAGAACTGAAATAGAATTTACGAAATGCACTTAAATAAAGATTTAAAATAATACATACGTAAATATAAGACTTAATTATATTATATTAAAAAGATTCAAGATTACAAATTTATTATAAATATACATGAATATATAGGATTGAATATAAAAATATATTTTAAAAGCACATACAGATAAGTAAAACATGGATTAAAAACACGGATATAAAATAATATAAATAAAGAAAATGAATTAAAAAAAATTTACATTTAAAATGTAAGGTAGTTATGAAGAACTTAAATAAATAAAAATCTAAGATATTAATTAGAGCCATATGGATATCAGTATCAGAGAATGTTTGAGGTAATTGGAGATGAAAGATAAGGCGACGGTGATGTTTTCGTTGCTATCTCATATTCCTTATCTTACTCTCAATAGCACGAAAAACGACACTAGTTCGTTAGTTATTTTTTGGAATTTTTTTCATACTCCAAGGTCTTGTGGTCACAATGATTTTTTATGCGAGCGATAAGGTGCCGAAGGCGTTATATTTCGATCATGCAGACTATGCGCCTATGCCGATTCCATGCTATATGAAACAAATCCCAGTACAAAGTGATGTGAAGGGAAATAAATATTCATTATATCATGCAAAGACATTTTGGATCGCCACCTTCATCATAACATGTATTATGTTTCTTTTTTAAAAATAAGACCGTACACGAAACAATAAAAAACACTTATAAATCATAAAAAATTATTTTTATTAGAATTAAATAAGTTAGTTTAGAAAATAAAAGAGTTGTTCATTCAAACAAGTGCATATTAATTATTACAATAAAAAAAATACGAGCATTGTAAAAAACCAATATTGTCATTTTATTTAAGAAGGTAGTGCTGAGCTGAGAACCATTGTTCGTTTTGTAAATACTTAATTCTCAATTGTTTTTTGATAAAAAAAATAAGTATACGTATTAAGTTTTGACCAAATAAAGGAGTTAGAAAATTAGCAGAAAACAATGATGAATCAATCTAAATTAAGCTCCGTACATCAAGAAACAATAATCCCAATAATTGTAAATTCGTACACAAAAACACATGTGCGAAATACATCTTTAGTTTAATATCCCTTCTCCTTTAACCTCAACCAATAAGAATTTTTTTAATTCCTTTTAACTTTTCATGAATGTGTAAATACTCCAATATTTGTAAATATCTTTAGAATCTAAATAAAGCTGTACCTAAAATAATAAACTGTAATCATATGCACTAAAATAAATAACAAAAAAAGTAAATCTTCTCCTATTTAACTATTTAAAAATTAATACATGACTTAGTAACCCAACGAATATGAGCGCTTTTAAACACAAAAACCTAAATTACTGAAATTTTAATATAAACAAAATTGAGAAACTATTGAAACTCTCATACAAACACATTATAGCAATAATCAACCTCTTTTTTAAATATATTATTATTTTGAGAAAAATGAAAATTTTAAGAGTTGATAGAGCGACAAATATACAAGTATCTAAATTCTAATAAAATTAATTCAATGAATAACGATAAACAAAAAATAGTATTACATTGTCACGAAGTGAAAAAAAAAGATGAATGCTTTTAATTAAAATGAAAAAGTATGTAAAAGATAGAAAAAATGAATTATTTATATACATTTTACTCACGAAGGACTTATGTTGAATAAAACTATCAAATTCGACAATTTATATATTACTTTTAATTAATTCTCGATCCTTCAAATAAGAAGGGCGAAATAAAAATATATATATCAATAATAATGACGTGCAAAAATATATTCAGTGAATTAAATAATCAAACACAAAAAATCATATTAAACATTCATGTAGTATAAATCAATTTTTGATGAAAATAAGAATCTTAAATATTAATATTAATCTTATTAAATTAATTATATAAATTGTTCTTTGTACATATGTATAAACTAAATTAGGAATTATTTTAGATTTCTGTATAAATTATAAATTATTTATATATATAATAATTTTTTGTAAGGAATAAACAAATTTACTTATCGAATTTGAAAAAAACAAGAATAATAATTTATTACTGCTATTCTATAATACATTGTTATATCAATATATTTTTATTATATCAATAATTGATTTTAAAGTTTTGTATATTATTAATTATAGTTTTCGATTTCCTTTGATACACATAAAATGGGTATTAAATGAATTTAACGAATTAGGTAAGAATGTAAAATGGTGATGTTTTCCCAATCTACAATAAGCTTTCCAGAAACAACTGATGTGTATGTAGGAATATTATATAAGTAAGAATAAAGATTTAACAATATATCTATGCATATGCATTTACATACATGTACTTTACGTGACAATAATTATAATAACACACACAATAATAACTACTATTAAAATCTACTTAATTATAATAAAATAAAGACTTATTATATAAGATATGAATATTTAAAAATCAATACTTCTTCTCTTATACAATGTAAAACAATTGTGAAAAGTAATTCTTGCATAATATTAAATAAGAGTTTTGTTTAAAATTTAGACTCTTTAATAACTTACTTTGAATTTTTAAACATGTATGTATATATATAAAGTTTAAAATTTACATATGTTTACATGTTTACGTAATGCATTATTAACATAATATTTTACAGCTTTACGTTATTTATTTCTTACAAAATTTTAAGTTGTTTAATAGTGTTACTGAATGCGGGTGGGGGGGTACCCAACGGTGCTGGCGGGTGGCGCAGAAGCTGGTCTCGCGCCATTTTGAAGGGTGATTAGAGGAGGAGCAAGAGCAGTGGGGGGAGGGAAGATGAAGATGCTGTCTGTGCCCGCGGTCCCTCCAGGTTGGGGGCGAGATGACGCCGATGACATGAGGGGGGAGTCAGTACCTTGCCAGCCGTGACAGAAAAGATCTGTACGCTTGCATCTATTAGGAATACACGCTCCCCTTCGCAATTAAAATAAAAGTAAAGAACGATTGGCGAGCTTATAATCATTTGTACAACGAGGAGCAGCGATCCTTCAACGCAAGTCCGCGAGTCGTGGCCGCATACGCGCAAGTGAGGCGAGAACGAGGTCCACGGTCGAAAGTCCCACGACCTGGCCGACGTTGCCGTGCCCCCGCAGGGAGAAACACTATGGTACGGCCGTGAGCAACCGCGAGAAATCGCGATGCAACGCCGCATCACAGCGCGGTGAGAGAGGCGAGGAGGCAAGGGGGGAGTGTCACCTTGGCGACGCTATCATGAGGAGACGCGTCGTCCGCTATCTTGGCGACGCCTGATGTTAGCGGTGACGTCAGCGTCATATCAGCGCAACGCCCCGTCAGCAGAGTTCGACATAACATTAGTCAAAGTGTATACCGCGAGGGTCGCGGCACGACTGAGGTCAACGCGCAGTGAGCGCAGCGGTGGCGCGGCGCCGACTAAAAGCTAGAACGCTAGGCCCGCGCGCAGCTCGGATTCGAACGTCGCTCAAGGAAAAGTGCGGGAAATCCGAACGTGTGACAATGGGAACGGCTCGCGCGAAATGAATGTAAAATAATTACGGTGAACTCGCCGGCGTTCGGTTCTGGAAATCCTTACCGGTGTTCCGTCCCTGAATCGCCCGCGTTAGGCTAAGGAAATTGGGCAACCATCCGACGTGCTATCATACATTGTAACGAATAAAGTTGTGTGAAAAACAAACAATAAAGGGATCATTGAATATCTACCCGAGATTAACTCCTCCCTCATCCTACACATCCCACGCGATCTTTACGTTGCGTAACAAATAGTAAATTATAAAAGAATTTTAAAGTGAATTTTTTTCAATTATTCATATGGATAAACAGTAATTTATCTACATAGTTGTAAATTTTTTAAAATTTGAAATAATAATAACAATATTATAAAAGTAATATTAACATTATATAAAATGTGAAATCATTTTTTGTTTACGTACATTATATATAAACTTAATAAAATTGTTGGCTTATACTTAAAGAAAATTGAACAAATATTAAAATATGATAAATAAGGATGTATCAACTTATTAAAAACTTACCGATTGAATGAGTAAATTAATACATAAAATGTGTTGATATTATATTAATAATTAAATTTATTTACGAAATATATTTTACATTTTTTTTAATGTTAACAGTAGTTAAGTATTTTATTGTAGATTTCGTATTGTAAATGTGTGCGTTTGCTTTATAAACCTCAAGAATGATATTAAAGTTTCACAATAATTTAAAAATAAACAAAAATTCATATACTTTTATTTAATATATAATTAAAAATATAAAATAAAAAAATATTCAATGATACTTTTTATTTGACATTAACGATATATTTTATGTAATATTAGTGTAATATTACTTAAAACTGCATTGAATGTTCTGTAGCTGACAAATAGTACCTATTTAAAATTAAAATTAATACAAACCTTATAATATTGTGTCAAGCAGTAAGGACACTTTTTGAATTCCTGATCAGCTTTGCAAAGATAGCCTTGCTTCGGTTTTATTTCCACAGAAAATGTGGACTTGTTTGAACAACCGGAGATATCTTCTGGTAGAAATGTATAATCTGGAAATTTCATAATATATCCTCCAATGATGTCTTTAGATCTGCGATTTTCTATATAAAAAAAAAATATTGAGTGAGAATATATAATATAAACTTAATTTATTATCTTAAAATGTAAGAGCAAAAGGAATATAATTTAATAAAATTATACAATATTGATAGTATAATATTTAAAAATATGTAAATTTTTATAATTTAAGATTATTATAATATTTACTACAAATATAATGTTAATGTACAAATTCATAAATATTTTTTTAACGTGATCCGTGATGCTGTTGAAATTATGTTTTTTATTACACTATATTTATATTATTTAAGTTATTTAAGTAATAAATTGAAAAGATGAAATTATACTTCAACTAAATTAAATTATATGATGTAACTATATAAAAAGAATTAAAATATAAATGTAATTAAAATTACGTACAAAACAAGGGAATTAAATATGAATAAAAATAGCTTTTATATAAATAATCTTTATTTATAATAATAAAATTAATAGTTACTAAAAATTTTTTGTTCATCACTTATTTATACAAATTCCATTATTTAGCATTAAATTATACAAGACCCAACAAAAATTACATTTCGAATATATATCTGAATAAATTTACTAGAAATTTTATTTTAGATAGATATTTTCGATAATAAAAGTAGCTTAATTTCGAGACCGAGACAGAATTTTAGCTTTTTTGATGCAAAGACTTAATTGGATAATATTGTTAGCGATAGGTTTCTAGGAAAATAATAATTAGAGGTTCTGCATCTCTTTGTTATTGGAGTAGTAATTCATTAATTAAATTAATTTAAATTAAATAACTTTCAAAAAAATTCTATTACAACGATATGAGTTTTGAAGAAGACTTCATAAAATACATAATAAATATTTTTTGCAATATTAGGCTGTAAATTGCTTATTACCTTCATTATCATAATATCATATTGAAAATCTTTTTATTTGGTAATATAAAATTTTCTTTAATGACAATTTATGATTTTAATCTGTGACAACTAAACTACTAATAAACAGTACTGTTTAAATATATGTACTTTATGTAAGCTAAGCTTATAGTCTGGTTGTAATTGCCAAATATATAAATTTTCATGTACCTGTAGTCAATGTCTTTTGTACATATTTACAGTTACATATTTTCTTAAATATATAAAAAATATAAATCCATTATACAGCAATTTTTTATGCAATAAAAAAACTTAATCAAAATTCATACCCAAGACTTAAATTTAATTTTTCATATAAGAAATTATATTAAATATATATTTTAATTTGATAAAAATTATTATTTTACATAAAACTAATTCTAATCTAACGATATCATATTATAAATTAGTGTTTAAAAAATCATTGGTTAAAAAAAAGTCATATGCCTATAAATAAATATTTATTAATAAAATAGTTATTTTGTTTGAAAAATTATTTTGTCTAGTAATATTTTCAAATATTTAATAACTTTTCTTAGATATAAATAATTAATAATAAAATTTTATTTTAATAAAATTTTTTAATATTTATAATAATTTATTTAATAACAAAAAATAGAAAATATTGTTAGAGCATAATGGGAAGAGAAAAATAAGTTTATTATCCCAGTTTAAATGACTCAACAATACTTTTAATTAATAATTTAAGTAATTATCAACTATAAATGTTGAGTATTTAGTCTTAATGAAGTAAATATTTCTAAATATAATGTTAAATTAGTTAAAAAATTGATTTATAAAAAAACATTATAAAATATATATTTATAAAATATTTTATTTACATAAAAATTTTCTAATTTTTAAAAATATACTACTTATATAAAAATGAACTAATTTTTAATAATCTGTTATTTACAAAATTTTAATATTCCGTTATAATTAAAAAATAAAAGAAATGAAAGAAACAATAAGATTAAGGCAAAAAGTTGTTAGACGAATAATAAGATGAAAATCGTCTAAAGAATTATTCAATATGATTTCTCTTTGATACACTATCAGTAGTATCACGGGGCAAGAAAACTTTTTCTTCGATCTTCCTGGCAACACAGAACACGTGTAATCCCAACACTCAAATCGATAATGTCGACGACTGCGCAATCCCTAATTGTCGAAAACGTGATCACTTTGCAAACTACATAATTAGCTGTTAGCAGTCAACTTCCGGCATTTGGAATGTATGAATAGAAATATTGTAATAGAACAAAAAAATATTAATTCCGTAGATGTATGCACAAAACTGAATGAATCAATATTGAAAATCATTTGTCTAAAATCACTACATACTAATATCACTTACCATTAAAAATGTAACGAGCCAATTTTGTTAAAGGCATAAATTTGTATATGAAGAGATAATCATATATTGCACGATTTTCTGAGAATGTTATTTAAATAATTACTTTGTTATTTGTTACATAAGGCAATTTATTTATTACCTAAAAGATATAAATTAAATTTTTTGCATCAAAAACTTTTTTTACTATATTCATAAGTAAATAAAGTATATTTTTAAAATACTATAAAATATTTTACGCTTTTAAACTCCCCCCCTCCTATGTATAAATTATTACAAACAATATTCACCTTATTCTACAAATTTACAGTAATAGAACTCAATTACATAATTTAGATTCATATTGTTAATAATGCATAAAAGTAGCATTTAAGTTTTTAGTCGTATAAAAAGAATACATTGCTTTATATTATGCAAAAACTAAACCATGTGCTTATAAAAATTGTTGAAAAAATTAAATATTTGTGATTTTATAATAGTTATTAAATACATTATTACAATTCTTTATATTCAGAAAAATAAGTATTTTATCATTTTCAATAATAGTTTTCTCTAAATATACTTCTATTGTTTTACTCAAAAAAAAAAATTATTAAAAGTATTCAATGCAAAATATTATAATATTTGATAATAGCAATTCTTCATAATTTCATTGTACTAATAAAAATATTTTTTTATCCTCTTTAATTATCTGTGTATTTCTAATATTTATTACTACAATAAAAAGTTTTTTTTATTTTCACAAATAAATAACATTATCTTTGAATTTAAACTAAAGCCATTTTATATCCTTTTCGACAAAAATATGTAATAATTAATAAATTAAAATGATATCCTTTTTAAAATTATTAGCAATTCAAAATTAATTTTAAAGGGTTTCAATTGACAGAATTTCAAATCTTTTTCAAAAGAAAAAGTATATTTATAACAATATTGTTCGTATTATCATTGGTCATTTATTCTCTTTTGTGAAGTTGATTTTCTTCGGTAGACCACATTCGAAAATTAATACCAATACCAATTAAAATTTTAAACGCATTGTTAATATGAGTAACACTAATTTGTATTTAAAACATTTGAGGAGTATTTCAAGCGCCCCATATACCCAGTGTACAACTTATCCAATACCCTTAAACAAAATTGCACAAAAATCATTACCAGTCCTAAGATATTTATCATTTTATTGTACTTTCGTTCACTTTTCTCTCCGACTATGTCTTCACTAGTATTTTTGCAATTCTAAAAAAGATCCTTCATAAAATAATATAACTATATAATTTAATAATCCATTTCTTCATAATTGTGTAACCCATTTATTGATAAATGAAGAGAAAATTTTATATAATGTAATCTTTCTTTCTTATGGAATTAAATCTATCATTAAGAACTTAAAAATAATATCTCTCTTTCAATTTTTAACTGTTCTTCGTAATGTTAATGTATTAAGTTTTATTAAGGATACATAGTATTTATAAATTTATTATATACATGGAAACTGGGAAACACCTCACTTTTATCGAGAAAATTCAAAATACTGAAGCGATTAATCGAAAGAAGTCCGAACCATAAATTTATAAATTATAAATTTATGTACATGTACATTATAAATTTGATTAGTTCATACATTGTCCATATGTTAAAAAATTAAAGTAATTATACATTATTGGGAAACAAAAAAACTGATATATTTCATTAATTTTTATAATAGGCCTCAAAAATATTTTTTGTGTCTATTAATAAATATAAATAAATATTATAATAAAATATTAAAAATATTCACAAAAAATTACTGAAAAATAATATTATAAAAGTAGTACGAAACTAATATAGATACAATATAACTATTTCTATATTTCACCTAATATTTAAGCGTTATTCTTAATGCAAAGTACAGAAATGCTAAGTATTTTCGAAATACATTACAAAAAAACACAGCTAAGTTTTTCGATAGTTTCCATTTGATATTTTAGATCAAAAATTAAAAACCAAAGTCTACAAAAACATACAAAAAATCATTAAGATTTAATGATAAATAATTGAGCTTTTAAGCAAATGAGGAAGGCCAAGTTCTTGTAAATGAAAGCAAATTCTTGTAACTGAGACAAGACAAAAGACACTGTCCGCAGTGAAGAGAGGAAATGAACGTGCATCAAACTCTGGTTAAAGTGTGTTCAAGTGCATGTCAAGTATCATCACAGAATCTTCGAAATTTAGAATCAGATCCGAATAGAGGAGATAATAGGCTTTTGTTTTAACATTTTTTAATTATCCGATCTTCACTAACTTGAAGATTAGTTTTTATTTTCTTATAAAAATATTCTAATATAATTATAATTAATAAATGTATTTAAGCAAAATATTTTTATTCAAATAAATTTCGAATTCGTTTTTATCATATTTATTTTATATCTTTTCAAATAAAAAAAAAATCAAAATAATATTTTCTAATTAAATAAATTATAATTGAGTTTCTTATTTAAAAAAGTGTATTTTATAGATTAATTGAATTGGATTAAGAATTTCTAAAATAAACAACTAATATTGTAGAATAATAGTAAAAAAATATTGAAAATAATTTAATTAAAACTATTAAAAATTATTATTTTGGTTTGTGAAATATGGTAAATAAATATCATAAAAAATAAAGAAATATTAATATAGAATAATAATATTAAAAGCATAAAATGTTATTAAAAAAAAAGAAATATTTATATAGTATAATGATATTAGAAGCAATAAAATTATTAATTTAATTAAAAATTTTAAAAATTCGTTAATTATGAATTATTTATTAATATTTAAATAATTATTAAATTCATAGAGTTAATAATTTTAAAAATCTGAACTTTTAAATCGGAATAAGATTTAAGAAAAATAGTTTGAACTAATAATTTTTTTTACAGTAACTTCATTATTTTCTCTCATATTTTTTATTTTATATAGAATTAAATTTAGATTTTCCTTCTTTTTTAATAAAAATAAGTTGTGTTCAATGTTCATTTCAATGATTAATTGAATATTTCTAATTTTTAATACTTACTACTTGCCTTTTTATAAAATACGATAAGGTTAAAATAAAAAAGCGACTACCGTTTGAAGATTCGAGTATTCAATTCAAGCAATAATGAAGCCATGTAGAAATGCTATAATTGTATTTGGTAATTGAAAAGATTGCAAAATTGTTGATCATAAAAGTAAGTATAAAAATAAAAATATGTTAATAAAAATATTTAGGAAGTTTTAGAAAATAATGGGGCAGAATAAACTACGTTATAGACGGTTCTTACCAGGACGATTTTGGCGTATCTTCTCAGACAATCTGTCAATTTCCGATTGATCTAAGTGTAGAATTTCGGGCACGCAGACATAACATCCGAAGAAAGTAGAAATGACGTCTTTAAGAAACTCAACTTTACGAAAGACATCACGTACGTTTTCTTCTAATTTCAAGTGCCCAGACACTGATTTTTTCAATCGAATTACTTTGCGTTCCTGTTTCATAAAAATTATTCCGTATTATAGGATTAATTCTTTAAATTTATTTTAAATTACGTTATAATTTCAATTCACAATAGTATTCATCTCAAGTAATGCTGTTTATTCTATTATTTGTTTTTTATAATTTTTTCCATTCTCAAATACATATCTCTGAAGACGTGAAATTATTACTTGGCATGTATACAAACATTATTAATATTTTACAACTATTATAATAAAATTTAAATTAATAAGAAGAAAATAATAACTTTTCATGCTATTAAATAAATACGAAATACATAATTAAATACACTACTAAATTTTGTTATGTTTATTTTGCTTATGCTTGTGTTTATTTATAAAAAATACATTTTAATATAAAACGTATTTCTTTATTATTAAAATATTTGTTTTGGTATAATGTACAATGAATACTATTACATTCTTCATGACATTCTATTCCTTTACGTTATTTTATTAAATTTAATTTCAATTTTCAATTAAAGTTTATTAAAATTCTAAAAAAGGTATTAATCATATTAATTAATATTTAGTAACTGTCTAAAATAAATAGTTATAATATTCGTATTCTAAATATAAATAAAAAATGTTTATCTTATTAAAATAAAATATCTAAAAAATATACTCAATTTATTAAATCAAATATATAAAGATTTATACAATTATCTTAATAAACAAACAATAGTTTATCTTTTTTCTATTTTTTGTTATTTTTAATTTAAATGCGTTGTCTAATAAATTATTTTTTAATTAAAACATTTTAAGAATTTTTTTTTTTTAATTTTATACGTAATAATTAGCTTTTCTGTGTTTTATTAAAAAATTATTGGTTATATATTATATTTATTCGATAAAAAAAATTGATATAAAATATTGTAAATAGCTTTTAATTATTATAAATATTTTATATTAAAAAAAACCTATTATTATTGCGTACAATAAGCTGTAAAATAAAATAAATTCTTTAAATAAGTAACATTAATGTATTTTCATTTAATTACTATTATTTTAGAAACATAGAAGTATTTTTAAAAACTAATAATAAATGTCATGATTAATAAATATATATATGTATATATAAATATATGATCATATATTTACTATATATACTATAAAAATATCGATTCTTATTAAATGTGATGGCTTTTACAGATATGTGTCGGAAAATCAATAAATGAATTAGGAATTCTGCATTTTAATATATATCATTAAAAATTATTTTCAACAGTTGAACTCTAAATAATTAAAACTTAATAAATTTTATTTTAACGTGTAATGATTGAGTATCCATGAACATGAAAAATATGAATAGTATGAAAAATATGAAAAGTAAATTATAATTCTTATGATGCTAACGTACATTAAACATTTATCATGATTTCCATTATTACTATTTTCCTTTTTTTTATAAAAAATATTTAATTTATTAATTTATAATAATTTTCGAACCATAAATAATTATTAATATATAAGAATATTTTCTCGTGGCAGTTTTTGAAAAAATTATTTGGACTATTAACAACTTAATTCTAGTATATTTATAAATTCGGGAGCCATAATTATTATCATTTTTTTTTTTTAAATATGAGACAACTATAAATATCTTAAATTTAACAAATAACTTTTTTCTAGTAATAAATTTTATTATAAAAAATAGAAGTTTATATTATCGTATTTTAGAAATACAATTATATTTCATACTGTTGTAATAAATACATGTATTTATTGATTTTTCGATTGAGACGTATTAAAATTGAAAATATAATAGCATTAGTTATTAATTGCTTATAAAGTAAATATCAACTATTTAAAAAAATTTTTAAATTAATTTCTAAAAGATAACATTTCATTTAAAAATTATTTTAATGTAAAAAATTTTAATATCACACGTTGTTAATTTCATTTTGGTATTGAAGTAAATATTATCATTACTTTAAACAATTTTTAATTATGTTTTTATAATTATGAGTTTGATTGAAATATAATTTCATTACTTCAAATTGAAAATGCTCACATTTGTAATGCATAAAAACCTAGTCAAGCTTTGTCGTTCCTGAAATACTATAATGTTATTTGCCTTTAGGTAATAAATATTTTAATGTAAAAAAATAAAATATATTTCTAAAAAAAATAAAATAATCGCTTAAATCCATGATTTTAAATATTGTAATATTAGGTTATAATAATTAACTGAAATCAATAAATGTTAAATGTTTTATTAGTTGTACAATATAAATATAAACATAGATACTAATTTGTGTATTAAAAAACATATTATTATTAATTTTAGTTCATTTTATTAGATCACGGTCAGTTATGTGTATTATTTTTAAAAATTTAAAGCAATGTATGTAAAATCATCTTGAAATACTATATTTAATAATTACTTAGAATTACTTTCATAAAGTTATATTGATCATTCTAATTTTTTATAAATAAATTAAACCACTATATTATAATTCATTCAAATTATGTATAATTAAATTATATTATATTAATAATTATAATACAAAATATATAATACATTTAAAGCCCATACGACAGTGAATAATATATTTTTAGAATTTTTACAATTGAAAAATTAAAATTTTTTATTAATTTCGAATAATTAAAAAACTTTTTACGATTCCACAAAAAAAATACTGTGCAAGTACTGAGATAAACTGATTGACCAATAACCGACCAATGAATATAAGAACAATGAAATAATTTAACAAATCGTATGAACCACCATCGAAAGCCAAGTAGCTTTAGCATTGAGCCAATTACTGTCTGGAAAATTCATCAATAAGCCAAAAGACTTCGTTTAATCCATTGAGCAGGAGCGAGAGAAATTTCCTCCATCTTTTGGTTAAATAAATACTCAATATATTATATCCTTTTCATTATTACTAATCCTTAAATATTGATCAATAGAATTAACATATCCAAATTATATGAACAATTATCAAAATTAAAAGAAGAAATTGCAATTATAGTTAAAGCGATTATGCGAATGAACGAACTTGATAATATCGTAGAACAAGATAAAATATTTTAACAAAATATAAGTAACAAATATTTTTGACAAAATTGAAAACAGTAAAGGAAATTTCAAAAAATTTTGAAAATATTTTAATTTATATTTGATTAGAATCTCATGCACAAATGGTATTTGATAAGGAAACGAATCTATTAATAGATCGAATACTGACGAAAATGATACATCTTCGATTCCGAATTACAACGTATATGTGAGATTACTGTGAATTGAACTAAATATCTTCAATAGCGAGTTCGATAAATGTTAGAATCTTATGATGAATTTAAAAAATTATTTACGAAAATCTATATTTACCCGATATACAAAAATTTTATTATTTACACTTGTGTTTGAAAAACAAAGCCGCTCTAATAATCGATCGCTCAAAACTACTGAAAATGATCGCATATCATGGGAATTATTAAATGAAAAGTTCGACAATCGTCGCGTTATAATTGAAAAACACATTAATTAAACACTAAAGTTACCGATACTTTTAAAAAAATCCGTGAAGAATTGAGAAAATTAATAAATGATATTAAAGTTCATTTAAGAGCTCAAAAAACTCAGTGAAATTTTCTACTTATTACTTATACGAGGTTAGATAAGATTACTTATATCGAATTGGATAAATTCGTATGCGAGAAAAATATGCCAATGTAGACAATGATTTTAAAATTTTTATAAGAAAAGGTGATGAGATTACAATCTAGCGACGTCGCGAAACACTTAAAATAATATCATCGATAAACATAAATAAATATCAAGAATATAAGTACTTCATCCAATTGTTTGATAATAATAAATGTATCAATAATAATGCGATGATAACGACGTAAACATCGGAAGTGTGCACAATTTATGTCGGAACCTACCCTATCCATGCTTGCAATAAGTTTGCGAGATGAACACAGTCGACATTTATAAAATCAAAAAATTTATGCTTTTGGTGCTTCAACAGTGGAGAGTAAAACAGTAAATACAAATGAACAATTGCAGAAATTATTAAAAAAAGCACGATACTATCTTCAAGCAATTCATTACGAATATAGTCAAATAAACAATATAATAAAACTGAAAAATTTTAATGCGATAAACGAACCAACAAAATTAATTATTAAATTTCATTATTAAATGCCATAATATAAATGCAAATATTATCAACAGTGATCGTCGAAATATTAAATAGGAACAAAATAAAATTACCAACTTGATAATATTAAATTATAAATCTCAATCAAATTTTATAACTGATGCTTTTATATAATAGATAGACTTACGGCACATTAAAATTAACGTACCAATAGAAAAATCCAATGAAATAAAAATAAAAATTAATGAATTAATGATCGAAACCAACTGTTTGCAATGTTCAAATTATAAAGCTAAATTAGATTTGTTTACTATTATGCTATATATACTATTTATACTAATATTCTATGCTTATAATTTATAGATTTGTGAATATACATTATCTAATAGGATTATTGATATTAATATTTATAACATTAAAAATTAATTAATAAGTCAAAATATATAACTACTAAAACAAATTCTTTATTCTTAATTATATAATTAAGAACTAATATCAAAATATTTAATAAATGTTTGAATGAATTTATATATTTTTAATTACGTATTTTGCCAATTAATGAAATTCTAAATTCAATAAAATTAAGCAAAGATCTTATACGTCATTGGATAATGTGATAATAGTATTAAACTTCTGAAATTGTTTTAATATCTATTAAAAAATTTATTTCTTATTCATGAAAAATAAAAGCTATGAAACATTTAAAGTATTTGTATCATCTTCTTTCCAAACATTTAATTTATTATTAAAGCTTATATATTAATTATATTATTAATATTATATATTAATATATTATATATTTTTTATTATTTTTATTTTTGTTATAAAACGTAAGCGTTAAACTGAATATTTTAAAATATTACATTTAATATCTTAATATTTTAAGATTTAATTTAAATTAATTTTGAAAAATGCACGTATTTAATCTGGGTGACACTGTTTTAAATTACTCAAGAATAATTGAGGCCATGGTAAAAGTCGTTATAGAAGCCATTTCTATACGTTCCAGCAATCAATACAAGGCAAAAATATTTAGATGGAAAGATAAAAAGTACCAATAGTTATATCTGTAGTATGTAACAGAATAAAAAATGAAGCTATAATCCAGATTTAAAAAAAAGTCATTCTGAAATAGTATCATTGCATTCACTGTGAATTCTGACGAAGAAAAAAAACATTATAAACGTTATAAATAAATTTGTATTAATTGTATGCTTAACTTTTGTATTTATAGTTACTTACAATTCTAAATATGTTAGGTGCAGTAATAAAAAAATGTATCTTTACATGTAGTAATTTAGAGCAAATTCCAAAAACAAGAACAAAGACTGAAAAAGTGAGACGAGAATAAAAAAAAAAAAAATAAATAAAATACGTTAAATCAGAAAGTAAAAACATAATCAAAAAAGAAATTCCCGCTACTATATCGATGCTTACCGAGGGCAACGTGAGAACGAGATTGGCATTTCCCTCCCCTCGGTAGACGCATCCTTCAATTGGCAATGAATGAACTAGATAGTCAGAAACATTAGAAGTATCTGAAATGCAAGTCGAATCTGTTGTTCGCCTTAATGATGCATTTTCTTCTCGATCAAAAATCATGATCTAATCTGAAAACAACCATGAATTTTGTAATAATTTACTTTTACAATAACTGATTACAACAGAAATCTTAAATTAAAATTTTTACTTAATTAATTTATATAAGGAGTCGTTTCATTAATAATGTAAATATTATTATTAAATCTTAATTTTATAATTTATAGATATTTAAAATCAATAAATTAACTTTAATAGTGAAAAATTTAAAAACTGCATGAATTTTTATTTATATTCATATTTATTTTTAAATTATAATGAACATTGAACATATGCAGAATGTGTATAACATTTTAAACGAAGCATTTTTGCATTTAATGAAAATTTTAATATTATTTAACTTAAAAATAATATTAATACACAAAATTTTTCTTAAAAATATCTCAATTTAAAATAAAATTATATTATCATGCAAACAATTGTATTTCAAGCAAACAAAATTTTATTTTGTTTTTATAAAAATTTATTTTATATCTATAATACACACGATTGTATTTTAAAAATAAAATATTAGATTTATTAATTTAAATAAAATTATAATTTAACTAATATATGTCGCTACACTGTATAAATAATTGTATTTGAATGGCTTATATTTAAAATATGATAACCTTAGGTATATCTCACCAATGTTAAAATATTATTTAAATTAATTTTACTTCTATATTTAATAACACACATTCATTCTCTCTGTCTCTCTCTCTCTCTCTCTCTCTCTCTCTCTCTCTTTCTCCGAAGTGTAAAGAAATTTAGTTGCCGTTTTCGAACTTCAGCAATTCGAAATATCGGTTTTAAGTTATACCACTTTTATCGGATATGATGCTTTCATGAAACCATAATAAAATTATAATTAAACTTAGAAAAACAAGCTGTCAAGAATAGGCAATGTCAGATCTGGTATTTTATAATTCATCAAATTACCTACACTACTGGATATCTAATTCCGATTTTTTTTAAAATATTCTCACCAAGTGAAGTAATGTTAAGACAAAAGTATATTTCTGGATAAAACTCATAGAAAACAATATAAAATCTTTTGGAATTATTAAACATTACCTTATCTATTCCCATAGTTTCATACGATTCGCGATTCAATGTTGGTGTACGATAATCTTAAACGTTATCGTACAATAGTATTAGAAAGAAAACACTTGAACAATATTTTTGAGTTGATTCAGTATAAAATCATCAATGCTTATCTATCCATAAAATTGAAAACAATTAATTTACCTCGAGTTATTATTTTCTATTGAAAATAGAATACTTATTATTAGGTAGTTTTTAGTAATCGTCATTGAATACTCCTATATTTAAATTTTTTTCAATGTTAAAAAAATATTTAAATCATAATCAAATTATAACTCAATATTTATAAATTTATATGAAAAACTTTTATATCGTACAATTATGACAATCAACATAAATAAAATTTATTTATCACTTAATATAAAAAATAATTGTATTTGAATAATTGAACTAAATTTAATATTATAGTTTATTCTTTAAAAAAAAAATTTGTGTAAGCCATAGTCTATAATATATTTTATATATGTGTATTATAAGATTTATAAAATATTATATCTAAATATAATATTATAGTTTCACACAACATAAAAAACATCCAATAATTTTCTTTATTTTGTTAGTATTATTTTTTTACATGAAATTTTTACATGAAAAAAAAATTGAAAAAAATTTATTTTAGTGATTATAAATAATATAAAATATTGATATAGATTTTTAAATTAAATAGTACTTCGAATAGTCTATATATTAACAAACTCAACATGGATATAAATAGAATTAATAAAAATATTTTGCGATTTAAATAAATAAATTAATGCATGTAAGAAGATGCTTATCAACTATAATAGGAAAAAAAGAATTTAAGGCTGTTGGATATATAATGGAAGTTATAACTACGTATTATTAAAACAAAAACTGATGATTGATTTTCAACGTTATTGTCCACAGTGAAAACGTCATGTTCATTTCCCATGTCCACTCATACACTCTAATAGTTGAGATTAACGCTTAATTTAAAAATCCCAAGCTTTCTCTCTCTCTCACACGCATACATTATAGTATAGATTGATCGCCATCATTTCATCCCGATGATGAAAACATCCTTATTAGGCTTTGTATTTTTGACGCATAGCATCTCAAGAAAGCTGAATAACTTCCAAGATGCAGTAATGTAACTAGATAATATTTATATATACGACCCTCAAGCGCGGAAAGCCAGGTTAATTTATTCGTCTTATTTATTTTTGCATAAAGGTCAATGACTACAGCCTGCTGAACTTGCTATCGTGCATATACAAGAAGATGGATAAACTATCGCCGCTACCGCCTAGCTCACTTATGCCTACACTTCTTAGCTACTGTGTAATAAATCACTGATAAGGAGATGAACTTCCCAGCTTTGTTGCTCGTCTTTCCTACTTGCCTCTCCTAGTCATCAATCGTCATTTAACCTTTACTAATTACTTAATTACTAATCATTATAATTGACATCTTTTTTTATATTTTTCCGGAGATATAACTCTACATCCTAACCAAACAAATCAAATTAATAACTGAAGAGCTCTTATACTCAACTTCTTTAATAGACTAATGTTGTAGAACATAAATTTTCCTAACCACTTAGTAATTTTTTTCAATGACAGTTTTAACTTTTCTTTTGAATCTTCCTGTTTGTCTTCATGAATAAGTGTCAATACATTTTTAAACTACTCGAATTGATTCACGAACTTTAAAAATCCGAACATTTTTTGGTCGACTTGTTTCCAATGTCGAAGATCGATTTAACATGCTTTTACTGTCTCACCGCGCAAATTTCAGGTTTACAATATTTTTATATTTTACTTATATTAAAAATGAATTTGAGGTATTTCAAAGCTTTCATTAAATCGATTATAAAATAATAATTAAAAAATTTATACCACATACTTAAACTAATTTTAAACTTATTTACAATGCAGCAAAAAGTAAATTAATACCATTATTGAATTTAAAAAAATTCAATTAAATATTAATCCATGATATATTTTTATTTTATATTCCTATAATAAAAAATGAATTTTAACACAATTTCATTTTATACTAAATATTAACTATACTTACCTATATATATAAACTTCATGTTTTATAATATAAGAATAACAGTTGAAATAATATAACTGTATTTTTAATAATTTAATCATTAAAAATGCATTAGGGTTTAGAAAAACGAATAGTTTATTAATTCTTTTATACTTAACTTTTACTTGTTATTCCTGAATTCAATTTTTACTCAATGAATATTTGTTAGATCTCAATAATTTAAATGATTAGTACAAAAATATGTTATAATTATAAAAACATTCAGAAATTTTTTTTAAATATTTTATAATTTTACTAGCAAATAAAAAAATACATCCTTAAAATTAAAATAGTTCTCAATTCTGTTAACAGTAATATTAATATATCTTAGCGAAATGGCTCAGTTATAAATAAATTGCAGAGCGCATAAAGACATAAGATTGAGAGTAGTACTTTGCAGTTACATAATTTATTTAATAATAATATGAATATATATAAATCTCTTTTCTTATTTATTTTTTATTTACACTTATGTATAAAAAACTGATACAAAAATTTCACATAGTTTTCAAATTATACATCAACAAATTATACCTTCTTAAAATATATTAAATGAATTACTTATTGAAAAAATCATTGAAAAATTATTAATAATTATTATATTGACGTACTCGACTATAAAATATTAATGTTTATCTTAATTATAGTAATATAATATTTTAACCTCGTTAATTCAATTCATCAGCTATTAAAAATTTAATATTAATTGGTTTTTTAAATATTTTATACCTTACGTAATAAATGTATATTATTCAAAATAAGTATTTTTAAAGACAATAATAAATATGAGATTTAAATTTTTCGATGAATGTTTTTATTTTACACTTAATCAACGTTTAATAAAATTTAATTTAATAATTTTTTATTGCATTTAAATACTTATAAATAAAATATTGTGTAAATATTTTCCTTAATTAAATAAAATTCTATACATTTTTTTCTTCGACAATACAGAATACCTATTTCTTTTATTAATAGGCGAATTTTATAGATTGTATATATATTCATATTTATTTAACACAAAATTATTGAACATTAATTGTGCTTAATTTATTTATGAATTTTTTTTAACAAAGTCGGAAATATTATAACTTATGAATGATTAAAAAAAGAGTACAATTTAGTTATAAAGAATTATAGAATAAAACAATTTTAAATGTATTTAAAAAATTTAGCTTTGAATCCTTCAATGTTAAATGCGATAGAGAAAGAGTGATGAAATCAATCAATATGTCAGCAACATTTATGAATGGGAAATTGAAATAAAACAGTCTTCATTTCCGTAGGTGAATCATGAGATACTAAACACCTTAGAGATATAAAAACCGGAGATTCCACAATAATTCGCTAGTGCGTAACGTAAAATGCGACAGATAAAATGCACTAGCAAACTCCGTACATAAAGTAATGCGTAGTATATCTACGAAAGTCAAATCATATGAAGCAACAGCTGAGTATTCGCGCCATGTTGCCAAACTTACGATCAATGTTTATTTTAGTCTTGTTTGTATATAGCGTTTCTGAAGAAGTTTTTCTTTAAAATTTGAATCAAATGTCTTCGTCATGATTATTCTCCATTCACCAGTTTGTATGCTATGCTTAGCGTTAGCACAATAATCTGAAAATTTCAACATTTCTTTAAAATTATTTGCACATGCACAAATTATCTGCTGTACCCCATACTATTAAAATATGAATAATTTGATATTATTGATGATCGTTAATGACAAATATTCAATAGCATTATATCAATATTTATTTTAACACGAAATTCATATTTTACCTACGATTCAAATTTTTCAGATTTCAATTACTTATCACTAGTATAACTTAGTCAATAAAATAAAATTGTTTATTAACACCTTTAAAAATAATAATAATCAAAATGAAAAAGCGTAAAGTAATATATAAAATTTTTTTTAGTTTGCTTAAAAAAAATCAATTAAAATGTTAAGTATAAAGAAATTTTTGAATATAAGTATATTAAAAATAAAAAGTAGATATAATTTCGTTTATGAAATGTTTCAATTATTCCTTGTTTGAATTACTTTTTAATGTAATAGTATATTTGAATAGAATGGAAAAGAGTTGAAACCGTTACTGATTCTATTATATTGAATGAGCTACTATAGTATATAGAATGAATATTTTTAAGCAATAAAATATCGTCAAAAAATATATTATATTTATTTTTTCTTTTATCAGTAGGAATTACTTGTATAACAAGCAATAAATATCTTAGCATTGTACAATGGTTCATTAATAAAATAAATTTTTTAAATTTATACAAACGACTTATTAATGATAATCAATCGGTAAAATAACTAGGAATTAATCGTGCATTTTTTGAGCTACATCCCAGAAAGTAATTTATGTTTCAGACAATTAAACTAAAATTGATAATTAAAAGGGAAGGACATTTATAATGGATTCAAATTTTTTTCTTGAATGAGGATCGAGTGTTAAACAATACGGAATAAATAATATTGTGTAAATAAGAAATAAAACGATCTACCGTATTTTTATAATTATGAATTTTCATAAGCACGAGGCCATGTTTCATTTTTATTATTATCATTTTATTATTTTGTGTATCTCTGTACAAAAACAGTCGAAAAAATTATATATTCTCCTTTCACATATACACTCGCTCACACTCGCCACTCACTCTTGCACTGTTCCAATCGCGCAGTTTTCAATTTTTTCGAGTTCGAGAGCGTATGTACAAGCATTAAATGATATATATTTATATATATTTATACTTTATATATAGTATGTATAGAATATTGTGTACGAGAAACCTACGAACTAAATATAATTATACACTGATGATACAATAATCATTGAAATATCGTAATTATAGATCATTGTAGAACTTCTTCGCTATGGTACGCTCATATCATATTTATTTTTCTTAAAAATCTTCAAGTCTACGAATTCATTTGGGTTCTTTCATCTCTGATTTAATATACTGTTTCTAGAAATCTCGATTGTTTTAATTAGTTATCATTTTTTAGTATGTCTGTCATATTGCTCCGTTATACGTAAAGCAATTTATACACTTAATTCTCTTAGTTTCTGACAAAAATTATGTATAATATTTGAAATACCAAAATATTAGAAACAGTAAATTAGTATCCATGCCTCACACACGAATGCCTTAAATCCCAATTATTCGTTGAGTATCCGTACTGTAATCACAAAGCTCCGAGACTTCTCAACATGTAGCTCACCCTCGAATCTCGATCGTGTTAGCTTCGCTGTACCTTTTTTCACCCAATTCCTTTTTCCATCTTAACGACGTAAATGTGTTCCCAACTGACCCCCCCCCCCATTTATTAAGCATATTTACAAGAATAATCATGAATTTAATATAATAAATCGACACACACCACATAACTTTATACAATTTTTCCCGTTATTGTAATTATTATGCTTAGTCATCAAAATAATATTCACTACTATCTACATCCCTATATAGATGAAAGGGAAAATTAATATTATTAACGAAATGAAATCGTGATAATTATAAGACAAATAAAATGATCTGGATTAAAGAAGAAAGCTTACACGATGCAGATTCGTTCGAGATTCGAAGATCAGTTGCATAATATTTCTAATTTTTCTATCCTGATCCCTTAAAATAGTCTGCGCCCTGTTATCCACCGATTTTCACAATTTTTTTTCTCATTCAATACAATTTCTGTCTGCTTTCGTTTTACATATATAATTTAACCGTATCAGAAATAGTCATTCTTACTCACTTCTCTTTATGTTCGCACTTCCGTCAAAAAATGTTCACATGCTTTCCTTTGACGAGTATGTTTTCTCTACGAAGTGGATTATAAACGAATATTTATCTTCCTTCGCCGTCTATTGAAAAAATTAAAATGCACTCTTTCCTTTCTTCTTTGAAACATCAAAAATACACACATACACATGCATGACACTGTTAGTACTCGCAATACTCACAACAAAATCTCGCGCTCGCGTTTCCAACATTTCATAAATGTGTTCATAAACATGTTTTTATTATATTTTATCAGAATTATGTACTTACTTTTTCATTTCTTTTTTTAACTTATGCATTTTCTTTTTTACATTATTTTGTGTTTGCTGTTAATTGAATTAATATACATATTTTTTATTTTGCTTAATCAGCTCATTTTTAATCATATTGATTTTGTTCTGGATTTTTTTCATTTTTGTTTTAAATATTTTAAAAAAATATTGAATTAACCAAGCTAAAATCACAGACTTGCCAGCGCCGCACGAAATTGTTGATCCCATGTAATGGGTTTCGTTTGTACAAATTCTTCCTAAAGGACTCTATGTATAGTTACAAGTTGATATATCGATATTATATCATTATATTGTTAGTACATATAAGTGTATAAATAATAATGCAGGCGCTATCTATCTCGCATTGAACTTCTTTCGAAACTCTCACTTTTTACTTTGCGTTGATTTGTTTTTTATGTATTCCTCATCGAAGGATGACAATATCATATAATTTATAACAATTACAATGCGTCTTTTTTTCGATAAAATTGCAAGAGCTCACTTTTAAATTTTGTATTATTACCCTTAATGCTGTTTCTTATTATTCATGTGGCAAACTATATGATAGTCACACGTGTACACTGATGCTGTGTCTCTCTCTCTTTATCTATTTATATGCACACATTAAGTAATTGAAATATCGAAAGGAAAAATTATTGAATATTAGCAATGATTTGTCCTTGTCCTGATTGATTGTTGTATCCAATTATTTTATCTTTTGAAAATTAAGGAATCAATTTCTGAATTCGAGCAATTGCAATAAACATGTTTTTCTTTATTTTGCATTTTTCGACCTTAGAAAAACCTTATTTTAATAGATATACTTGTTTGAATATACGTCCTCTAATTCATATTTTAAAGTCAAATTTAAGTTAAATTTATTAAAATACAGGGTAATCCTCGTGGTGTCAAAATTGTACTTAATACTAATTTTTAGATTTTCAGTGACCGAAAAAAATAAAAAAAATAAATTGAAAATGATTTTACAGTCTGACTTTACTTTAAAATTAATTTTAATCTTACAAATCCTAATAAACAATATAAAATTGTTTAGATTTCGATACTATACGAAAACTACCCAAAACACTGCTTGTTCACCAATAAGAGATGAAATACCCATGTTAAATTGCATTAAATAAACGTCAAATGAAAAATGCAAGTATAGTGTGTGTTTGCGTCATGTATATTTATAATATGTGTTACACATTTATAAATTTATAATTCTGAGATGTGTATAAGAAATCTCTGTTTGGTTTAAATTTTTATTATCCAATTTATTTTTTTCTTAATTAGTGAACTTCGATTTTTTCTTTCTTTCATTTTATTTTATGAAAATCGTTATCGAGATAACCATTGAAGTGCCCATGGAACTACAATTACCAACTTTCTATCGACGCCTAGATAAAATAAATATTCAAGAAATAATTACTTTTTCATTGTATAATGCAACCATTCAATTATGAACGCTGTAATATACACACGCGGATTATTCAAATCAAAAGTAAATTAGTGCTACTACGAGAAAGCTAGCGATGTAGCCGCAATTAAATTGTTTAAGGTTTTCTGAAAATTTTATACTCGTAGTTTCATTGATTATTCTATTTAACGCATATTAAAATCACAGATGTAGTTGTTGTATTTTTGTTGTTGTTATCTGTTTATATTTTAAAACTATTTACTATACATACAAGAGCCTTTGTTCTTTGACGTCGAGCGCGATAAATTTCTCTCGTTCATCATCAGTCAGTGTGTTCTCTCTCATTATAGCCATCCGCATTCTCAACACTTAAGCATTCACATTCAGACAGTCGTTCATTTTTTCAACACGCACTCCTAATCAATCCTTTCATAATAATCACGATTTAAATAAAAAAGAAAATGCATTGCTTAAAAATCTGATCGTTTTGCAAGAGACACTTGTTTACCTGTACAATAAGCTCACACACATATGATAATAGCTAAAATTGATTTGGAAACGACAGGATTTTTTGCCTGTTCCTTCTCTGGTTCTGTCTGTCACGGTCGCATATTGTGTCTCATTTATCAGGCACATAACGACCTATCGGTCATAAAAAAAATACTATATTCCTCGTTTTGTGATTATAATCCCATGAAAATTTTAAATTGATAAGTGACTCCCGATTATAATAACGTGTCAAAAAATTGCAATCCTTCACAAGACTGATTTTATAAACAAAGAATACTATATATTTCGTTTAACCAAGCCAAAGATATTCTGATTAAAAATAAGTTGACATCCAGCTTTATCTCGCTTTGATAAATCACAATTTTTTTATTATAATTAATTATAATAAGGAGTCTATGAAACTTACACCTCTTATTATCAGCATTCGCACGAAGTCTCTTACTTTCTCACTCTTTCTTTTTAACAGACGTACCAAAAATAACTCCATCATTGATACATTACCTCTATGAATCTCAACCATGTATACTGTCCCTCCTACCCGCGATGAAAATCACAGCTACTTTATTTTATTCTCAACTATGTTGTTTCTCTTTAACATCTCGTTGGATACATTGTACACAAATAATTTACTTTTTAACATAAACCGATTATCTGGCTAAAATGTGCGGCTTTCCTATGCACTTCACCTCCGTTCAACCTCACTTTTTCCTATGAGCCCTCACTATTTTTGTTAAACTTTTTTCTATTGCAAATATGATTCTACTATTAGAAATATGATTCTACAAGGAATTGTTACAGTAGTTGCGTGTAATATCCACATCATTTAGTTTTCTACATTTCACTTTTTTGTTCCGAGAAACATGTGCGATCGTATGATTTTTATGCATATACAATACTCCTGAAGATAGGCATGAGTATGGGTGTATGTGTTTACTGATAATATTGGAAAGAATATAGGTATGGTTATGTAAATTTAAATTAAAAAAGTATCTGTACGATTGGTGGAGATATTATATAATTGATGTTGATGTAGCTTTTCGTTAAAAAAATTATTACAGGCATCGACTAGCTCTCCTCCAAATAAAGAAATGTTGAAATAACTGTGAAGATGACCTGGTTACTTGGACATAATTTTATGAGATCATCGTGTAAATCATTCCTCAGATAAAAAACCGAGGACGAGTATGACGCCAGTTTTTTAAATGACTGTAAATCACATATGTGACATTTCAGCAAAAAAGGGGGATCGCTCTTCTAAGACTTCATTTTCATAGCCCTGTTGCCTCTTCTGGTTGTTTCCTTCAAAAACCACGTATATTGAAATATTTCTTGCTATTATATTATATACAATTAAACACATCATGCTCTTTTCTTGTGCACTGAATTTTTTGTTCACATTACGAAAACAATATAATTTATATTATCAACTACCATTATTAGAAATAAATAATAATAATAATAATAATAATAATAATAATAACCGTCAGTTTTTTGTTATTGACAAATTCGTTTGTTTTCTTTCATTTGTATTTGTTATGTAATTGGCAATTGTTATAATGAAATTGATATGAAAAATAAAAGTAAAGTATTGCTGGTGATATAAATTGATGTTGCGTTTCACAATCTCTTAATGCTTGTTTTTACTTTTTCTTTTTCACCCTTCTCACATCTTCATTCTCTTGAATAATAAATTATTTTTCATTAGCCTGTTATTGTCCCCCCTCATTATCTCTTTCTATATATATGTATGTGTGTATATACACACATATAATCATCTACCCACTCACACATGTGTTATAATCTTTTTCACTATCAGTAGTTCACACTCCTATTTTATCCTCCTCAGTACATAACTGCAGTCGTCCTACCGCTTATTCAACTGGATACAAAGGTAGCTATTTGCTCACTGAACTGGGTATGTTCAAGAAGTAGCGAATCTTTGCAGCTTTCAAATTGCTGTTGCTGCTGCTGTTGCTGATGATGATGATGCTGAGGATGAGGCTGAATGTGTTGCTGCTGCTGAAGATGATGGTGCTGATTATGATGGTTGTGCTGATGCTGATTGTGGTGGTGGTGGTGGTCATCAACTATGGCCTCGGAACATATTGGCGTAGAAGTGTTTGGGTTTGAAGAGAGATGTTGCTGTGCAGTGCCTTCGAAAAGAACACAAATGGAGCCATTCTCACCGATTCTATAAGAAACTTCAGCTGGATCAATCCACATGGTAAGTTCACTGGGAAATAGGCTATGTAAAAGTGTCGGCACCAGGCCGACATTCATGCCCGCTTGAGCGATAACCGGATCCATTTTGCCATTAATACGAATACAGCGATAGCCACTGCCTCGATTGGGCTTATCTGGAAACCAATGGTCACGATATCGACGCCTCAGTAGCTCTGTAAGCGAGCTCTTGAACATCTGCAGCTGGCTCTCTGATAATTGGCCAGTCTGAAGCCGCAAGAGCTGTACTAAAAAGTCTGCCGCGGACACGATTTCTAGCCTCATATCGAAGACTTGGAAAGCGTCTTGCTCGACAGGATTATTGCCGTAGCGGGATGTCGATAACGCCCCTATCGGTCAGCGGTCTCCTCTAATCGTTTCAGCTGCACGTTTGCGACAACACTGCGAATCCCCTGGCGTCGACGCTCAGAACTAACAACTTTATCGCCAACAGTGTAGGACCAAAACCGTAAACTTCTGTTGGCACAATCACTACTCATCAATTTGCCGGCACTTTACTTAATTAAGGACACCGAACGCAAAGGCAATAATCGATGCTAACGCACTTTTTCTGCTGCGTTCCTTTTACGATCCTTACGCTTCCAGTTTTTCCGACTTCTACTTCTAGGTAACAGTACGGTGTTTGACAAGATGGCGGCGCCACGTCGTTCAAGAACTTGTCGATGGTCTCGGTCAACTCCTGGTACGATATCAACTGGAATCGCAGCAAACTCCACTTTAAACGTAGCTCATGAATATGGATACAATCACGTAACTGTCCGGCGATAGGACAACCTTTCCGAGAATCTAAGTAAATCACTGGGGCTGGCTCCCTTTACCAATCGAGCGAATCCTATTTATCCAGGCAGCAGTATTACTGCTTCATCAATAAGTCAATACTGCTTCGTCTTCTTCGCTTTCGTAACCACGTTACACTTAGAAAAATCTTAACTATTGTAATATGTAATATTGTAATATGTTAATATGAGACGGTTGCTTGGAATAGAAAACTTTAATCGTGCTGAGGATTGAATAGGACGGATTAATAGGGACGCTAGTAAGCTTCGATACACACGCTTAATAAGGTCTCGCACACCCCATAAGACAACTACACCCATCGGCGATCGAGGACTTTCTAATGGCAACCGGCTTGCGTTGTGCTGTGGCGCTCCGGCGGCTCGGCGACGTAGCCTCGCCGCTGCTGAGCCGTCTCTTTGTTCTTGACTCGACGAACGGAGTGGGGCGTTAGCGGTGACAGCGGTGCCACGGCCCAATACTCAGCATCATGGCCGCTTGGCATGAGAGCATGGCCCTTTCGGTATTGAGAAGTGGAGCGTCGAGTGTTGTGTCAGAAAGAAGGGGAACTCGAGAACCAGGCTGAAACCAACCAATGAAAAGAGAACTTCGGCACACCGGACCACTTCTGTTTCTCTTACAGCATTGGTGCAAGCGAGTGCGGAACAGCAGTTGGAAGTCGAAGAGAAGTAGGGACAAAGAAGCAACAGAAGCTCGGTAAACGTTTGTAATGAGTCGCGAACCGAGGAAAAGGCAGCTCGCAGCTGCGCGTCTACTCTTTTAAGTTAGAAGAAACAAAGGAGAGCGGTATAGAGAGAGAGGGGGTGGGGGCACATAAACTGTTGTGAAGTCGAGGCCAGAAGGTTACCCACAGGTCGAACCAACAACTCATCTTTTCATATGTGGTAGATAAGTTTTTGCTCTCTTACGCGAATAGTGATTATAAGCTGTCGTATAGCTGAATTATAAAACTAAACTAGTGACAATGGCGATAGTGATTGATTTCTCCATTTAGCAATCGAATCGATTTGAAAAACGCTATTATTTGGCTTCTCCTCATCTTCGTGGACCATCGCTACTCAATTCTCTTCTCTGAGCTCATCATTTCATCATACGCCCCCAGCTCTTTCTATTACCATCTCATATCTCAGCTATCTTTCTTTCCTTACACTCAATCTCATTCAACACGTTGTACTCTCCGTCGATAGCATACCCTCACTCCGCCGCATATCCAACATAAACTAACTCGCTTTTTCACTCTTTCATCCCGACTCTTGGTTTTTCAACTTTCAAGTCACTTTTTGGCATGAAGTACAAAAAATTTACGTTTTTTGCGTTGTTTATGAAAAATGAATATACGTAACATCGATGACAAGGTAAATAAGGTGAACGGACCGAAGAACCTATTGATGCTGAAAATGGAAATATCTGATGTTTCCGACATAATATGAATTTATATAAAGCCTTTTTCATTTATATTATACAAGTATTAAAAATGAGTTTAAAGTCACTTCAGCTAGTCATTTTATGAATTAAATAAAGAATTCAGTTCCCACAATCAATTCGTTGTTACAATTATAAGCATAAAAATAATTTTATGTCAGTTCTGAATGGTCGAACAAGATTTCTCAAAATACATTAATGTGATAAATGAAAGGCGGTATAAATTTATTAAGTTTTTGTGATTAATTGGTTGTGATTTTAACCCTTCGTCCAACTTTTCGCATACATCATCCAAACTTCTATTTCTCTGAGTTATAATAATATTAAAATTAAAAAATAGAAAATGACTTCGATGCAAGATATATACAAAAATATTTATGTTTTGTGTGTTGGACCAATGTTCTAAGAAATTATATATAGTTTTGGGAAGTCGTTGCAATCATTGTCTTTTTAAATATATGACCAACTTAACCCAAATTCACGATGATTCTGACATTGAAGGGAAGAATAGGAAGAATAAGTTCAATATCGAAACGCTTTAAGAATAAATCAGTGTGATATTAATTTTTTTCCAGCATATGTATTCAAGATCCAAAAATAATTTTACCTTCACTGTATTTGAAATAAGTTCTATAGACATTGTATCCTATATTAAAATCTAACGGTTACTAATGATATAAAAATATCGGTTGTAAATACTGAAAAAGTGAAGATAAATTTATAGCAATAAAAGTAAGAAAATAGGTATGCAGAATACTCACACTTCAAACCAAACAGTGGAATAATGCGGTCTGTATACGCATGTCACGCAAAGGCCAAGTTACCTTTTTGCCTAATTCATTAAAACCATGTATAAGGGAGTGGCTTTGCAAGGTGACGCGCACCAGTAGCGGTGTGACTGAATATGAGTTTGAATTGGATATTATTGAATATATATATATATCATGCAATGCGCACTGGTGGAACGAAACAACGACCCGTATATACTTATTCAATTGGGGAAATGCTTGTAAGAATTACGCCAGCGCTCAAATCCACTTCTGTCTGAGTCCCCACATTCGCCTCTAGTCGTCTCGAGTGCTTGTCTGACTGGCTCGGCCATGCGTACACAAAAAAATGGTTTAAGACGCAAAACACCCTACTCTCTTCGAGTTATTTTTAAACTATTCCTTTTTTACACTCCAACGCTATCCTTGAATTTCGAAGCGACGCCTATTCAGGCATACGCGACTAGATTACTCATCGATCAAAGCTCCATTTATTTTAGCACGGCTAAATCCATTTTCCCTATAAATGAATACTTCATTATTATTTCTATTAGAGAATCATAAATCTTATCATCTCGGATTTTTATCGACTATCTCAAGGAAATTCTCAATTGTTTCAACGTTCATTATTTTGTAATTATATGTACAAACAATGTTTTCATTGTTACAACTTTGAGAAAAATATAATAATTTGACAAAATATGGATTTTTATTTTATTAAATATAAGAATAATGTAAAATTTATGTAATAATAATAATAATAATATTCCGAATAATATAGCAAATTAATACAATTAGATATACTCATAAGATTACAACTAAATATACTTTAGATTAAATATTCTTTTTTCAGTTACCATCAAAACTTATTTTAATTTTGTTCATACCATTACAATTAATTGTATGGGTCTATATAATTAAAAAACAAAAATAATACAAATAACTGTCATTTTATGAACAAAATCGGCGTCTCCTTATATAGCTACATAAGCATCATTAAATTTATTCTTTTACTGAGATATAAGAAATGATTTAGACTTATAAGAATTTAATTCAGACCAAAAAATAAATTTTTGTTATTTAATTTAAATATTTTCTGTATCATATCTATACATAAACAAAAAATAGTTATAAAAAAAAACAATTCGTCTAAAAATACAAAAACAGTGTTTTTTATTATCTCTGATTTCTTCTAAATGTGTAACATTTATTGTAAAACAAAACTCTCACTTTATACAGTTATATTTTGTGCATAAATAAAATAAATTTTAAGTACAAAATACCATAAACAACAACAAAAATGTAAAAAAACATAGTGTACTTGTAAAACAATTCTAATTATTTATTTTGTACTCCATAATTATTTAGTTTGTACCTAATAAATTATTAAACAATAAGAAGTTTTTCACATATCAAGACATGAATTACATAATTTTCATGCAAAATCACAAAAATAAATTATTTTTGTAATTTGTAATGAATAAAAATCAATATTGTTGTTTATATGTGTACTTCCTATTTATTACCGTTAATTTATATATAGTTAACACATTTATTAAGTTAATATTAAATCATTGACTTTTATCTAATTTTTCATCATTACAATTAAAATTTAATTATACTTATATCTCAAAATAATTATTGTATATTATAAAGAATTAAAAACCATTTTATTAAATTTATTTGTTAATATTATAATGAATTAAAAATTCGTTTTTAAAAACGGTATTATAAAAATTGAAAATTTATTGATTAATAAGTTATAACGATAATAATAATGAAATAATAATATTATTATAAAAAACTAATACAATATAGACAAATGTTAGATTCTAAAAGAATTATATAAATCATTAAATAGTATAAATATAATCATTAAAATATGAAAATTATCATACAATATAATGTATCATAGATTCTAAATATATAATTGTATAAAAGTGATTTTAATATATGTAAAAAAACACTTATACTTACGTATTTGATATCATGTTTCATATTTAAATTAAATTGTAGTTTCTATATAAATTAACAAAATCTTAATTTTAAAATATATGTTATTTAAATCATACCTAGTCAGTAAACATATGTAAAAAATAATGTTAAATACAAGTTAATTATCTGATTATTGAAACTTACAATATTCTAATATTACATATTAATTACATCTTAACCGATTTTTAAATTAAGAATTGCAAATAACATTAAATTATTTAAAAATCTAGCAGTTATTGCAATACAAATTAACCTAACATTTTTTAATGATAAATGATATGAAAATATGATTATTTTTTTAATACATCCATGTGTGGATTACGCACTATATTACCAGAGTAAAATAAATATGTAATAGAAAAAATAAAAAAATATATAATTATTCTGATAAATATATTTATATAAAACTATACGATACCATCTTACTTAGTTACACACAATCTTTTACAAATAGAAACTATGCAAAAAGACTATATAATTTAAAAATATATAATTACATTTATTGTCTTTATTTTCTCTTGAGAAAGTATAACATTGCAATATATATAATCAAAATTTAAACTGTGTACAGCGCAAGTAAATGTGTTGTTACGTTTATTGTTATAATATTTTATTACGGTGGGTTTTGTCGGAAAAATTATATTTTCCGAAGACGTCTACTATAAGTATATATTGTGAAATGTAATTTTGAATTTAATATAGACAAAAATATGATTTAATTTTTATTATTTGTTTCCTTAAATATAGTACCCACAATTTCTAGGCCACAAAACATTTATATCTATCACTATCAGTTATTAATACCAGTAATATTATTTTGTTTAAAAAATCCTTCTAAAACTTTTAATGAAAAAAGAGCATTGACTATTTTATTAAAAAAAAAATAGTGTCTTACTTATTTTTATTTTTTTTTTTAATTGATACATATTTCTAAATGAATTTATTAAAATCATAATTTTAATAAAGAAATGTAAAAATATTTAAACAATAAAAGAAAAAAATAAAGTAAACTAAAAATTGTGATTAAGGGAAAAGTTCTTTTGATTCTTTATTTGAAATATTTTTCGGTTGATATCATAAATAATTCATATAAAAAATTTTTATCACTGACAATCGTATTTTATATCTTAAGCATCATTATAATATATGAAGTCATATACGAAATTAATGTAATTCGTAATGAGATATTTAACAAAAAATATAGTTTTTAAATTATTTAAAAGAAATAAATGTAATTATATACATTGTAAATTGAAGATTGAAAACTATTGAAAATATCTAAAAGTTTTACTAATCTAAGTTTTGTAATTAAATTATTTATTAACAAAAGAGAAGAAACAGTACAATGTAGTATTAAAAATATTTTTGGCATTCATAAAAGAATACAAATAATTCAGCATTAAAATTATAATAATTCTGAGTCATTTCAATTTTTATTAACTTTATTGTCAGATTATTGGAAATGCTAAACTTGCAAACGTCTTTTTCAATTTGTTGCTAATTATCATTACTCTATAGTTCTTTAGCATCATTAGAATGAAAGCATTGATTGAACTTTTGAACGCAGAGGTGAAATTGCGATGTCAATGACTAGTCCATTCTGCTAGAAATAAACTATGCGCTTGTAATGAAATATTAAAACGTTCTTATTTGTAAGCATATGTAATTTCTACACGTGTAAACTCGACATGTGGATATATTTAAATATAAAGCTTTCATCTGCCAAACCCTTTGTTTCAGAGTATGTAACTGTAAAATAAATGGCTGAATAGTGATTGTATTTTTTAATCTCGCCACATTCATTGCATCAAGCCGTATGCACCTACAAAACTAAATCATCTCCGGATTTCTTTATATATCGAAATGTAGTGCATAAAACTTAATAATGTTGGTACAATATGGCTCATTCAATAATTGACGCGTACAAGTAATGGTAATTGCAATTTGAAATTATATGGTGAATATATTCATAAGACGTTTCTAATGAATACAACTTTATTTTAAAATTTATATTTATATATTGTTTGTATGTTTTTATATTGTCATCTTAAAAAAAAGATTTTATACAGTTTTATATTTACATGAAAAAGTTAGTCATAATATTTTATCATGCCATAACAAAATATACTTAAGAAATTAACCGCATGTTATATTTCATTCTAGATTAAGCTGTATTTAAGAAAAATTCTGTTATTAAAAAAAAACTATTATAATGGTCATAATTAATATTTTATGATCTTTATCTTAAAATGTTCCAAAATTGGTTAAAATATTAATGAATCTGACTATATATCTGTCTACGTATATATATACAGCATATTTATTGAGATATATATCACCATCTATGTGTAATTTATTCATACATGCATGTACTCTTCACATTTTCTTGATTCATCGTTGCATCAAAATTTCGTTGAAAAAATAAACGTATGTTACAAATCTTCATCGTATGGATTTCGAAGATCGTTTCTAATATACCTTATCTAATTGTTTGTTGATATTGAAATTTTTGCCCAAAATTTATTTAGGCATGTTTTTATTCATATATATAATCTATTCATATTCTATTGTAAAATGAGTGTTATAATATATTTTAAAATATATATTTTGTACATTTATAATACTTATAATATAAGTATATAATATAAATAAAAAACTTATAATCAATAATAATATTATAATTAATATTTATTATAGTGAAACAATTATCATTATTGTTTTATATAATTAATAGATAATTAAAAATAAAGCTAATGCTATTTATTTCACAGTCTTTTATTAAATCTTTTATAATTTATTTCGATATTCCATAACTTTTCTATTATTCAACATTGTTTTTACTTATTACTTCCATAGTATGAATTATAAAAAGATTAAAAATATGTCTGTGTATGAAATAATATTAAATTTATATAATTTTTCTCTGAAGGAATCCGAATATATGGAACACAGTAGACAAATATCTTACCCAAATTATATATAATTATGTTATGATTATTTAGTACAGTCTATCAACCGTCTAAATCAACCATACGATGGTAAGGAAACACTATCAATTTTATTTTATTCTACATTTTCTTTCCAACATAAATGTTTTCAAGATACCGGTAATTTTATAAAGAATCAATTATACATTATGCTTTATGATTAATTTAGATTTCAATATATAATTTTCATAGTATTTTTTTTAACTGTTTCGTAAATTGAAGAAGTGCCCACAGCATTAATATTTTATTATTTATTGTTTATCATTATTATTATCATCATAATTATATTTAATATACTTACGCAAATTAAATAAGAATATAATCATTTTTAAAAAACTTCAAAAAAATATTTATAAAAAATAATGAAAAATAATTTATATTTCTATATGTATATATATACATCAAATTTTCAATTTATTATTATCTTACTTATATACTAAAATTATTATAAAAAACAAACTTAAAAATTAAACATTTTTATTTTAAACAAAAATAATTATTTTAGATATATTAATATTGTACTTCAGTATATTTTAAAATATTAATTTTTCAAGTGTTCAAAACATAAAATATTTCACATTTTTATTTAATTTAACTATATTATCACAGATTAAATAAATTACAAAATTAATCAATAGTTGAAAGTATGTTTTCATATAAGTTTTTTTCCTTTCTGTTACCGTTTTTAGATGAAATATTTATTATTTTATGCTGAATTATTATCGTTGACTTGGTAATCTTATTCATTAGATATTCTATATTGTTATTTTTCTTGATAGATTTCTTGATTTTAAAATTGGTATTTGATATATAACACTATATTATTGTGAATAAGTAATAGTAAAATATAAAAATATTTTCCAGTGAAACTATTAGTAATTAATTTTTTTTAAATATATATCCTATATTTTTTTAAATATAATAATTTAAAAATTTTTTTTTTAAAAATATAGAATAGAAATTTTTCTAATATAAATATTTGTTTACATGTTATCGACTATCCTATCAATTAACTTTTTAATGCTCTATTTTTTATGTTTTACTTTTTTTAAATATAATGATTATATGAAATAAAATACAAAAAATGACAAATACATCTTTTAATAAAATGGAAATCATTTCCCTATTTTGAAAAATCGAACACAAATACCGTTGGTTCAAGAAAAAAAATTTTGTAAATACAAAATGACACCCGTTTTCGCTATAAAATCCATGAGCTTCTACTCTCAAGAAAAGTAAAAATTAATAATAAGTACATTACATAATAAATTTAATAGAGATAAATGTTTGCGATCGTCGAAATTGTATCAGTCAAGTTAAGTTCATTTTATCAGTACTAAATGTCACACTAAACTTTTTTCTTTGTATTTTCAAAAAACTTTCTATATCATCATCAGATTTTAGAATTAAATTATCAATTATAAAATTTATTAAATCACAAATATACATTAACCTTCTGTAATATTTTTTTTAATATTGTATCAGTTGACACAATTCTAAATACTATATTATTTATGCATTAGGCAATTTGTTTTTTTATACTACAAGCTACGTATAGGAGTTACATAAGAATTTTAGAATCCTATATTGTTCATATTTTTTGTATTCACTAGTGCTTGAATTTATCAAAGTTTAAAAATTATTACATTGTTAAACTTAAAAATATTAAAAAATGATAAAATCAATTTTATTTTATTAGTACTTTTGTTATTATTTATTCCATTTTAATTTTTATACAGATAAAAATTTCTTGTACAGATATTTCTATATATATACAGTCTATATATAAATCGGTTATGACTAAATTGAAATGATTCAAGTTAAATTAAATGATTTTTTATTTGATCTGTAATGTATGTAATATAAGAAATTGAATAATTATCTTCCAAAAAAATTTACATTGAATACATACATGTATATATATTAGCCGTTTCTTAGCTAATAGCTAAAATTATTTCAAATAGCTATATATTAGAAGAATAGCCATTAACAAAGATGTATGTTTATTGAGGTGATGAATACTCAAAAAATACATCTTCCTGATCATTTTGTTTTGGCGTCGTAACTGTAATGAAAAGTAGCGATATATGCCTGATCCAGCAGTCTATGGTAAAATTCAGATTTGCTATACACATTTGATTTGTCGGTGTATTGGTACTGCATACTGAGAACGAATGCTGAGATCGCGACCTGTCGACGTACATTATTAGTCTTCTGCTAGCCGTTGCATTTTTTTCTTTCCCTCATTATCTTGTAAGTACTGATCAAGCTTTCTTTTAAATATGCCAGTGTTTACGTAACAGAGCCCGGAACTTGTTATGAAAACATTGTCTGACGTGTAATGTTCTGGCACGAAGAAATTGCCTTTCTCTTAAACATGTTTTATCGACAACGGATTAACATCGTGATGCCAAACATAAATCGGAACTTAAGTTTATAGATTTTAGATTACATAATTCTTATTTTATATTACTTTAATGATTACTAAAACTTTTTGCTGAGGTTCTTTACCAAAAAAGTGTGTTTGAACCTAATAATTCCATACTTTTATATAAATTATTATATAAAATAAATGTTATAAATTAATAATACAATAATTAATAATAAATAAAATTTCCAATCACATAAATTTTTATAAATAAAATATAAATCGAAATATAAAAAGTAAATTTTTTTGATAATAACTATATATATATTTATTCATCTAAAAAATATTTTTATTTTTTATTTTATTAAGTAAATTAAATAAATAATTTGAAAATTTGAAAATTAAATAAATTTTATATTTATTTTATCGAAGAATACGTGTATAAATGAGAAGTCCATGTATGTATGAATAAAAAATGGTGGATTCGGTTAAAAGTATAAAATTATTTTAGATCTGTCAAAGTATATTACCTCTAGTTTTTTCATTCAATCTTCATTCAAAGCCACAGACAGTTAATAAAAAATATTCATCTTTATATAATAATTTAGAATTTACAAATAAATACAGCTTTGTGAGTATATGTTATTAGAAATCTTCAAATAAATTTGGCTTAATCATTATTCGTTCAATATTTTTAGGATAAATTTGTTGTTTAATGTACAATCAAATTTTGTATTACACTGTATAATTATTGATTGGATATATAAATTCAAATTATTAATTTAAGAAACTTCGTTGCTCATTACAATATTCTTGATAATAAATACTAATAATTCTGTTACAATTATGAGTAGTAAAATAAATAATAATATATAATAGAAGTTTTTATGTAAAATACAGTTCAGTAAAGTGATTTTACATCTACCTCTTCTCTATATTAATATATATCATGAAAAAAAGGTGGGAGTAATTAATTTATACTTTTTAAAACTAGTTAAGCTATATAAGATAAATGCATGAAGAATGAGTTTAATAATTATTTTTGAATCGCTCAAAAATGTTTTACTTTCATGCTTATTACATTTAGCATGGTTCACTAACAAATATTTCTTAAATAATTTTTCGTTCTTTATTTCTCTTGTATTAATGTAAAAAATTTCGAGTCTAAGGTTTACAAAATTTATTTGTCTTTTACAGCTTTCATAAATTATTCTTTATTTTAAGACTAAATATAAATGTTTTGTTAGGTATACTTGATTTTTCTAGCTGATAATATTCTGTAAAAAATTTAAATTATTAAACATGTTTTAGAATTATGGTCAACGGATTATACATATTAAATTCTTATTATCTAGGAAGAATTCAATGAGACCAGAACATTTCTAGAAGTAAGAAAAATGCTTAAAAAATCAATACATCCATATTTTGATATTAATATTTAGAATTTATTTTATGTAACTTTCTTAATGAATATTAATTATGCTTTTTGTTAATCAGGTTAGTTACAATAATAATTATTTGCAAACAACTAATCTAAATTAAAGATTTATAATTACTTTATTATCAAATTATTGATTTCAGTAAAATTAATAAAAAAAACTCTTCCTACACACAACATAAAATTTATTAATAAATATTCTCTGACAAGCTTAAAAAAATTAATTTATTGAGATTTCGAACGAGACCTGAGTGTAAAAGAATTAAGTAAAATATTCATGGTTATACGTCATAGCACTTTTTGGATTTATTCAATAAAAAACGATGAATTTTTTTTTAGCCTTTATTTTAACATCAAATAAAATAATGTTTATGAGATTTTCTTGTTAATTTCACAAAATGTTATGAATATAGAATAAAATGTGGTGAGAAAGGACTGAATGATTGACAACAAAATTTAGAGAGGTTAAAATCGTTTTTCTCTGATGGATGCTTCCATTTATTGGTCTGTCATGTAGGAGGCTGGTCCACATAGGCAATATACATTAACGCATAAGTTACATAGGATGATTCACTCCTCACCCCTTGAGAAAAAGTCAAAGATGTAGTGGTGTAAGAAAAGCGTCAGTTACAGAGGTATTGGCAGCAGCGATGGCGGAGCGACATCGTTGAGAATCGATGGCAAAGAGATATGAATGAGGAAACAGATCCGGGACACTGACGTGGCAACACAGGAAGAAACCTTTTTTGGAATGCAACATCGCAACAACTTTCGTAGCCACCCTTCGGCATGTGTAGCCAACTGCGCATATTAGCCCGATCTATGATCTCGTTCTCATGTGTTTCCCATAATTCGAGGAGCGACCTTATTTCTTTTATATGTCCAGAGCTATATTATTTACATTTATTTAAAATTAAACTACAGATTCACTCTAATGCTGTCAACTAACGGATCTTCTCTATTGAATAATCTATTATAAATTAATAACATTTGCTATCTCCCATTTTTAGGTCAAATTTATTTCTTAATTCAAAAAAATTACGTATGAATAATATGAAAAATAAAAAAATTAATTATCTTATTTAGAATATTTAAGTATATATATTGGCGGAAAAAAAATAGTTTTAATATTTCAAAATTATTAAACATTTGTCTTAGGATTAGAGAATATCAAAACATTAATTAAATACGCAGATGAGTCTATGGTTAATAAAATATTATATTCGGAATTTCTTTCATTCTGTTGATACATTTTATACGATATCTCGAATGTTAATAAACATCAAAATTTGTCTTGAGATATATTAATAAACTGAAGATTATCTGCTTAAGGCTTGATAATCGACTCTCATTTTTTCTGACTTTCGATTCATTTAAATAAAAATAAAAGATTTTTCATAACCCTAACCATGAAATATATGTTTATAAATTTTCCAGCGACCACACGGAGAAAATACATTTTAGTCGAACTACAAAATATGCCTTTGCATGCAAGCAAGAAACTAAACTATTGTTACACTTCTTACCCGCCACCCCCTTTGTCATTCCGTAGCCGCTCAACCTGTCGCCCTCTTTGTGATCCCATCTAATTTGAATTTTTTTCTATGAAACTATGATTTGTTTTCATTTCAGAGAAAAGAGAATAACGGAAAAGATGTCTACAAAACCAAGATATTTCAATATACTTCTTAATAATTCTTAATAATTTCGCTTGAAATTTACAGAAAGCTGCATTTGAGTAAAAATAAAGTTTTTGATACTATTTGAGTTGAAAATAAATCTTTAAAAAAATACGCCTTTGCCGTTCGGCCTGAAATAAAATGCTTGAATGGAAAACAACGATTTCAAAAGATAGACAAATTTAAATCTGTTTCAAATAAGTCATACAAGGATTTTAACTTTTTTAAAAAATGAAATGAAATAAATATGCTTTCTATAATTCATATAAATTAATTCATTTGTATCTATTGATGATTCTCAGTTATTTGAACACATGACGAGATTTAATGGAGGATAGCAAACTCATTTGTTTCATTATATTGGTTATTTACTAAATACACCTTCGACAAATACCCCTTCCATTAGCTGAACAATCTCAATCAGGTGTAACCTCGTCGTACTTATTCTGCGTTGTTATGCAAATTCTGTAAATTATTATATAATCGTGAAACATCGCAGTATATGATCTGTCGCAGCTGCGATATTTTTAAAACAATTTATTATAAACTTTTCATCGGCAACGCGTATAACAAAAGATATAATATGGACTGAAGTTCAAAATAGATATAATTTTTATTAAAATACTTATTAATTTATAATTAAATAGCTTTAGGTTCTTAAAATTTGCATTCGACATTTATGGGATAAATGTTATAAAGATTTTTTATTCACTCAATAATGATCAATAATGATTCCAAATATATATCACTTATGGATAAAGTATACTATTAATTGAAATTGTTAATAGACCTACTTAAATATACAGCCAAATTAATATGACGCATGATACAAAGTTACTTTTTTTTCCTTTTAACATTTGTTTAACAACATTTATAAAAATTAAGTTTTAAATTATATTACTTAAGAACAAATTTAAATTTTTCTTCAGTCATTTAATGTTCTCTCCTTTTTCAGTTCGATAGTCATTTGATTCATCTAACAACAATTTGAGAAGTTTTGCCTTTTCAATGATCATTTTTTCTATTTTCAGAAATCTACTTTGTGAACATATAAAAATCGGTTAATTGCGCTCCATTTGCTGTTAGTAAAGATTAAACGCAACATTAATTTGATCTGTAAAAGGTTGAAAAGCGAAAATGATGAAGAATAGAAGGACGAGTAAATAATCCAAAACACCAAAATATGAAGGAAATGTTTAATGAAAGATTTACGTATCTATTTTAATTTAATTTTTTTGTGGATAAAAATATATAATATGATTATTAGTTACTATTAAGAATTTAAAGCCATTGTAAAGATTAATTTGTATGGATTTGATGCTTATTATATAATTAAAGCGTTTGAAAATATTCATTTTATATTACAATTCAAGGCAGTTATTATTTTTAATAATCTGAATTCCGTAATAAGAATACTAAAATACTATTACTACATATTATTATTAATTTATTGTTATTATTTATTTATTACTACAAATTATTATTAATATTGACAATTTCAATATAAGAATTACGATACAGTTAGTAATTTAAATAAATAAAGTAATTTGTACTTTTAGGGTGTTACAAAAACCAATTTTCAATACTGAATATTTAAATAAAATTATTTCCAATTTTTATAATTACTATGAATGTTATATTATTCTTATACTCGCTTTAAATGAATCTTGAACTATTGGTTGATATTATAGTATTGATAAAATGATAAGAAAATAAAAATAAGTATTTACTTTTTTCGAACTCCTTGATAATATCTTTGCACTAAATTAGCTCAGTTAAAGAATTTTTTATATAATAAGAGAATGTAAGCATTAAAAATTTGAAATTTTGTAATTTTCTAAAATTCTAAAGTTTAGGTTTGGGGAAGCGAACCGTATTCAATCAAATATTGAGTTGCTTTTTAAGCTCTTATTACTTTCAACTCATTTGAAAATCGATGCGCAGAGTAGAAGATTATGACGGGTACCCTTTGTATCAATCACGAGAGGTAGTACAGCTCTGAGAAAGTGCTTTTATGGCTCTTTCTGTTAGTCTTCTAGCTTCCAGCGACGAATCTCGCGCTCCATCTGCGCCTTTTTTATTTTACTCTTATTCAAACACCTTACTTTCCTCTTTTCATTTTCTTACTTAAAAAGCTGGGTTCTAACAGATCTCATAGCTAGTTAACAGCATTCGTTCCCGCGATATTCAAAAAAGGCCACTAGAGACCAACCAAACGCAGATAAAATTGAAAAAAAAACATCTAGACCGGAAAAGCGCAGCATATTGGAATTCCTATTTATTTTTCTTTAAGCAACAATGATCACGATTTGTTTCTTTGTTTAACAAATAATGATGTAATTATAAGAGTTACACAGCTGCCAACTTTTATCATCTTCATCTTACCACTTTTATGCATCTATCTTATTATTATTTAATTAAACTAGTAATATTTTTCCAGATCCGTGATAAGAGCCACTCTCAAATGAAGATAAATTGCTATTTTCTACAGTTCTCTGATGTATCAAGATTTTCGCATTATTAAAGATTGGTAAACAATACCATTTAATTATTTAATCACTTAATAAAGATACTAAATATTTTTTTGCAATGAATAATTGTTAATTTACATATAATTTCTTCACGTTTTGTTTAGTTTTCTTTTAATATATAGGATATTTGAAATTTATAAAAATGATAAATGTGTTCCTTCGATATTAAAATATATTATACGTTTATTGAATTAATAATTTATAAGTATTATAATAGTACTAAAATATTAATAATAAATTGAAACCAATAATATTAATCAATGAATTCATATGTAATTATTGTCTTAAAACAAAAAGAAAAAAATTCCATGAAGTTACACCATGAAGTTGAAACCTATAATGTAGGTATAAAGTTGATAAATGTATTGAAATATATGGAGTGTGAGTAACTTTCCCATGAACTCAAGCTTTCAATAAATGTAGCCTTCACTTTTCAAGTATATAACTGCAAAATCTAATCTTGTGAATTCTATAGTTTAATTCATTGGGAAATGATTTATTCAACTGACTGGCCCTGTAGCCATTGATTTTATAGACTTGGGAACGATAGTCTCTTAGATCTATTACAACGTATAGATAGCACTGATACTGAGAAAGTCGAGAATGAGAGCAATTTTATTTTTTAGTTCTCGATGCCAGTTGTCTCAGATAGTTATAATAGCCATGTTATATGCTAATTGCGATAAGTTATTTCATCCTAAACTAATATAAAATACTTTGAAATTTGTATTGATTTAATAAATACGTTCAATTCAAAAAATTAAACAATAAATGTATCGAAAAAAATTACGAAAATATTTAAAAAACAATGAATTATCTTTTTTTATTAATTATAGGAATAATTGTGATAGAATACAGTTACAGAACACGATTTCGGATAACAAAATTAATTGAATGTACTTTCTTCGGTCAATTATTATGTAATTAAATACTTGAAAATCATTGTAAATCAATCATTAGATTTATGCATGTAATATTAAATTTTAAGATCTATTATTTATATTTATCTTATAATCCACCTCTTACGAGCATATAAATAATGGAAACGACATAATTCAATAATAATAACTTATAAAACAAACATTTAAATAGATAAATTATAAGAAGTATAAATTTATTCTTGAAGTCAATTAATAAATATAGCATAACATCAAAATCGGTTTAAAATAAAACAAGAACATGAAAATAATAATTAAAAATAAATTCGTATATATATATAATAAATGTTCAATTAATCAATATTTTGGTTACTTGATTGAATATATTTGCTTTCCAGTAGAACGGACCACGAAAATAGCAGTTTCAATAGAGATCTTATTCGTTCGATACTGTTTAACTTTTATATCTCAAGACTGTCTTGAAAATATATCGGGGTTGAAAAATTCGAAATCTTATCTTCCGTAATATTGGACAAAGGTTGAAGGTCGAGATGAAGCCAGCATTTTCTAAGGAAAAAGGCGGCTTCTCTCTTCAGCAGCCACGGTAGAATCTTTTGACAATACCATTCTTTCATTTACCGCATTACAGAGGTTTTTGAAAAGAAGATGAATGTTACTGGTTTTATTTAAACCATGATTTACGAAAAAATAGTCAGCAACACTTAAGCTCCGGACTAAACCATTGATTAAAATATTAATTGTAAATGCGTTCGAGCATTTGGAAATCGTTCTATTGGTTTTAAATAGTGTATACGCTAATTCGTCCCGCCAAAAAGATATAAAAGAAGTTGAAAGAAGTCCTTGAGCTAAGAGCGTCATTTATTGCGATAAAATTATTTGATTGTCATTTTAAAAAGTTAGAACAGTGCTATTGAAGGGGCGGGCGATAAAGAGAACTAGACACAGGGGCGAATGAATTCCAAATTAATTTTCATTTATCGTTATGTTAATAGAAATTCGGTATCGAGCTGGGATCGCGAAAGGAAACTTCGAGTTTATCTCAATACAAAGAATTGGCAATTGAGAATGCTACTTTTGTCATATTTCGTAGTATATTTGATAAGTGATGATACTCAAAACTTTAAAGAAAATTTTGGAAAAATTTAAGTTTGAAATGTTTGAAAATATTTTGTTTAAAATTCAATATTCTTACAAATGTTTGCTTTTTTCGTGGACATATTAGTACTAAAGAAGAAAACTCTTACAATTAATGCATTTTTTATTAAAAAAACAATTTATTGAATTTTATGAAAACAATTTAATGAAAATTAGAATAATTTCATTTTATTTGAAACTTGAATAAATTAAACCTTCAAGAACGAATTTCATAAAATTCTGCTGATACATTATGCAAGTAATATTATAATATTCTTCAAACATTAAATCAATTAATGTATCTATGATTGGAAACAGTATTTTATTAGAATATTATCTCTTCGCATATTTGTTCCTCATAATGAAAATAATCTAAATATAATTTAATGAACTAAATGAATTTTTTAAGTAATAAATTTTAAAAAATTTGAGTAAGTTTATTGGCACTCCTTAAAAATTGATCTCTACTTACTAGCAACATGAAACTCGATGATAATTAAATTTCATATTTATGTCTAGGAAGAAGATAGTATAACCAGAAGAGCCTTATTTAAGACATGACAAAGAGTCAGTGTGAAATTGGGACGTGAGTATGGTTTTAATACTATGGAGAGCAAGAGAAAAGCACGACCTGCTACCAATAAAAAGATGAAAAAAGAGGAAACAGTCGGATAACATGCGCTACAGAAAAGTATGAAAACGTGGTCGATACAAAACGAGATTGTATATATCTAGTCGAAGACTGGAACAAAAAAGAAACTAGCGTTAGCTCGTAAAAACGGGACTAAATATGGGGGGGGGGATTCAATGGTGATGACGGTCTAAGGGAACTTGCGAGAGGGGCTGTTAGGAGTTGTTTGGATGGGCTAAGGAGGATCGTCCGGCCTTGGGGGGAAAGGGGAACAGGTCGAGCAGATAAAGGCCCAGTAACACAAAGCATCTGGTGATGACGAGAGGCTCGAGCGACAGCTGTCCACGTACCATCTGGTCTTGTATTCTCGATCTTCTTCTCTATAAAGTTGTATCATCATGGGAAAAATTGTTTATCTCGCTGTATGGGAAGGTCCACTAACCTGTGAGAAGGCACCCCCAGCTCTTACCAATTACTTCCAATATCTGGTTAATTAATCTTAAAATAATCATAAGATAATTCTTACATATTATATAAGACCACTTATCAAACCTTCGAAGATTCCTTCGAACCAAGTGATAAGGTGTTCTTCGAAAATAGCAAAACTAAGGGCTTTGATGGCCAATCAAGTTGATTTTCTTGATTGTCTAAGGGGTACTAGACGTACCTTTTAATAATGGAAGATATGCGAGTTTAAAGGAAGTGAAGCCGTCTGTCGATATCAACTGCGGATATTGATAAAGAAATGTACTTCTATAACACAATCAATCGTTGTGGTATATATTTTGTTCAAGAAAACTTTTCCTACTAATTTGACCCGTCAGCTATCTAAGTTCTTTGTTCCTCGAGAGAGCAGACACAGGAATCAAAATGGCGCAAGCAGTATTTCAACTATAACCGAAATAAGCGATTTGATAATATAAATAAGCTATCGCGTAGGGTTTATTGTTTCTTTTTTATTTCTTTATATTTATTTATCTATATTGTTATAGCTTATTGGTTCCACTATAGTTTCAATATATATATTCTTGCTCATCCTCATGTTAAGAATTGATCATTGCTTTTTTTTTTAGATAAGTCAGAACCTATTTTCTATTATCTATTAATTGTTATGTTCGTGTTCTAGATGTCTATTGTTCATAAATGTAAATGCCTTTGCAATTCGCATACATGTACATTTATAGTCTCTCCAAATATATTTAGCTAAAAATTATATTAATTGACAAATACTCAAAATTTTTCAGTCTACTCATTTATCTATTGTTATAAAACAATAGATTTTAATTATATTTTTAAATTATTTACTGATTCTTATCATTTCTTCGATACTTGAATCTTAATTTATGCATTTTACTATCAGTAAAATTAATAAAGATTACAAAATCTTTATTAAACCTCTACTATTACAATTCGCGTTATTTTTAATTAAGAGTTCGAAAAAATTGTGATTTGCATTTTTGATAATACACTTCTTAAGTAAATATTAATACTAATGAATTTTATTTTTTTTTACTTTATATTAAATAAAAATCAGAGTTGTTTTACTTTCAAAACAAAATATGGTACATATTTTTATTAAATATAACATTTATATTATATATTTTGTATGCATACATTTACATTATATGTACAAACATATATAAATTTCGTATATCTATATTTTCTTCAATATTATTTAATGCACATAAGAATTAATACTTCAAATAAATAATTTAAAATTTTTTGATACATCAAAAAACAAGATATTTTGAGTACTGAATTTTATAGTTTTTGTTGTAACAGTTTTTAACGTATTTTTTACTTCTACGGAGTAATTACCAACATTGCATTATAGTTTACAGTACCTATGAGTTCTGCGAAAATAAAATAGTACTCTATTAACTCGTTTAAATTATGTGTATAAATTTCTTTTAAAATAATTTTTTAAATTTTTATTAAAATGTTATCGAAATTTCTCTCATAAAAATGTCATTTAAACATATAAAAAAGTATGAAATTTTTAAATAAAAACATTCTAATGATTGAAGTAATACTTTCAATTTATTTGATGTTTTACTTAAAAAATGTTTAATTTAATAATTCTAGATTATTTTAATTACAGATACTTTTAATTTTAAAATCGGTATTTAAATATATTACAACATTACAAAATTTCTTTTTTATTGTAAGGAATTTTCTGGCAAAAAATAATAAAAATTTATACATTTACATAAAAATGTAATAAATAATTTTTTTAGATATAACAATAAAAATTGTATATTGTTCAAAAAACTTACCATAATGATTCATTAATTAAAATATTAATAATTCTAATACCTTTATTTTTTATCACTGATTACAATTTCTTAATTAATGATCTCTTAATTAATTAATTGATTGCGCAATGACATAATATTAATACGATTACATTATGAATCGTTAAAATAAATACGTACATATTGCCCATCTTAATAATATATCAACTATAATAGTTTTTTAAATATTGTTTATGGAAAAAAATGTTGGTAATATAGAGTATTTTTTTCTCCCTTCTGTTTTTATTCCCTTGTCAAAACTTCTTTATTAAATTCTTAATAGTAAATTTCCTATAACTACGATTATTTCGATACACTGTGTTTTATCATATTGATCAGGAAAATCTGTATATATTAAAAAACTCATTTTGTTAATACTGATACTTAAAATCTCATAAAAATTTTTAAAAATAAATACTACCATGTAACAATAAAGTTATACTTTATATATAGAAAGTATATCTAATACAATACTATTATAAAATAAATATTATTTAATTAAATGGATCATAAATCTTATTTATTTTATTTTCTTCTGCTCGGACTAATACAAATATATATAGAGAAGATCTAAGAGAAGTTAAAGATTCACAAGACTAGTTTTTCGTGACTTTCCAATCAGTAAATTCTACTTTACGTATATAATGCAGGTCCCCTATAAATTATATTTGCTTTTGTCTTATTGTTTATCTTAAAGGTGCGAGCGTGATTACATATCGTTTTATTCCTCTATATTTCTCACTCCCTTTCATCGGTGTGAATGTGTAAACGTCTTATCAGACGTCTCAAACGATACTTTATTTGTATAATGAGAGAAAAATGCGATGACCGAAAAGAAAGAGGGATAAAAACAGAGATATCGAGAAAAGAAAGTCAGCAGAACATTTAAAACAAATTAATTAAAAAGATGGCTGAAAAAATCACGAATAATATAACCCGAAGTCATTACAAAATTTATATTGAAATCTGTTCTTGTTCTGCATTAGCTCTTTTTCTAATTATTTGGATCAATTTCGTTTCTAATACATTAATTTTTTTATACGTTTTTACTTTTACATACCACGCTTAGTTTCTAGTATTTTTTTGCGCTCACTCTAGGCTACATAATTAAGGAAGTTCCTGAAGCCGAAGGAGGTGTAAAATAGGTTCTAAGAAGAAAAAAGAGTTTTAGAAAAAAGAGCTATGGAAAAACAGAAGAGAGAATAAAGAGAGAAAGACAGAGTAAGCTAGATGATAACATGATGAAAGCCAAGGAGAAAGAAAGAGTAACAGCAGTAATTAGATCCAGTATTTGTACACCTAGAATTATTATCATTATATAAAATTATTTCGGACCACATTTTTGTCTTTATTTTGTTGATTATTTATCTTCCCTTTCACTTCCTGGACTTTAACCAAGTATTTGGAAAAAATATCGATGAGCGATTAAACTATAAAGTACTTAAATGGTGAAAATATAAGTAGATACGTTTTCATTTTAAATTGATTTATAAATCAACCCTGAGTTCATAAATATTTTAATATAAATTTTTATAAACGCAGAAAGGACATCGGAAAGATAACACTAGGTCGTTTACGGCTGTCTAGAGGGAATAGAAGCCAGGCAAATAAAGTGCCGCATTTTTTGTGGAGAACAATCGATATTAACTGAGGTGAAGGCGCTTTGAGAATTATTTTATGCCAAGGCTGAGTCGATGAACTTCTCTATGTCGCGAGGTAACGGTGCAATTGGCATCATGTTCACCTTTCGCTTAATTGGAACTGATCTCCACACACTGATTTTTTCCGAATAGGAATAATCTTCAGCTACATAGAATTAGATCAAGTGAACACTCTAAGAAATCAACTTCATGGCCAAGTAAATTTTGTTGTGTATATACGACATTGTATACGTAAACGTTACTCCGGTCGCATAGGCAAATGAAACTTACAACTGATACATGGAAGATAACCATAATGATGCAGTTAATACTTGATTTTTAGATTTTTTTAAATTTTTAATATTTTTTATAAATTTTGATACTTTCAATATTTATACTTTCATAATTTTTTATATTTTAAACTAAAACTACTTAATAAATTTTAGCTTTTTATTATGAAAGCTATTATTATAGGAACAATTAATATTTTTATTAGCTTCTTTAATTTAATACATTCTATATTTTTAATTTATCTCAAACTAATATTAAAATTTAGTAGTGTAGAATACTGTCTGTAATAAATCTTCTTATAGCTTGTTACTGTTACATCCTTCTTATGTAAGCGCCGTTAAATAAACCATAAAATATCATTTTTAATATAATAAAAAATATTTTTTATAATCGATTAGTAGTTAAATATAATATTGGTTAATAAAAATTTTCCTCCGATACTTTAAACCCGTAAGTCATTGCAATCTGAAATTGTATACATTATTATTTTCTTTTTTTATCATCATCATCATCATCATCAGCAGCAGCAGCATAATTATTGTTGTTATTATTATTAAAGTTATTATTATTACAATATTAAATACTCAAGATTATCATTATACATAATATTTTTTATTTTAACAAACTTCATAGTTACAAGTAAAAACAATATGTGATTTTTTTTATGATATATTATTTAAATAATAGTAATTATAATAAAAGATTCATTCCAATAAAATTTATTTATCTAAAATGATAACTAATTAAATTATCTGCAAATATTATACATGTAAACAAATTAGATAATTACTTAGTACATAGATATTACGACATTAAAATCATATTATTTTAAAGAATTAAAAATATTATGTATAACAAGTCTATAAAATAAAAACTACCGAATCGATATTAAATAAAAGAAGTATGATTTTTAATAATATTAATAAGATGACAGATTTTTATATAAAATGTGATTATTAGTACTTACAATATAATTTTTTATTTATATGAATCAAGCATAGTAAGCATGAAAATTTTTATTGTTTTTATGAAAGTTTAAAAAAAATTTTGGCTCAAATGATTAATAAACTCAATGCGATATTTGTTATTTTAACTTTTTATTGTAATTATGCATCTATTTGTACATCACTTTAATATTATTATATTTAATAATCTAATTACTTTATATAATGTTATTTAGTTCGGATAGTAATCGTTATTTTATTTATTTTTATTTATTTTGTAAAAGACATTATGTTTAACATATTATACTATATTTTCACTCGCTTCATATTTTTTCTTATACAATTAAATAAAAACAACTTAAATTAAAATATAATATTTTCGAAGATTATTAAACGTTGAGTTATGAGACTCGTAAATATCTTTATCGAAAAATTAAAATTTCTTGTACATTTTTTTTAAATCTCAGAAGATAGCTTTAAATACTAAAAATAGTAAGAATTCATAAATAAGAAAAAAAAATCGAAGTAAATTGAAAAAAAGATTATCAGGAGTATTCAAATGTGAAAGTATCAAACAAAGAATTCAATCAAAATACATTATTCAAAGGGTATTATCATTTATGAAATCTAGTAATATTCAATTTCGAAATAAGACGCATAAAAAATAAAAAAAATATTAATGCATATACGTTGGTATATAATGTCCGCCTCATGTGTTTTAAAGTTTATTTTCTGAAGGGAAAAATAAAAATGGGAAAAATAAGACTGCTGAATCTGAAATCTGCAATATTTATATTATCAAATTCATAAAACCATGAATTTGTGAGAATTTCCCCAATATTTCTTGATAATTAAGATAGCCAAATGAAATCTCTATGTTGAAGGCATTTTACAAAACTTACCGAGAAATTAAAATTTGTATATGTGTGACTTGAACGTATAAATATTATTTGTATGAAAATTATGAAATAAACACACTCTGTAAAAGATTATTTTGAGCATAAAATTTTTTTTATATATTAATATGATAAAAAGATGAAGTAAGACGAACCGCTTGAGATTTTAAATAAGCATAAATTTTTTTTAGAACTTATTATGTTTAAATTATCGGTTTGCCTCTTCCTACCTTCTATAATTTGAAAATAAAGAACTTTTATTTGATAACAAAATATAGTTTTATATACATTTTATATGAATAACGTAAATAGCCGAATTTTTTCAATATGAAAAATATTCAAGATTTTAAAATTATTCTACGTAAAAGTACTTCGAAAAGTAGTGAGGCAATATAAATACTTATGTACTGTAATTATATTTTGGCTTATGAATACAAATGTAATCAGAGACTAATTTTCTTGGTAAGATGTATATTATCTTAATTTAGAAGCGTATTTATGTGAGAGCTGTGTATAAAAAATTTTTTTTTAATGGCACGTTGGCGATTTCATTTTTCTCATGTTCAAATACAAAGTTCAAAATTCATATCTCTAGTGTGTAGGAGCAGCTTCAAATGAATATTATTTTCTAAATATATTATGTAAGATTATATATTACAAGTGCAATATTATTAATCATATCTTTGCTTATTTTCTATAACGTCTGCGGAATATGAACATCTATAAGTGATCATATATTTCCCCAAAGCTGTTAACCTAAACTCTGGGGTCGTCCGAATGTAACAATTTCATAGAAAGTGTGAATCTTCGAGCAAGAGATATCTCCATATTCTACCGCTAGAAAAGCAACGAAGGCATGGCAACATCGCTCGCCCTTCAAAAATCTCACAATAACGACGGCTACAGCACCTACAACAGTAGAATTGTGAAACTAATAGCGAAACTAAATGTGAATTGTGTTGTAATAAAAAACTGTAAGGGCTACGAGAGCTTGTCCAATTCCCCTCTCTCTCGCTCTTTTACAAGTTTAATTACATTAGAATAATGGATATGGTATAACGAGAATTAGAAATTAAATTAGTAAAAAGTAAATCTTTAATTATTTTATGTTTATATGTAATTTGAATCATAAGTTTTTTAAATTGATGTTTAATTTAAGTATGTACATTAAGCTTTAAATGAGCCTTATTTTTATAAAATAATAATAGAATAATAGAACAAAGTACGCATTTATAATGCTCAGATATAATTTGTAAAATAATCCTAATCATCGATAAAATTAAATTACTCCCGACTAATATACATTTATTATTATATGTGAATAAATGGGAAATACATTTTTTAAATTTTTCTAATATTTTACTATTAAATTAAAATTATCAATTTTCAAAAAACAGTTAATGTCTACTAATTGGATTTAAAAAGATTACCTTCATGAGTTTTATTTTTTTTATATAAAAATTATTTAACCTGTACTTAGAATTTATATATAGATCGAAATTGAAATTTTTATAAATCGGTATTAATTATATGAAACATTTCATTTTATCATTTTATTATTTTAGTGATGAATATCTTGTTATCAAAGCTGAAAAAATATAAATATGTACATATATTCGTGCAGGTATTTTATTATTTTACAATACATTATTTATTTAATTATTATTTTATTTATTTTGAGTTTATACTATATTTAATATAATAATCTATTTTAAATTAAATTGATTATGTTGCTTAAACTTTTCAGTCTAAGTTGGTGTATATTTTGAACGTCATACTACCGTTTTATTACTTCTTAAATCTTAAAATCTTAATTTCATATGTTTATATTGATATATGAAGGGTCCAAAACCCTTCGTTATAATTTAATAAAATAACTAATAAATAGAATTTATTATAATAAATAAGAAATTCTTCATGTATTATTACAAATTTTTAAATATTTTAAATATATATGATTTTTTTAAGGTTATTCTTATTACAAGTTTTGATAATTATACATTTTTCAATTACATACATAACTTATGAATCGTAAATAGTATATTTTTGGTATAATTAAAATATATTTTATAGCTAACAAATTTCGACATTATATCATTTTCACATTTTATAACGCATACTTTTGTTCGTTTTTGATTTAAAATTGTTCAATTTTAAAAATATTTATTAAAAATTAGTTTTATTAACATATAGTTTTAACTAATATTAATACTTAAAATAATAAATGAATGAATTTTATAAAGTTTGTTTTATTAATTTATATAAATTGTATTTAAATTTGTTTACAAGCTTTTCAACAATAAATAATAGTTAGATAAATTTGAACTACTTTTCATAAACAAAAAAAATGAAGAATCGAAAGAAAGAGAAAATGCAGAACTTCAGTCATGTTAAAAACCAAGCTATACCTATAAAGTATAAAAAAACTACTTTTCAGATCTTGGAGTTCTCTTCGTTTTAGAGATTCAAGAATTACTTAATGAAGAAAAGATGAAAGTGGAGCTATTTTCTATTTGATCTCATTCTCTTTCCTAAATATTTGCTGTTAGGTCATTCATCATTTTTATAAATCTAAAAATCACAAGTCAATAAAAAGACATTTGATACTTTTATCAGTAATCTACAATAAAGCATCCGTGATAATATACATTAATACGATACAAATATGGGAAGTAACAATTCCTTAAACTTTTTTAAGCATTAAAAATCAAAACTTCAAAGTTGTAACATAAAAGTATTTTTAGTATTTATTTAAAATATTGTAAAAAATATAACATAAAAAATATATACGCTGAAAAAGTTAAGTTTATATATTATGTTTACAGTAAAAAATAAAAATACAGGTGCTTAAATAAATACTATTTTTGATAGCTTAATTTATTTTCAATATTTAATAGCAATTACTATATTTTTCAATAAATTACTTATGTAATTTTTCTTATTTTTTGCTGAAAAGAATTATGGTACTATCTGTATATAAAGTTTGTCATTCTTGTTTTTTAATTATTTTATTATTTTTTTAGTTAAGGTAAGCTATAGAAGTAATTTATAATCATTCAAATTTTCATTCTATCAATTTTTAGTGAAGCTAGAATTTTCATTATCAGAATTCAGAATTTTAACCAATAAATATAAGAAATTAAAAAAAAGAATATAAGTTTTTAAAAATTATTTTTAATATATTAATCATAACTGAATTTCATGACATCCAGCAGACAATTTCATTATACGATTTATTAAAATCTACAAAAATGTACATTATAATTAATATTGATTTTCATTAATAATATAAAAAAGATATTGGTTTATATCTTTCACCGTTAATCATTTTTTACATTAATTTTATATTAGTTAAAAAAAAATTTTTAAGAAACATAAGATTTTTTGTTTAATAATATATTGAAGTCTAAAGAATACGACAAATTAACTTATAATTAATTACATATATTGCTGATAAGTAAGCTACTATGAATCATATTTATAGAAAAAAATTTGTTTAAAGCTAAATATAAATTTTTAATTATATTTATATTTTTCGATTCTTTATCTTAAATATTTCATGTATTATATTCAGAATTAAAAAATTCAATTGTTATATTGCTTCGCTTTTACAACTTTCATTAATTTTTATTGATTAGTTAGAACCGTATATAATCATCATATTCAAATTTGGGACAACCCTAAATAAATCTATTTGAACGACACTGAATCAAAGAATTTAATCGATAATTACATTAGCGTTCATAACCCTAAAATTATTCCTAAGTATTTGTTTCAACGATCGCGAATCAAATAGCGAACACACATTTCTTAAAGCTGCAGAAAATCTAATGTCACCTTATATGCGTATCCAGATGAATTTGTTTATCCTTTTGATATTTATTTTCCAATAAAAAAACAAATGGATGCTAATTTGATTTTGTATTCATCAATTCGAAAAATGTATATCAAAACATTTATTTGTATAAAAATATATGCATGAAGAAATCACTACACTTGGAATTTATTAACTCATTATCAAAACGTCTGCATCTGGCGCATCCAACAAGGTTTTGTTTGTCGATACACCGCACTCACTGTACACAAAAATACCACTTGTGAAGACAAGTACACTTTTAACACTTTCGTACAAAAATAATTTTAATACAGAGTATGAAGAGTAAAAAACAATTAAAATTTAAAGTAATACAAATATTTTCGTATTGTATGACAAAAAAGCGCGGGCTTACTTGTAACCTACGCATAATCAAATGCACCTAGACCTTAGAGTAAGGAAACAATGATACGTCAAATGAACATTGATGTGATAAAGTAATTGAAAATTCAAACTAGCGCCACCTTTTGGTTGAATTAATTTGCACCACTGTAATCGATAAAGTATTAAAAAAATTTTCATCACTGTTCTTACAAATTTTTAATACTATAAATAAGTATGATTTTTATTTTTATTTTATATCATATTACACTTGAAAATCAATCTAATATTATATATATTATTATATCTATATTGATTATGAAATCTGTATTCTATATTCAATTACTTTTTAGAGTTCACATTACTGTTTATTATTTAAAAACTGATTGTCATGAAGTGTATTTGTGTATAATAAAAACTTCAGGATACATACATTTGATATCTACAATTGAAAATTTATAAATGAAAGTTTGATTGAATAAGGTAAAAAATGAATGCTTAGGGTATTGAGGAAACTAATGATTTTTAAGTATTATTTTCTTTTTTAGCTGTAATTAAAGAAAAATTTTTAAAATATGTATAATGGTAATATATTAGTTTTTAAATTTACTACTATACATTTGATATTTAATGTTCTAATATCATTAGTATTTCTGTTTTTTAAATATACATGTCTCACTTAAAAACATAAAATTATTATACATATAATGATTATTTAATAAAACTATATATTTATTGTATATATTATAAAAAATTAATTTTTTTAAATATATTTAGATAATTTTAATCATTTAAATAAAATATATACAGATTTATTTAATAACAAATAAATTGAATTTAATATTCTATTAAAAAAATAAGAAAAAGTAGAACAAATTGCCAAAATGGACATAATGAAAAAAAATATTATAATGAGAAGATTTCGAAAACCATTTTTTTTTATGCATAATAAACTGTATTTTATGCATATACTGCATACAAGAAATTATTTTAACAAAAAATAAAGAAATTTAGAGCAGTTCAGTATAATTGGTGTGACAAATATTAAGAATGAAGAAAGTAAGTACGATGAATTTGATAGTAAATAAGAGCTATTTCAGCGGGGGGGGGGCAATTCGGTTTGTCAGAAAGCAACAAAAGATAAAAAAAAACAAATCTTGTTAGCTGATTTACCGACAGAAAAAATATTAAAAAATTTTGGTGCGATCTCAATATCCTTTTTCATGTTCTACTACACCAAGATAAGTAGGTAGAGTGGAAAGACATTCGTCTCTCTTTTTTATTTCACAACTTACGACAGGTAAGTATCGCCTAACTAAGTAAGGAAAACTAAGTTTGACCCTCTGGTAATTACTTAACCCAGGTTTTTCTTCCGTCTGCATAGCTAATTGGCTAAAACATTCTCCTGTGTAGGTGGCTATTGCATAAAAGAAATTTATATACTTACATTTAAATACTTACATTTAAAAAAATATTGAGATAAAATTGTTTAATAAAATATTAAAATTAAGTTCAACTAGAAGAAACTGGCACCGACTATAATTTTACATATATTATTTATAAAACATGAATTGAAAGCTTTAGATTTATTAAAATTTTGTTAATATTTTATTTCTATTTGCTATTAGTTTGTATTAGGGATTTATAAAAATAAATCCCTAAATAAAAATAAGAAACATATTAAAATTAAAATTCATTATAAAATAAAGTTTGAGAATTTTGTTGACTTTTTTATAGCAACAATGGAGCATCCTTATCATAAAAATTTTACATCTGAGATATTTTAATTTATCTGGCATATTATTTCTCGGTGCAAAAATTATTTCATGAATACTTAAAATTATTAAAAATACTGACATGTATTAATAATTAATAATTAATATAGTGAATAATTTAATGATAGTCAAAAGACTGATTTTGAGTAATATAATTTAATGATAAGAATTCTATGATAATGTATGAATGATCGATTATACTTAAAATTATATAAGGCCTTTTTTAATTTACGTTAAATTAAACAGTATTTTACTAATTTGATTTTAAATATCTAATCTTGAGCTACATGTGAGAAAACAAATAAAATAAATAAAGAACAAATATCAATATTTATTTTTATTGCTTTATGTCATTTGAAACAGAAATTATTAAATAAATTTTAAAATAATGTAGAAATCAAGAAAATAAAATTAAACTCTAGGGAAATGCTTATTTTATTTTCTTGAAACTATTATAATTTTATTTCAAAATATCTGTTCACGAACATTTGCAAAGCAGAATTATAATCATAAATTATCATAAAATAGATATTTTATAATGGATATTCATATAAAATCGTTATTTCATCATGCATAATATATAGTATACATTTATATTTTTATATGCATAATATATATATATGGTATATATATAGACTACAATACTCAAGTAGTTTAAAGTTATATGAACGAATGAACATCATAATATAAGTTAAGGAAGTACAGATTGATTATTGTAACTGTAATATCGAAATAAATTATTTTTTTCTACATTTATTGCTTAGAGTTGATTCAATTTATTTAATAATACTTTTATTGGAAATATAGGTAAAATAGAGGACAAATATAATATAGTTAAATGAATCGTCTGTTATTTACTTTTTATTTTTGCTCCTGATCCCAATTGGTTTTTTCGTAGCAAGCGGGATTTATCTTCCAATCAGGATTATATTGTATTACGCAGACTCTGAAAAGAAACTGAAAACGGTGGTTGGTTCCAGCATATGACTTGGGACTCACATTCAAAAAAGAGCGCATTGTGATCCAATGAAGGAATAGTAGTTACATGTGCCCGTCAGTATAACACTGTGCAAGATAGACAAAGAAAAAAGAAGGTAATAGGGAGTGTGGGCGGGAAAGGTAGCTCGTGAAAAAAAGAAAAGAGCAAGTAGAATGCTTATATAATAATTATATTAAGAATGATATTAATAATGTTATCCTTATGGCTATAGTGACTAATAACGATTAAAGTATCTTACATTAGTTATTGTCGGGTGATATGAGACGCAGAGCGCAAAAAACAAAAAATATATAGGAATCGATTGATCCAAATGAAGACGCTAAATCATGAGACGCAAATTTTGCTAATTATCAAACACATACATACGTAATTACCTCCTCGGCATCTCGATTTAACTAAATGTTTATACGAAAATATAATCATGCAGATTCCGAATCGCTGACTGTAATTGTCAAGAAAATACATACAGCGTTAACGATAACGACGACGAAGAGAAAATTAGATACCCTAATTTTCAAGCATGCATTATTTATTACAAAAGAACCTAGAGGTGTAGGAGTTGACTTACACTGCATGTAGTAGGATGTTCAAGGTAGTTACAATGAGAGTTTTAACAAGAGTCAACAAGAACTGAAGAAACCCCTTATCAGAAAGTTTTATCAACAACGAAACACTAGTTATGAATTTCCTCAACACTATCGCAATCGGCGCGGTGGCCGGCTCTGATTCAGCCCTTCAGCTCAATAATGTTGATGTTATCTACACGAAGATCCAACGAGTTTATCTCAAACCCCAGCACAAAGAGGAGAGACAGAAGGACCTGCGAGTTAACGTTGAGATACATGCAGGTCTTAGCCCCGTTTGCCGAAAAGTAATTTATGATTTTGTACCTCCTGTTTATTGAATCAAACATCCTTTTTTCATCTTTAAATAGTCTATAACCTAACTTTCTATTTTTTCTAATCGTTCGATGTTCAATGTCGTCTTGTTGTTTCTCTTTTTTAACTGTACATCTTCCCATTTATGCAACAATTCTCTCTCTCTCTCTCTCTCTCTCTCGCTCTCTTTAGTGAAAAAATCCTGTGCACACTCTTCTATTCATTCTGTATCCTCTTGTTTAGCTTCATTCTTTTCAATAAACAGTCTAAAAAATAGTGCCTACTTTGTATCAGCTACGGATGTCTATCTAAACTTTATATATATATATTTTTTTCACTATGTTATCTTACCTAAATTTTTTCATAATAATCATGCACATATATTAAATAACACGTTTTTACCTTATTTGATCAGCTTTAAATTTACTTATTCATATAATCTATAAATTTAAAAAGTATTTTACCAAAATAATTATAATTTATAATATAAAATTATTGTTTTTTATAATTATTATATAAGATATTTTACATCATTTAATTAAATTTTTTAAATTAGATTATTAACTATTATTAGTATTATTAAATTATTAATATAATTTCAATATTACTTTTCATTTACAAATATAGTTAATGTTAATGTAGTTTGTCTTAGCTTAATTTATAGTTGTATAGATTTTTGTAATTAAAATAATTGTATAAATAGTTTACTAAAAAAATAGCAATTTTAATATGTTTATTTTTCAGGCTCTGTGTGTTCTTCTGTCAGATGATGATGATCCATGTTTCTTATATTCTTTGTTTATTACAGATGATGATTTTAAAGTATTGAAAGCACAACAAGGCCTTCTTGTAGATTTTGATAATTTCACAACACAATTAATTTGTCTACTGGAACAATGTCAAGTTACGCTTACAAGCTTACAGAAAACACCAAAATTCTTATTGCTTTTAGCTGAAGAAGGAGGAGATTGGAGTTTTCAACTGGTAGAAACTAATAAAATTAAACATCTGTGCCATTTAAGTTTAAATATTGCACCAGCCAATGATGCAGATTTAAAGATACATATGGCCATGAAAATTAAAGGTTTTAAAGAAAACATTATACAAAAAGATAAAGATATTATGAATTTAGAAGCAAGAATAGGTGAATTAAAAAATAAATTGGAATCAAAATATAAAGATTTAGAACAATATGAACAAAAATGTATTACTGAAAAGACACAATTACAAATGAGTCTCTCTCAACAAGTTTCTTTGGAAAAAGATAGATTATTACAAGCAAAATTAGAGTGGCAAAATCAGGTAGAAAAAGAGAAAATGGAATTTGAGTACAGGCATAACGAAATAATAAAGCAATTTCACACTGAAGTTGCTGAACTAAAAATACAAAATTCTAATTATAAAGACAAACACTTATTACTAGAAGCAAGTAATCAGAAACAGCTGAAACAACTTCAAGATCTAGAAAAAGAAATTAATATGCTGCAACGAGAGTTTTCTATTGTAAAACAACAAAATTCAAAACTTGATATTGATTTTCATGAGAAAGACAAATCAGTGAACACACTTTCAACCAGAGTGGCAGTACTTGAACAAGAGTTAAAAGATAAAACTATATTAATAAATAAACATATAGAAATGTTAAAAAATGTAAAAGAAAGCAAACAAAGATTAGAGGAATTACTTACTGAAAAAGAAACACAATTGCAGCGAAAACAAGCATCTTTAAAGAATCTTGGTGAGGAACTTGTAAAAGCTAATGAGATTTTAAGTAAGTTGCAGAATGAATTAACTTCTACCAAGACTAAATTGAAATTGCGAACAAACATAGCTCTTGAGCAGGAGCGAATGTTAGACAACAAACAGAAGGAAGTAAGTCAGTTAGAAAACAAAATGGATACATATGCCAAAGAAAATCATGAAACTAAGGTGGAAGTTGATGATTTGAAAGAACAGTTAAAATCTTTACGAATTCAGATGGAAGAAAAAGAAAAAACGATTAAAAATAATGATAACGTTATAAGTTGGTTAAACAGAAGATTGGCTGATGTGCATTCACCCCTTCAAAGTACCACAACTATTCCTGTGACAATGCCACAGTCTATACAATTGACTCTACCGAGAACAAATAAATTCATTCCTAATAGGTTCGAAACACGAACTCCAGTACCTAATTCATCTCAACCGATGTCACTTTCTGGTCTTCCTCTTCGAAATTCAATTGTACAAAATCTAAACATTAATCAAACTTCTAAAAGTACTGGTAGATCATTAGGTGTAGGAGTATCTGACAATTCACCTGGAATGAATATTAAATCTGGACAGATATCTAGCACAAGTACACCATTGGAACGTGCTAATTCTCAAAATAAGATGCCAAATACTAATTCAGTGCCAGCAGTTATTGAAAATAATAATGTGCCAGTTTCAACAATCAATGGCACCAAGCCAAAAACTACAGGTAGTTCTTTACAAGGTGGTTTAAGACGGGTAGTACTAGATAAGCCTTTACTGCCTTCAGCTTATTTTCCTAAAACTTTACACAATTAATAAGAAAAAACTGAGATTTAGATTATCATTTAAACAATTATTTATTTTTAGAGTGATGAAAAAATTTGTCTTAAATGTAATGCTACCAATAGTAAATGGAATATTAATCATAGAACAGTTTGTAAATTATAATTTAAATTTAGTAATCTGAGATATTTTAATAATTAAATTTTATTTTACTTTAATAAACTTTTTATTAAAATTTGTATTAAAAATATTTTAAAATGTTTTGTATTATTAATCATTTTTAAATTTCAACATTCCAATTATTAAAGTACGTAGATAAAGTGAGAAGTATATCAAATTCTTTGTCAACAGTACATCTAAAAAAAATTAAAAGATAAATAAAAGTAGATATAGTGAATAAAATATAAAATATTGTATTGATTTTAGTTTAATTTTTATATTAAACACAGAATAACATGAGAAGATAATTTTTAAAACTATTATTTACATTCATATTTATAAGACAAGGATTATCACAATTATCAGAAATATGGTTTTAATAATTTTAGTTGATATTTGTTTTTCTTGGAAAATAATCTTGGAAAATTATTATTTATCAGATGTAAATAGGCGAATACATTGTAAATTGTAAAAGTAATTACAAAATTAGAATATGAAGACGTCTGTTCCGTAATGGCTTTATTTATTAATTCGTATTTCTCTTTAGCATTTATTCCACCTTCAAAAGTCGTTCGATTAGTAAATGTTCGGTAGTGTCGGTAGTGTATTGGATGAGCCTTTTATTTATTCTGAAGAAGTGTTGTGTTTAATATGTTGCTGTGATAAAAAACAAGATTAAGAAATAACATTTTAATTACATTATTACAAATTTTGAGAGAATCTAGTATTTTGAAAAAATGTTTATTGTAAATTTATAAATATTTCAATTGTCCAAATATCTAAATAGTAATTTGACAAATTTTGAGTTAAAATTATATAATATTATTATAATTATTATAATACCATAAATTAAATTAAACATATACTGATTATGTACTACAAATGATGGAGTATTATTAACTATTGTTTATAAATTAAAATATCCATAAAATTTCGTATTTTTCTAATAATTACAATCGCTGATTTCAATTTTAAATTGATTATATCTTTATTATTATCAGTAGAAAAATAATTAATGATTAATATAAATAATAATGAAGTTAGCGAAACGTTGAGCTCTATCATTTATGATTTAATAAGATCTTAAATAAATTCTTGAGAATGAATCCAACTTTAAAATATAAGTTTTTTAATGTAGTAATAATTTTATATATTATTTTTTCTTTGTTGTTTAATTCTTCAAATGTATCAAAATATTTATAGTTCTATCATTTTTAATACTTCATTACTTATCGTCTATTTATATACATAAAAAAAGATTAGAGCTCATGAAAATTGTTTTCGTTTGACTTCGATTATTAAGATTTGATTTTTCTATTTGTTAATTAAAATATAGTTAAATTTTTTATTTCATCTTTTTTAATAATGCTATAATTTTTAATGCCTTATTTAATGGTTGAAACAGTTCGAATAAAATTTTTTTCATTACAAGTGTAACTGTAAAGGCGGCACTACAATATGAAATATTTGCCAATGTTTCATGAGAATTAATAACAGTATAAATCTATTCTGTTAAATAATATTTTAAATATATTATTAATAAATATCTCTTTAAATTTGATATAAAATTTGAACAATTATTTCAATTAATGAGTATTATTAGTAACATTTCACGCGCGCCAAGGACAATTTGCTGCGCGCTGCCCGTAACTCCGCCGCTGCGCGTACCTATCAGCATTAGGGGATCCGGGACAATCCTGCCCGAGGTTCGTTAGGCTAAGTGCACATTAATACGAGCCGGGGTTTCCCTGAATCTGCACGAGCAGATTCTGGGCGAGGTCCAGGGTCGAAGGAGGAAGCCGATGGGAAAGAAGGAGCTGGAGGAGAAAGGAGTCCCGAACAAGAGCTCGAAGAGAAAACTTCCTTCGTGCGCGTTCCCTTCGCCAAAATACGCCTCCCACTTGCCCCCTTTAAAAATATTTCGTTAGCTTAGTTGTTTTTTTTCTTCTACCTACCACCCCTCCCCCGTTTTGACATCAATCGTTTATCACTTAGAATAAAATATAATCGTATATTTGTCAGTGAAAATAAAAAATATTTTTAAATTTAATGTAAATGTATTTGTAGTACACTATTATCATTTTACACGATTTTAACGATTGTTATAGTAAGAAGTCATTTGTTTCAAGAGTTTGAAATTATATGCAAATCTTTGAATTACTGATATTGATTTTATAATCGATCTCAACTCTTTAAATTTTCCAACTTAAGTCTTAATTGGTCAGAAATCATTTAGATTTTCTGTCTTTAATACTATTAGGCATATTGTTATAAATGTTTTCATTTATTAATTTACGTTTAGATTTTCTTTATAGTAAATATTTCTTTCAATATCGTGAATCATTCGGATGAAAATGAACACAAGTTGTACTTTCTTCGTTCTCAAAGAGGTTCTTATTGAATTGAATTGCCATAAATATAAAATATCTATTAATAATTTATAATTAATTTCTTAAAAAGTATAAAAGTTTGTCTTTATAATTTAAATTTAAATTTCTTTATATAATAAATATAATAATTATTAGAAATTATTATATAATTATAAATATAATAATTATTAGAAATTATTATATAATTATAAATCTAATAATTATTAGAAATTATTCTATAATTATAAATCTAATAATTATTAGAAATTATTATATAATTATAAATATAATAATTATTATTCATTAATGTATTGACAGTATTGAGTTTACGATAAGATAGGATTGTTATTTTTAGTAATTAAAAATTGATTACGATTTAAAACTTATCTTAATTTTAGAATATAGAAATTTGTTATAAATAGCGTGAAGAAATCATGATATGATTATTACTTAAGGTATATTTTTCTGAAAATGAAAATTATTGAAGCTAAATTGAAATTTTTATCAGTATCATAATATTACTTTAAATTTATCAAAATATTATTGAACTAGATAAAAGAAATTTATTTCATTTTTTAATAATTGTTCCAATTACTTAATTATCAATTAAACATTAAGTAAACTGGATAATACATTTATACAGGCTAAAATATCATTGATTAATTATTATTTAATAAAATATAACTTAAGAATTAAGAATATAACTTTTTAAAATTATTCTATTTACAAAATGTGCTATTTCATTTATTGTATTAAAAAATAATTTAATTTATTAAAAAATATATAAATATAAAATTCAAATAAATTTTTTTAAAAATATAACTGTATTAAATTAAAATTAAATTATAAGATTTATAATTAGTCTTGGAAGGAATATTGCACTTTCGATAAGGTCTTCGTGATTTTTTTCTTAATTTCTTAGAACTATAACTACACTTTAATGATAAATCTATTTATTTAGTAATAAATATTAATAATATTTGTTTATTATTTTAATTCGGCATGTTATTAATTTTTAAAACTTAGGTTATACTCATAAAATAAAAATCTACAATTTCACGTTTAAATAACCATTGTTTTTTTTTAATTAAGGTGAACTTTAAATAAAAATCTTCGATTTTCAAAATATTATATTAATGCTCATAAGAGATATTATTTATAATTATTAGAAATACTGTTTCTTATTTAACAAAACAGTAGAAAAAATAAATTTGAGTAAGAGAATCCTTATAAAAAATATTATGTAATTTTCACTTTATTTTTATATTTCTTTTGAATCATGAATTAACTAAGGCCAAAAATGAAATTACGTGACAGGTAAAAAAATAAAAACTTTAAATATTTAAATGTAACATAATAATAGATATTAAATTATTGTGTTGCTAATGATAAATCATATGGTTGCGTACACTGTGTACCTAGATAGCTAATTTTCAAAAATACCAAACACTCATTTTTAATTAATATAATAAAAAAAAAGTTTAAATTATGACTGTATTAAAGATATTTGATGTAAATTGCTTAATTTAATTATGCTATCTACACATTTTCTTTTAACCAAAGCAACTGTATTAAATCTAACATTCAATGAAATACAAGTATAATATATGTATAAATGATTAAATAACTAACCATTAACTTTATTATAATGAGTAACTGTATTTATTTTCTTTCTTTTGTACATAAAAAATAAACATAAATATACAAAGTTAATCTACAAAACATCTATGCAAATTAATTCTTAGAGACCATATTTGATCATTATATTTTTGTTTTTTATATATTTTATTATAATTGGAATTAAATTCATTGTAAAACTTTGAGAGATTTGTACTTAGAGCTTAGATGATGTGTTGAAAAAATATTTTTATATTACAAATATTAAGAAAATTTCTATTAAACAATTTAATGCTTAAAAAATACATAGAGAATAAAAGCCTTTTTTTATACAAATGTACATTTTAAACATTTTTTCATTTTTAAATATTGCTATTATAATATCTACTAATATGCTTATGTAGTAGCAATCTTCGCTTATCTTGTAGTGTCATTAATCATATCTGAGCTTTCCATCTCCAACAAAGGTAAATTTATTCGTTTACGCCTCCGTTCGCATTTTGGACAAGGTTTTTTAGAATTCAAACAATGTAAATGAAAAACTGAATTGCACTCTCGACACTAAATTTAAATAAAAATTTTGTATTCAATGAACATTATTTTATAATAATTAACAAAATTTAATAAATATATTAAAAAAATTTGTTACATATTTAAAAACTGATTTCTGAAAGATTAAGACATTCAAAATATGTTAAACATAGTCAATAAAAATATATTTAATAGATAGGTTATTTATTTTCAAAGAAAATTTAATAAAATAACTACATAAATTATAGTTTCCAAAAATGAATTTATGAGATATAAAGTCTGTATATAATAAGAAAAAACATTACATATACAAAATTATTTTTGCAATAAGTGCATTAAACAATTACTAAATATCTATAAAGTTTTATTTAGAAATGAAATTAATATAATAAATGCAGAAATAAAATATGAAAAATAAAATGAATAAATCATTAAAATTATATAAACATTTATTTAAAATAAAGTAAAACAATGCAAACAATATATATTGTTAAAATAAAATTAATTATCTGTGTTTATATAAAATTTTAAGAACATGTATTTTTAATATATATTGATCAATTATAAACTGTTACACAGTACACATAATTAACTTATTAAAAAAATAAAGTTAATACATATGAAACTCAAAATGTTCATTAAGTGGTACTAATTTATACAAGAAATAAAAAATATTAATTTAAATAATGAAAAATTGTAAATGAAAATGAAAAAAATAAATAATGAATTGTACAATTAATTAATAATTAAAAACTTATTTTAGAATATAGTATTTTAAATATAGTCACATTATTATTTATTTATAGATTCTGCTTAAAAATACAATAAAAATGTATAATGATTAAATGTGATTTTCTTGATAGATAGTTCAACTTTATCCTGTTATTTCTAAAATATTTTTATAGAAGCAAAATAGAAATATCAATTATATATGAAATTATGAATGTTAATTGGATAGTTTAAATGATGAAACTAGAAGATATAATTATCTTGTTATAATAATAAATATGAAAGTTAAGAAATGCATTTGTTTTAAATAAAATCGAAATTCACTTACTCTGTAAATCGACTGTGTATCAAAAGGATATATAATATTTGGATCACTACAGATTTCGCAAAAAAATCCTTTTTGACTACAAAGCCAACAATTTAGTACATGAGTTCTTGAAAATTCAATAACTTTTTGAAGCTGCTGAGCCAGGGTACCATTTGGAATATCTGCTAGATCGAAAACAGAATATTGATGCACATGCTCATATAAATAGTCTCTAGGTGCAAGTTTTTTTTTAAATACTTCTACAATCGGTTCACGACAAGTAGATAAATATGTTCTCAACAAATTTAGTTGAACCCTTAAAGTCTGTAACTGAGCCATACAATCTACAGCAGAATATATTTTGGGGTTGATGATTTCAAGATCGAGCAAAGTTTGACATTCGGTAAGAAATTTTGCGGCCTTTATGCACACTGGATATCGCTTTAAATCCCAATTATGAATGATACGTGAAGGTATAAGATATAAATCCGTGGCCATGCAGTTGGAACAAAAGTAATCACCAGAAAAACAGCAAACATTGCATTTACTGAAAGTTAAACCAATTAGTTGTCCACAGTCCAAGCAGTTGTAATTCTGTAGATCAAGCCCTTTTTCTTGAGCGAGGATACCCAATTGTTCATCGAAGCTTCGCCTTTGGTATGGTTCCTGGTTATTTATGATCGGCGACTTCTCGGGTTCGTGAACAGGATACTTTGTTAGCAGATCTTCCAGGCTTGGGATATTATACCTTCCCGTGTGGTAGCTCTTTAATAAGGCATCGTAGGTCGGACCTTCTACTGGCGTTTGCAAGCCGTTACCACGGATAGAGTTTTTCGAGTTGATCAATAAGGGAATGGATGATTGGCAGTCTCCATACGACGTCGACCACCCAAGTTTACTGGTTAATGAGTTACCAACCATTGTAGAAGCAGTGATAGACTCCAATGACAATGGCAGCTTCATATTTGTATTGATTTCCGCTTCCCTTGTATCTTCAACTTTCTCTTCTGCTGCTTTCTCTTCCCTTTCTTTGTAATTATCTTTTCTCGATATAGATTCTCTAGCTTTTATTTGCTTTGATTTGAAGTCCTTTGCTTGGTTAGAATTTTCATTAATTTGTTCAAATTGAGAAGGTGCTTGCCCAGACAAAACGTTTTCAATATCAGAGAAGTCCAACTGACACATTTTTTTCTCTATGAGGATTTTTAATGATTCTTCGTGTTGGAAGCAATTAAGGTTGTTCTGCAAAGAATTGAAGGAACTAATACTATTGATAGAACTGGCTATTTCTATCTCTTCCAGACTGTTCTCATTATTAGCAAGCTCACTGTTTATTGTTTTTGCTACGTCAACTGCACAAAATATAGGACAGGACTTCATAGGTGGTGACCAAATTGCGGCCATTAGTAAGGGCGTGCTTGACCAGTAATTTAGAAGGCTGGAGCTTGTTACTAGCTCAAATTGAATGTGGTCGATGCTTTCTAAAAGTCGCTGTGTAACTTCAACAAGATCCATGTCTCGAATAAATGCACCACGAGAATAATAAGGTTTTAAGGCTGAATTATCACGTCGAATAGCGGCTAAGTAACTAGATAAAAGACCTTCGTTCAATGCTAGTCGAATCCAAGCTCGACAGTACCCAACTTCTGTTGTTAACTAAAAAAAAATTTTAATTAGAAGTTATTTCATTTTATTAACTTTAATTTATATATATAACAGCATTTTTATTGCCTTTTAAATCGTATAATGATAAAATTTTAAATTTTGTATATTACATTTAGAGCATTATATTCATTTTAATTAACAATCTAGACATAGAAAAGTAGTAAAATAGTTATAAAAATGTTATAACCTTTAATATAACTAAGTAAATTTAATTTTTTTTATGATCTTTATGATAAATATCATAAATTCATGGTATTTATGAAAATTGTATTCAATATACACGCTGCAAATCATTAGTAAGAATTGTTTTATTTAAAATTATTATTTATTTAATTACTTATCTGGAACAATATGAGCATTAATGAACCTGTTTGAGTAATTGTATCTGATCAATGATTTCTCTGTGAGAGAACACGAGAAGCGGCCCCCAGAAGCTTGGCTGAGGCATTGCATCATAATCAGGACCATTAATTGCCTCAGTCACACGATTCAAGAGACTATCTTTTAACCCATGTAAAAATATAGCCTCTAAAGCAGAGCATATAGAAAGTGCCTCATCACCAAGCTTCATTGACGAGTTGTCCGGTAGGCCGACCGTACTCTGAATCTCAATAACCGCTGCGTTGAGTTGTTGCTGGAGCGACTCTCGTACCAGTATATTCTTCTGATTGAACCCGAAATTGACTGTTCGAAGTAGTGCATTCATTTTGAAAGCTCGTATCTTTCGACTTATGAAAACCTGGTCCAGCACCACTATTCTCTGGGAACGTAGGTTTCCTTGTATTACTTTTAACGATACGATATAATGGTCTCGTCATTATCGTGATTGCAGCCCTTAATCTGAGCTGACAAGTTTATTATTTTTTGTATTAAATAACACATAAAATTATCAATAGACTAAATTAACAAATTTTCAAATTAGAATTACAATTTCTATCTATCAAGTATTTAGTAACTTCAATAATGTTTTAAATTTTATAAACTTTGTTTACATTACTTTTAATAAAAATTTTATTATTTACAAGCCATAAATAAAAATCAATAACTATTTTTTATAGTTAATTGTCTTTTATATAATTCATATTACAACAAAACTAAATTATTAAAGAAATAAATATTTTGACATTGATATATAATGTTTTATTAGTATTGTAATAAAGAAATTAAAGTTGTAGTCCATTAAAATGTAATATTAAATGTACAATTTATTTGATATCGTTACAAAAAAAATTACTAATTAGTATAGTAATGATTATAAGAGATTATTTAATTATGAAATTGATTAAAATAAATGATATTGATTAAAATAAAATTTGTATTAAAATATTAATTTGATTTTATTTAGTTAGTTCTAATAATAAAAATATGTTACTAGCTTATAACATTATTGTTCTCAAAAAATGTTTAAAAACTTCTATTCTAATTTTTTAAATTTATATAAATTTAATAAGTTAAATATTTAGTTTTACTATAATATTAGATTACTTTATTATACACTTATTATAATATTATACTTTATTATATACTTATTATAATATTATACTTTATTATATACTTATTATAATATTATACTTTATTATATACTTATTATAATATTATACTTTATTATATACTTATTATAATATTATACTTTATTATATACTTTATTATAATATACTTTATTATAATATTAGATACTTACTTACTTACTTACTTACTTCTTAATAATTATCTCGTTCAAACTAATTCTTCTAATTGTGTAAAAAGGCAGTAACATTTTATAGAAGGTAAGTTGCATAAACAAAACTGGAATTAATTATAATACAGATATGAATTGGTAAAAAAATACTATCCTGATTTTGATAAATTATGTAAATCTTAGCCTGAAAAAATGACGAAATAATTATGTAAGATGGTTTCGATTTTTCGATGATTAATTTCACTAATAAATATGTGAAGCTGATAAGGGGGTTACGTTAACATATATGTATGCGTGATCCTTATTCTATTGTTCCATATTTTTTTAATAAGTTAAGATCCGAATATTTTTTTGAACATTAGTTTTTAATTGTCCTAAGTACAAATTTACCTCGATTTATCAGCTTTTTTTTACTGCATCGTAATAGATGCATAAATCGAGAAGCCAACAAATCTATAAACTGAGTTATTACGTTGCTTGACTCATTGAAAATATTAGTTCGGCTAATTCTGGAAAGAGGAATTCTTAAATGTTACGATTGCGCACTGAAATTATGTACTTGCGATATACATCACGATGAACATTACCTATACAGTAAAAACTGCATTGGCGAATATAGAGTTTATTTGTTAGAATTTATATAAAAGTGTATTTGATTACATGTAAACATACAGAAAGATCGTTATTGCTGTTTTTGTAATAATTAAATTGATATATTTAATTTATTAAATTTGGAGAGTATTTAGCTGAATACGATGTATATTAGCAGTTGAAACGAATTTGAAATAATTAATACAAATTATTTTTATAGTAAAACAAAACTGGTTAGAATACTTGTGTACATTTCTAATTTTTATACTTAGGGACCGTGAGGCCCGTCAGTCCTCTAAGATTTAAATAAAGAATTATTTTGACGATTGCTGACATAGTGCTATATGCATGATTTTGCGGTCGTTCGATAGGTTTCGAATTATATATTTTTGTTACTCGTTTTATTGCGGGTCAATCTGAGAAATAATGTTTTCGTACGACGTGTGTTATAGTTGTTTCCTCGAAGGCTGGTGCTTCAGTTTTTGGATTGCTTTTATTTTCATATGTTAAGGAATTGTTGAAATAAATACTGTAATTAATTTGAAGTAGAAAATTTTCTAGCTTTTATCATAAAAGTTAGCTCTATTGAATAGATAAAACTTAATTATGGTTTTATTGTAAATTTAAATTGAAAGTCCTTTAAAATATTCAACAATAAGAGACTTTATTTATTAACTTTTTAAATAAAGAAACGGTATTAAAAATATACTAATAGATGCACTATTCATAAACTTTATTAAAGGTTGATGTTATGAAAAAAGTGTACAGTAATAATTTTTAAATGGTTTTAGAATTTGTGATTATTCCAAAAAATAAAAAAAAAAAAAATGATTGCCCCAGATGAAAATAGCGAATTCATGCATCGCATTCTAATAAATAGTTTCAATAGTGTGCATATAAATATGGATAATGCGTAATGCCCTGAGTTACAGGAGGAACAAATATCTTGGAAACTTGAATTATAATGTTCTGCTATACCTCTTGAGAATATGAAGATTCTCAGCGAAATTCTAGTTTACACATATAATTTGTTGAATTTTTCTATACATATATTTTGTTGATATGTTGTAGGATGATAAAAAAAATTGAGCAACTGATGAATAGAAATATGAGGCATCCAGTATAATAGAAAAAAGGCTAGACCGGAACTGAGAAATGTGAGAGTGAAGGGAACTGAGTATATGTAAGAGAGAAGTGCTGACGCGATACAATCTAATCTTTCATTCCCTCAGGAAGATAGGATTGCTAAAACTTTTGTACTAGTGCATTACAAAGGTCTTAACTAAGACCTTAAACATATAGCCGATTAATATCTTTTACTTTAGAAGGCGATAGAGACGATTTTTTATTTCTATCTTTTTACAATTCCATATTCCACAAAACCGTAAAGGTTTTATTTTTATATAATATATTATAAGGATTGTAAAAAAATTTTAATGTATTTTTTAATATGTTGATTAATGAATTATAGTTGTTACGGCTCACTTAACGAGAGTTCCTATACTAGATAAATAGAAAGGGATATGGAAAACCTTTTTCCATAGGGTTAAGATGTAAGAAATTCAGTACGTATATTTATAGAAAGTAAAATATTGAGTATAATAAAAGAAAGGAAAAAGGGATATTTTCGAAAATTCTCCTTTTCCACCAAGAGGGCGTGTATGCCCTCGATGGGACACGTGTCTCGCAGGCGCCGAACGAGGACGCTCGTTCGGGGCTGTAACCTAACTGAGCTACAGGGGCTATAGCCTGTGAGAAAGTGACGGCGCGTCCGGGCCGAGCCGAGGCTGCACAAGATAGTCAGCACGTGGCCCTCGCCAATTCACCAAAGGAGGAAAATCAAACGCATCCGCAGGAAGGGGAAGGCGCCGCGGGATAGCACCAGCGCTTTCTTTCGTCGACAATCGCAGCAACGACATCGAAAGGAATTTCAATAAAACCACGAAAATTACAAGTTAACGATCGTTTTTTATTAACTCCCACCCACCTACTAATCACAAAGAATAACAGTTATGATATGTAGTTATTAAATCTAAATGGCTCAATGGAAAAAAGTTTTTTAATTAGATTAAATTTTTTTAGTTTTTTAATCATTTTCATTTTCAGTTTTTTTCATTTTAGTTTTTTAATCATCCAAATTATTTTCATTATCATTTGAAAATTTTCAAATTAACATTAGCCTATTTTTTACCAGAACAATTACCACGTTAGTTAATAATTAATAAAATTAGTATATTTGCTTTACATAGCCAAGATTATTACTTAATATATATATCATATCATCAATGTATTAATTTTATTTAATAATTTTGATTATATTTTAAAAATTATTAATAGTATTCTTTTAGTTATTATAGTAATTGTACACATATAAAGCAAGTATATCAAAATTTGAATAATTTTATGGACAATTTCAACTGATATCAGAAATATATGTATCTTAAATCAATTATAAAACTTATATTTTTAATAAAAAATAAATTATATAAAAATATATAAAACTCGATTTACTCGATTCAGAAATATTCGCTATAAAATTATAAGTTGATTCCGTCTTTCGTAAGTTTATTATATGAATTTATAGTAACTATAAGTGAATGTCGAAGAGTTAACTACATATAAAAAAACGTATAATTTTTATAGATATATTCGTTTTAAACGAATTTAATTAAATAATGTTTATTTAATACTTCTTATTTACATGAAATAAAATAATAAAATACAAAGATATTTTATTGTATTTTGAGACAGAAATAATAGAGTATAAAGTTTTATATAAAATATAAATTAAACGTCTTAATATAAATTCTTTATAGATTAATAATATGGTAAAATATATTGATATTCAGAGAAAATAGAAATAATGGAGGTAATTATTTATATTAAATAAATAATTATACTTAGAATATTGTATGAAGAAATCTATATATTGAGCGCATTTATTTTGTTACAAATATTATAATATAAATAGTAATTAATTTTAATGTATTCAATTACAAAAATAGAATACTTATTATATTCAATTATATTCAATTACAAAAATGAATACTTATTATATTAATTTTAAAGTACAAATTCAAGTATGTTTGTGGATAGGAAAATTGAGAAAGATAAATATAGTCGCTTTTATTAAATTATTTATTTTAAGAGTTTAAGCCCCGACACCGCGTCGACGGATTATTTTATTTTTGGAATAACAAAGCTCCGGTTTAATGATAATTTAAATTCTTATGCTTAGGCCTAATGCCGTAGGTACGAGAAATGTAAACATCATAGGGTGATGAGATTGTCCTTGATTTTTTTCTTTACGACTCTTTCATTAATAATGATGTTCTAGCAAAATTTTTCGTTCGCATGTCTTACATTAATACAGTTAGTCATTTCTTGCAATCATTTATTCATATTTACGTACATATATTTTTGGTTTGATGAAACGTTTGAAAGGAAAACTATTTTATTTTATAGCTTTTAACCTATTAAACAAATATTATTATATTAGACATTATATTATTTATTTACTCTTTATTTTCGGAATGAATGGTGAGAAATCATTTCTTCAGCAGATTATATATCAATGTTCCAACCTTATTATTTTTCTCAACGGAAAGAATGCCTTCGAATAGCGTATTTTCCGGAAAGAAAAACGTTACGGATGCATCTCTTTATTGTTCAAGTCATTTCATTCATATCAGGATGCATAGCCATCAAAGGCGCTTTCTAAGCGCACGTCTCTGAAAAGCAAAAATATAGTCTTTTTATTTCATTGGCACATCTCGTTTCGAGTTTTCATCAAATTTATTCACATTTTTTTCTCTTTTTCGTTTCGTTTCTTTTCTAATTTTTATATCAATTACATATAAATATAAATTAATTCTTTAATTAATTCCGTTCTTACTTTATATACGCATGTAAAGAGTCGGCAAGAAGTTTAGTTTGAACATACTTATACCTTCTTATTTCTTATTGTAATAGATTATAATTTAATAACAAGCGATAATAATATATAAAAGTTTGTTATGTATGAAATCGACAAAGTTCAACTTTGGTAAAGTTGATAAAACTAAAGCAGCGTTTCTATCAGAATCACAAGCAAGAACAACGGTAACGACAAGGTGAAAAGCCAACGACAGAACGTGTGAAATAAACAGATAAGAGAAAATAAATCCATTACCGAAAAAATTTGTTAGGTAATAGTAGCGAATCAAAAAAAAAAAAAAAAACGAAGAGCAGAAGCCGTAACATATTTCCTGATACAGATGAGCGTGAAAAGCTTATTGTGCTTTAACACTTGCATGTCTACTTGGTTTTCTACATCATGTTTTATATTATATCTTCGAACTCATATGATTATATACACATAATAGCATTCTGTCATTCCAATATTCATCTCCTGAATATTTCTTTTATCTGTGCGTGTGTTTTTAAAAATTTTTTTAACTTTCTGATTTAAAACAATGTAACTTGCAAAGCCAAAAACTTATAATAACTATCAAAGTTTTTACTGTTATATAATAAATTATATATTATTAAGTATTTTATATATTGTTTATTATTAAATACTATTTTTATTTGAATGTAATTAAGTTAAGTATAAATATTTTTGAGAAATATTGTGGGGGTGTGCTAAATAATATAACAAAGCTGTATAGATGTGCTAATTCTGATGTTAGTAAGATAAAAAAGAAATTCTTTTGATAATAATTCGAGCAAATTACAAACTTTGTTTTTTTTCATAATGTTTATTAAGAGTAAAAGTAAAACTTTGACAGAGTCCTCATAAGTTTACTAATTGGATGGGGCCTCCATGCTTTTCAAATCATTACTCTTTAACGCATATATATCACGCACAACTGCGAAAGAAGCTTTACCTTCTCACACTGTGTGAGATGTGTGTCTTATTGTTGCAATCTGCCTACGTACGTTAAGCACCTTTTCATGATTACTTTCTTCTTGCACTTATAGCTCGATACTTCGACACTCGTTAAGAGTGATTCTGCATACTATAAGAATATCACAGAAAAGGCTTATATAGTATATATATAATACTCTACATATTCTCAAATCACAGTACATTAATCTCATTTATCTTTCAATGACATATTCTGGTTCTCTACCCCTTCATTAATTATACGTCTATATGCCTTTATTCATCTAATTACTATTAACAAAGTTGAGCTTGATGATAAACAATCTTAGTTGCTTTGATAAAAAAAGATATTCCTCGGATGACTTCATTCTTGAATTACGAATAGACAATAAAGTATGAATTTCAACATGTAATTAGGGGGAAAAGCTAGCCATCAATTTCATAAAATCCAACACAGGAAACTACAATCAGTTATTGTTTTACGTACACTTGTTACTAAAAATTATGAATTTTTTTCATTTAAAGAATATTTGTAAATATGATTGTAGTAAGAAAGCATAATTTATTACTAATTTTGCTTATGGTAAAATGAGACTTTTCATTGAATAGAGTTCCACAACCAAATGTAATATATTTCACTAAAAGAGCACGTTTTATTAAGCAAAATGAATGCGACATTAGAATATGGGTTGAATCTATAAGTGTTAGACATAATTAAAAAACGTATTTGGTTAAAATAAAAATATTATGATTCATTTTCTGATTCATATTCATATTCTAAAAATATGAAACTTAATTTTATAACAATAGTGTATATATATATATTAATCGTACAAGACATTTACCATTAAGCAATTTTTTTTTTAGTAAAAATGATTTTTTTAATGATCAACCAAATTTATTTAAAATATAAGCAAATAATTGATATTTATTATATTAGTTTCAAATAAACAGTGTAATTTTATCACAAAAAACGTGTGTGCAAACTTTTTTGTGTGCAATACTTAAATTATCTAAAAAAGATAATTATTTCTCATTATATACAAATAAATAAAATAAATAAAATAAATAAAATAAATAAAATAAATAAAATAAATAAAATAAATAAAATAAATAAAATAAATAAAATAAATAAAATAAATAAAATAAATAAAATAAATAAAATAAATAAAATAAATAAAATAAATAAAATAAATAAAATAAATAAAATAAATAAAATAAATAAAATAAATAAAATAAATAAAATAAATAAAATAAATAAAATAAATAAAAAAAATTAAAATAAATAAAATAAATAAAAAATAAATAAATAAAAATAAATAAAAAAATAAAATAAATAAAATAAATAAAATAAATAAAAAATAAAAATAAATATAAATATAAATAAAATAAATAAAATAAATAAAATAAATAAAATAAACAATTTTTAAAATTGTATTAGTAAGTTAATATTAAGTTAGATTATTATTTCAATTAAAATTATATTAAATTAAAGATCTTTACTTTTTATATTATTAATATATTTTCAAAACATTGTTTTATTATAAAATAAATAATTTTTATGCGAATGAAATAATGAGGATATTATATCAATAAGGATGCACACATTTCCTGTTTCTTGTATGACAAACGATAATGTTTTTTTATTTTCGTTTCAAAATATCTTTAATAAGTTATTTATTTAATAAGTTATTTATTTAATAAGTTATTAATAATGATATTTCTAATGTATCAAAGACAAAGTTTATAGATAATATAATATAATATATAAGCAATGAGTACAGGCAAACTATAATAATAAAAATTGTAAGTCAAAATTTAAATTTTTATTTAATATTCTGTTTCTATAAATATTTGATTAATAATATAATTAAAAGTATTAGTGTTTCTTTGTGTTGAAGATTTGTAATAGTAAAATGAATTTTTATTCTTTAGATAATTTATATTAAGTAGATTTGAAAGATTGATTAAATGAAGATTATTAAGAATGTATTTTTGAAAAATGTTTTTAAAATATTCCTCTCTCTCTCTCTCTCTCTCTCTCTCTCTCTCTCTGTCTCTCTGTGTGTATGTATGTATGTATGTATGAGGGCGCAGTAGACGGGAGAAATGAAAAAAACAGCCCCGAGAGAGAGACGTATATTGCGTAGCAGCGACTCTTGTGTTTACGGTCTGTCGTACTAGACTAACAATTAAGTCTGGTTGTAACGACTTTTCCAAGAATCGAAAAATGTTCAACTACAAACGAAACAACCAGGGAAGAAGTTTCACTGTGAGTAGATGTATAAGCACGGCTGCATTTGCAAGATCATAAGGCCTATTGATAATGGAACCGCTCTCGGGCAGTGAAACTAAAAGTAATATTGGAAGCAATTAGGTACATGCACCTGTGCAAATATATTTCTACAGTGCGTGCATTGCATTGTGGTGTCGTGTGCAACTGAAGAAGACTTAACCCGAATGCCCCGTAAGTGATTAATTAAATATTGAGGAAAGGAAAAAGATGCCTGACCTTGCATCATTCACATCCCCGCGTATGAACAGGTACCAAACACCAAAGGTGCAGCTTGCATCTGCACTCTCGGTAAATAATCATATTCATCGGATGACTCGAAGTCTTTTATGAACAGGTTGTTGAAATCAACCATAGGTCATTGATCAGATGGTAATAGGAAATCGACGCAGAGCGAAGACTTTATTTTATAAATAAAGAAGAACTCTGTTTTGTAAATTACTCGCAACTAAGGATAAATGCTAAAATGAAGTAATGTACTTTACATCATTCAAAAATATTACATAAAATATTTACAAGAAATAGATGTACATCGCGAATGAATTAAAACTCTACAAATTAAAAATAAAATTAGTCTTTTGAAGTTAATTACTATAAATATTGAGTAGACAAATTTAAGCTTTGAAAAAAGTCTACACATAGTTTATGTTAAAATTATACGTTGACAGAGTAGAGACTAACTTTAAGCCAATTTTACGTAGATTTTTTTTAGTTTCTTACATTTAAATATATTAATGATTAGTTTTCTAATTATTTATTATTATTTTTAATTTTTATACATATAAATTTATTTTTTTTGAAATATATTAAATTGATTTTTTAATGATTTAATTTAAAGATTTATAGCTTAATTAAGCATTCGATTTAATTGACACATTAATAATTGAATTATTTAATACTTTATTCCGCGTTTTATTCAATAAAATAAAACTGTTGTATAAATTTATGAATATGAATGTTATTTCATCTATAGAGCTGTTACTATTTTTTTAATGTCTTTCGAAGGTCGCTGCTACGATCCTTTAATATGTTAATATTTCGATTTCAATATTGAAGTATGGCTTCATTAAGATTTAACGCATTCGGATTTCAAAACATTCTTTGCTTATTGCATAATTATATTTTAAAAAAATTCACTTCATTAAATATATGTATGTTATATAAATAACTAATATACATTAAATATAAATATGTATATATATAAATTTATCCACACACTTGAATTTCAATATTTGAAATATGTAAACGCGATTAAATATAATCAAATATCAAAATATCGAAATGATAATGTTAAATCACAAGTTATTTTAATATTTATGTTCAGATAACTCATTATATATAATACTTTTCAATTATATATATAAGCTAAAGAAGAATACTGAGATGAATTAATAAATATTTCTTATATTAATTGAATTCATTCTATGTATTTTTATAGAAATAACATTTTTGTGCATTTCATTTTAAATTTATTCATATTTTAGTTAATTAAATCCTTATTTTTAAATATGCTATCGTTTACGTAATAATATTATGTTAAATAATCTATTTCAATTATTTTTTTGAATTAGTTAAAATAAAATGTAATTATTGACATTCTTCTCATTATAAAATATAATGGAAAAATCATTTTAACTTTTATTTTTATTAATAGATATCATAAATTTTTTTACATTATAATTTTTTGTAAATTCTCATGTTACAATTATTTATAAAATTTCATTATGTATAAAATTCAATACGTTATTTAAAAATAATTAAATATATTGTTTAGTATTTTTATGACCATTTTTGTAGTTATTCCACTCGAAATTTCTAATGTATTTAGAAAAAAGATTTACATAATTAAATAAAATAGATACAAATAAAAATTTTTACTTGGATGAATACTATAAATAAGAATTATAATAACTAAAAAAATTTAATTTTTACAAATACATTACTGTTCGAGATTTGCGTGTTGCGATTGGAAAATAAGCGATGGGACAATTTTGTTCCCCAGCAGAACTGTCCCCATAAAACTTTAGATATGGGGGACTTCATCGAGAGATCCCATAGTCAAGACTGAAATATAAGTCAGTCTATGTTTTGAGAAGAAAAAGATAAAACCTTGATTGAGTTTGAACACGACGAGTTCTGGTTTTGATTAAGACAAATAAGCAAGTCTGTGCTTTATCTTATACGAGATTAAAGCGCCGATAGTTAGAGGGCCAAGGTTTAAAGGTCCGCGATTTAAAGATTTGTGAGATTGTTAAAGGACCGTGAATTAAAGGACCTTATGGATTAAAAGGGGCTTGATTTAAATCCCAGGTATTGATAACCGATCGTTTGGAGTCTTGGGCAACAAAAGGAGCGCCATCCCGTGGCTGATAATTGTGTGAGTGCGAGTGATAGTGTGCTCGTATCAACCCGGGGGGGGGGATTGGGCTTCCCTCGGAGAGGATTTAAAACTCCCGATGGCCGTCTCTGAGGAAGTTGAGAAATAGAGAGAGAGAGAGAGAGAGAGAGAGAGAAATTTTCTCGTGATCAGGTCTGGTCTCCAAGACGTTAGATAATCTGGTAACCTGGTGTCTGCATCTACACACAGGTTGGCGCAACGACGAGATTTAAAGTCCAGATGGCTGTAAGGTAAAATTAAAAGTATTTGCGAGCTCTTCCGCGCGCGTCACGAAAGTGTATCGATTAATTTAATAAGTTTCCGAAATCTTGTAAATTTGAGTGCGTTCAAAGGCTTTTTTCCTCCTTCCCAGCAAAGGAGGTTTCTTACTCCTCCCGGTGGTTAGCAATTAATAAATAAAAAGAAATATTTTAAGTAAGAACAAATATCAACGAATTTTATTTTTCCTTCCCTCTATCCCATGTTTCTTTAAGAACTCACGCGTTTAGTTAGTAGCGTATAAAGTGCTACAATTACTTAGAATTAATATTATATACTTAAAGTTGATGTTAATAAAAACTAAATAAAAAAAACTGTAACTAAGAAAATCAGTATAAATGTAAAGTAATAAGAACAATTAACTATTGTATGTTATTAATTTTTACAATTTTATTTCTTGCTAAAATGTTTGTATGAGGGTTAATAATTTGTTTGAACTACTTCACAGTTTTATAAAAATGCATAATGATTTTACTGATGAATTTAACCGCATTATGTTTGCATTGTTAGGTATTTTGTTTTATATTCATTTAGGGAAAAAAATCTATAGTCATACTAACACTTTTAAAAAATAGCATATATTAGTATAATGTTTACGTAATCACATTTTTGAAATAGATACATGTATGTGTATGTATGCACTTATATACATGAATTCTACAGTTAATTCTCTTTTTAATTGTAATTCATGTCGATCAATGCATTTTCGATATTCATAATAATTAATAACTTATATGTTGTTAACGCATATTTAGATACCATTATATGTGCAATATATTAGGGTTTATCATATATTTTCATATTTATTAAGTTTGGTTTAATTAATTATGTAACCATTGTACTAATTTAAGATTATTATTTCTTTCAACATATTCAATTTACTAATATATACAAATAATATATACGTATGTTATGAATTCAATTTGTATTAATAATTATTAAGAAAAAGAATAATTATTATCAAATATCATTATATTTTAATATTTTAAATTTTTAGTATGTAAGTTTTAATTAAATAGATAAATTAATCCAATTTTATACGTTATAAATATAAATATTATTCAACGCATAATTATAATACTTATTTTTAAAAATTTTAAATATTAATGTTAATAAAATAAATAATTTTTTGCAAAATTTTCTATTCTATATACATAAAATTATTTAACATTTTTAAAAATGTAAGAATGCATACAGGTTATATAAAAATATGTAAAAATAGCTTTATTAAATACAAATATTTAAAGTGTAAATATTAAAAACGTATATAATATTTAAAAATATACATTTTATAAAGATTTGTTTATATAAAATTGCTATTTACAAAATTAGAAATATTGTTAGCAGTAATAAATTCTTTTCTTAGAATTATAGCAGCAGAATAAATTTCTAAAATAATAATAAGATTTATTCATATCATTATTATTCAAAATTAAAAAAAAAATTTTTATGTAATTTAAATGTATAAGATAACAAAAATTAAATTTTAAAAGCAAATTTATTTTTTGTTCTGTATTTTCAAATAGAATAAAAATAATAAATATAACAATCATAAAGGGGGGCATTCGGGTATTTTTAAAAATAAATCCTTTGTTCCTTTACCTTTAAGTGCTGTTTAAATTTAGGAAACTGGTATTACCGTCTTCCATGAAAAGAAAACAATCTGTTTCTTACATTTGTCTATTAAAAAACATCACCGCTTTGTCCGCTTCTACATCTTTATTCTACAACACCGACTCCTTAAAATATATTAATTTCTTATATTATATTATAAAGCATTTATCTGCAAAAACATTGGCTTTTAAATGTAATGTTTTTACAGCTATACTCTATTTACGCGTATTATTTTACATATTATTATCGTCTCTAAATCTATCAATTTAGTAACCATATTGAACACAGATTTAATTTTTATACTTTTTTAGACTTTTATCATATGTTGATATATATCAAAAAGAAATAAAAAACGAAACTACCAATAAATCGATACTCTGTCCTTGCTTTTTCTCGTCGGAAAATACGTTTTCGAATGGCAAATTTTTCCGGTAAGAAAAAGGTCTCGAGAACAGTATTTTTGTTCTTGACCATATTAAATTTTATAGCCCATACGACTCTTGTCAGACTGACGTCACCGCCTACATATATAATAGATCATATATGTGTATTTCATTTATTTCTTTTTCTTTTTTAACCTCTATTTCTGAAACAATTACATTACATTTTACAATCAAAGTCACTCGATATTGAAATTAAATTAAAATGTATTGGTATTATATGTATTATATGAGAAATGGTGTTAATAAATGGTTAGTGATTAGCTGATTAAAGATTAGTGGGTAATGGTGTTAAACATAAATTATATCCGTAAAATTATGATTTTATTGAATTAATGTATAGAAATAACAATTTAAATACTGACAGACAGTTATAAAAATATAATTTATCTTTGAAATTTGTATACAAGTAATAAAATATTTATTTATATAAACATAAATGCTTTTATTGCAAATTAGATTTAAAAAATATTAATATTTTGAAGATCGAATAAAAATTATGTTTAGCGATGTTTTTATATTTAAATTTACAAAAATTAAATTTTTTATTTATAAGAAATAAAATTTTACCTATAATTGTACTCTATGAATTTAAAAAATTAAATAATTGAATTAATTAAAAAAAAAAGAGTATATATGTATATATGTATAAGTATATGTAGTTATAAATGATTATTAATAATTGTTAGATATTATTATCACTTTTATATTTTCTAAAATTTCCTTTAATTTTACTACTTTATTATATTCGTTTATTGTTGATGAAACGGTATCTAATCATTAATTATGTTACTGTGTAGCGAATAACATCATATTTTACGTAGATGTCGGATATGAATGGCAATATTAAACTAATTAACTAAAGCAATAAAATGCTAACATTACAATATTATGTAACGTATAATATTATAAATAATTACAATATCACTGTTATTTATAAAATATTATTGTTTTTGATAACACTTGTATAGATTTATACAAAAAGTGTTTTTAAAAGTTTTTATTTTAAGGAGCGCAATGCAGAAATTTTAGTTTTAATATTTTTCTATTTTATTATTGTTAAAAATTGTAACTAATATAACTTTGTTTTTAAGCCTAATTGTTAGCTTAGAATGGTTAAAGAGATTAAAGAATCACATTTGATAATAACGTCATTTTGTATTATAATTAATAAAAAGAGTTCTTTCAAGTAAAGTCACATTTTTACTTATTGAAGATCGAGATTTTATTAATTTTTTTATTTATAGTGAAATCTTATTTATCGAAATTGTATAATGAATTCAAATGATATTACTACGCAGGTGATCTGATAATATTTGATACAAAACAAAATAGTACCACAAATGCATTGCTGGGTATGTACAAGTAAGGTCATTTTATTGGAAGTGAGTGTACCGATCATGCAGATGAACTTACTCGAAGACCATACGAAACTTCTTGCATCGCAATATCCCGCTGGAGGCTACTTTGTCACCTACATCCATTATCGACTTGAGCTTTAGCTGCAGTCCAGAACTTCTTGAGAGACTCCTCTACATTTATTAGGTTATTAAGGAGTTTAACGATCTCTTTAATGTATTATCAATATTAGACTTCCTTATGTATTCTTCCAAACTTTCTCGAGGAGCATAATCATATTTTTTAATTTTCTTACCTATATTTACATTTTTATTAAGATATAACTATTTCTTTTTAAACCTGTTAAACTAACTATTTTAACTAATGATCAATTATTTGACTAATTTTGTAATATGTTTACAAGTTTACTGTTCTACTCTGTGAAACAATTAAAGAATTTTTTGTAGGTAGGTTTTTCCTATACTACTGTTCCTGATCAAGGCCCGGACGGGTCTACCGTCGTGAGGGATGAGTGGGAGGGAGTAAAAAATAGTTATTTTTTACAGCGTTCAGCTGGTCGGCGGCGTAGGTGTCACCAGGCGGGCGAGCGGTCCGCTGTCCCGGGATGGTCGGTGCCCACGTGGTGTGCGCGTTCAGCTGCGCAGTAGTGTTGGTGGTTGCGTCGGCGTCGGCAGCGGTGGTGGAGGCGTAGGCTGTGACAGTCGTGGGAGTGGGGATGTCGTCGCAGTTTCTGGGTGGCGTGGGGTCGTGACATCATTCGGGACTTGCGACTCTTTCACCCACGCCGGTTCCTGGTGCCGTGGGGGCCTCTGGGGTTCCGTTCCTACGTGGTGTGTCGGTGTTGGCGCAAGGGAGCTTCGTCCTATCGTGATGTCGCGTCCGTGTCGATGTTTGGGAGCCGTGAGCGTCTGCCTGTTCGTGTAGGGGACGCCGCGTCTTAAGCAGGAGAAGCGTGAGGTCGGGCCCTTGCGTCGTTGGTTTGGTTTTGGTGGTATCGTGCAACTTCACTCCCCCAATGTATAAGATCTGACGTGGCGAGTCTCGCGGGGTCGTTGGCGGATCCGCGTTCCCTCACGGTTTGCTAGCTCGGTGGTTCGTCGGTGGCGATCGTCTTCTGGTGTATCTTTTCTTCGTACTTCGTCCTTGGCGAATGCTGTTCCGTCCACGTCAGTTCCAAAACTGCCTCCCACGATCTCCTTCCGGCCGCTCTCCCTTGAGCCTAGGACAACTTTCACTTTCCCTCTCCCTCACCACCTTGTCTGTTCCGGGCGGTTTCCTCCTTTTCTCCTTCTCTCCATCTAGTTTTCCGCCTCTTACTCCGGGGGTGGAGGGGGGGTCTTGGACCGGGCTTACCCCACCCGTTTCCCTTTGTCCCCCCTTCTAACCCCCAATTCCTGAGCTTCTTACCCTTTACCCACGTACGTTACATCCCTTCCCGTACCTTCCCTGCAGTAATGCGATGAAGCAGGCAGTTGTGCCTCCAGGGCTCTGCTCTGCGCCCGTGGCGCAGATGTCATCGTCCGCTGACACCCCGCGAGGTCCGCGAGGCGCAATCATCAATCCTGGAGGTTCAACTTTTTTTTTTTTTTTGTTGCTCCATTGTCGGTGTCGTTCGAGTCGCTGCGTCCGTAACAACTACGATTACACTATGTACTTATTGTTTTCCAGGGTGTAGGATGTTCATATTTGACGATTTGACGGTTATAGATATATTAGACACATCATATAAAATTTAACCGTCAAAAAGAATTTTATATTTTTTGTCTAATATTTGAATTTATTATATATGTGCAAATCTTGATGACATGTTGACAATTAAATACGTCCATTTTTTAGTCAAACACTTTTTATAAATTTTTGTATCATTAAATGTATTAAGAATTTTTTACATCCCATTGAATCCCGTCTTCGCTCATATACTGATATAAATATCTTCACCGTATAATAATAGGTATTGTCGTTCAATTCATAGAATAAGTAGATGCTTATATATTTGATATGTACATTTGTATATATGGAATAACGAAATTTATTGTAATTTAATTAGCTACTCGACTAACGTAGATCAAGTTACATTTTAGTAGTATTTCAAGTATCAAAAGCTGCAACTATTACATATTAAGATTTTCATGTAAAAGTGAGAGCCGATAAATAAAATCCACTTTAATTTAAAAAGTAAAACTACTTTTAATTGATACTAAAACATTAATTTTTATTAGTTTTATTTATGACTTTATTTGTATTCACTTAATATAATATTCTTTAGGATGATTATAAATTTAAAGCAATAATCAGTATTATTCTTTATGCGTATATAATTCAATAAGTAAGATATATCTGAGTGTCAAAAATTGGTAAAGCTATTATATAAAAATCCTGCTTTTCAGTTAATCAAATCAAAAGTAAAAAGTAATACTTATCAGTTCAAATATTAATAAAATGTTCACTATAAATTGTCTTATAGTGGGTTTTTATTATATTATTATACTTTTATTAAATAAATTAATTAATTTTAATTAATGTGTTAAAAATGAAAAGTAATTGAAAAATTGGTTTACTAAAAGTTTAATTATGTATGAATTTCATATTTTATATTTTTTGAAAAACGTTCATTCAATTTATTCTAATTAATTGATTTTAGGTCATAATATATATCAGAATTTATAATATCAGTATATACGAGAAAATAGTGAAATAATTTACTAATTACTTTTTTTCACTATATAGTTTTAATCAGAAAACTATTCTTTTTACTTAATTCTTTTTTTATTTTTGCAAATATTTTTAAGTAGTAACTATTCTTAAAAAAATTTGAAAATATCAAGGAAAATATTAAATGGCGAAAGAATTGGTTTAACCGAAACAACAATAATAGGATAATAATTGATTGATTAAAAAAATTATATGGTATATTATAATATTGCAAATTTTTATACGTATAAATGCGCAATATCATATATGCATTTATTTGTGTGTGTGGGTGCAAAAAAATAGAAAGGGAAAGAGAAAAGTTGCTGAACTATACCTGTTGTAAGCCACCTAGTCAAGCGATTGTGAACAAAACATCTTGGTTTCACCCTAATTTGGAATGAGCTTCTTAAATGCGTAATGAGTGTGTAATTCTTATAGAATTCATAGATTTAGAATATTTTTTTTATTTTACATTTTACCTATATTTCGGAGAAATTTAAGTAATTGATTAGCTTAGACACTTTCTATATTTTTTCTTTTCTTCCTCTTTGGGATGCGCGATTTCGCGTAAGCTTCAAATGCTAAGTATGAAGGATGGGTGAGTAAAAAAAAAATTAACACAATTTAATCGGAGTTTTAAAATTAATTTATTGAAATGAATTTATTATATATGTATTACACGAAAAATAATTTAATACAATAAATGACTCCTTACAGTAGTTGTGATGGAAAACGGCGTACGAGTGATAGATGCTAAACGGAGTGCAATACCCGAGTTGCCTTTTGAGTAAGATCGATGAATATATGCTTTGGCGAAACACAACCATCAGATCGAAACTGAAGTACAAATTATCAGGTTGTAAACGGAGCACAAATTTTTTATTTGTAAAGAAGCATAATTTTTTAGTACTAAGCGAAATACGATCATCCCATATCGATTATTTCCTATTAATATTATTATTGACATATGAGGTAATCATGGTTTTCAGTAAGCATTGCTCTTTTTCATACGTATATTTTTTTTTCTTGTTGATATGGAAAAATAATGATGATATAACACGACCTTCAAGAGAACTTAAGAATAACGTAAAATAAAAAGAATAAAATCTGCTAGTTGGCGACACTATACTGTATATTTTTTTTTCTTGTTGATATGGAAAAATAATGATGATATAACACGACCTTCAAGAGAACTTAAGCATAACGTAAAATAAAAAGAATAAAATCTGCTAGTTGGCGACACTATACTGTCAGCAGTCATAGATTGCTTCTAGATTTTAGAATTATAGAAAAATTATCATAGATATGATGGACAAGACTTTATAATATAGTATGATATACCATCAAAAAAGTTCGTGATTGTAATTTTTATCTCATACGTGTAATCTTATTGCTTATACAACTAATAGAGATTTTTTTTAATTTGATTGTTATTTTGTGTGTACTTAGTTTTGTTTTTATATTATTAGTATTCGTCCATTTTCTGACCTTTTTGTTGATTTGTGATTATATTATCTGTATATGATTACTAATAATTTTTCGTCTAAAAAAATTTAGTTAGATAGAATGCATAATGACATAACGAGTATTCTAATATAGAAAGTATTCTGATAATATATTCTGATAATTGTATTGTAAGGCTATAAATAAAAGCATATATGCAAGATAATAATGTTATTAATCATTTGATTTAATCACATAAATCAAATTGTAATAGATAAATAATACATTGTTAAAAACTTAGAATTTTGAATTATATTTATAAAAACCAGATTATATTAGAATTCATAAAAATTGCTTAAAATGTATTATTGGAATAGAATTGTAGTTTTTAAGATTTTTGTACTAAGAAAAATGTTATGTTTATCTAAAGAAATATATTTTAGTTAATTAATAAATCAATATTTTTATTGTATTCATATTCATTGTATTTTTAATGAATAAATGGTAAAAATTTAAAAGCGATAAGCATAAATTATATACATTTACACAAAGCGCAATTTTTAAAAAAATTTTTGTAATCCAGATTATCAGTCAATAAAATATAAGAAAAATACCAGTGAAAGGTGAATCCATCTTAATTTACGCATATCTTAAAAGTTTATAGTGAGCGTTGATTACAAATATTTATACATCGTTATTTTTCGCATATATTAGTACGCACACGCATACAAATTTGTTATTTATTTTTTTATTTATATATATTAATATATACACGTATTTCAATATATTTATTATACTTATTAGAAGAAACAGCATTAATAGTCATCTGAAATAAAACCGATTATTATTCTAAAAAAGCATATTTATAATATTATAATAGACGACTGATCAGAATAAAAACGGTGTTTATGCCATACATATGTTTTTTTGATGCGAGTACGTATACGTATATATTAATACGTATATATTAATATTGTATAGCCATGCTTTCATTTAAGTAATCAAAAGGAATTAAAAAATAATATCTCGAAGTTTACTTTTTACTAAAATTTTTCTCTAGTTTTGAGAGTTTAGAAATATGAATATAAAAAAGGAAGTAATAATTTTCTTCCCTAGGGAGTTCATATAAGTCCCTTTTTATAGAAACCGTTTTTATAAAAAGGCTGTCATTATCAAAACTTATAGATAATAAATGAATAGATTGTTATACAATAAAGTAACAGAGTGTTATAAGTAAAATGAATATAATAATATAAATATTTAATTCTAAATTGTTTTTTACTGTAATTAGTCATTGCATATACCCAAAAATAAGTAGATAAACAAAGTTGCAGTTTTATTAGTAAAATGAAAAGATTCAATAATTAGTGGAGAATTTAAAAGTATTTTGCTCTTTACATTATAATCAAATTATACATCATTATTGGAATGCAAACATTTTTTAAATTAAAATTAATAATAACTACTATTTCATTCTTATATGCGTGCGCGCATACAGTCAGCCACAGCAGGCAAACACGCGCACACATATACACATCCATAGTTACCTATAAAATGTTTTGTTTAAACTTAATATAACATTTTTGTGTTATTACCATATTTAATGTAACAATAATTAAAATGTAATAATACGGAAAGGTATTTAAAAAGGTATGCATTTAAAACAGATTTATAGAATTAATCTATAGTAATTACTTAGATTAATAGAATAATAAATATAGCATATTTATTAAATTAAATTATATTAAATAGATTAAATATTACTTAATCTAAACTTAGTCAACAAATATAATTCCTATTTGATACCAATAATGTCATCTAAATTAAATTTTATTAAAATACTCATTTAAATTTGACCTAAGAATTTATTTTTGAAACCAATTAATCAAGTACATTTATAAATAAATATAAATTTACTTGATAAATAATTTCATTATGTTGTTTTCTATATTAGGTAAAGATTGCTTCTAATCGCTTGCGGCGATTGAGTGAATCGTTTGTGTACACGTAAGAAGATTTCTGATGATCGTACTGAGCTCTATGAGTATGAGTTTTATTTTCAATTTCTAATTCCGTAGAATGCAAGTATTCAATACTCATACTGTGTAACTATAATAAAGATCTTGGCAACGGTACTTCCGGCAAAATTACCCTCCGGTCCGTATATCTCCATGGAGAACTCAAGTTCAATGTCCTGAGGGCCTTCGAGACTTTGCGTCATCACGAGAACCGCTTGGGAAGGATAGGGTTTACGAAGAGCAAAACACGACTCAGTGGCAGATTGAATACGAGGTGGTGCGCTCGTTTTGATGAAAGCCATGCTGAAATTTACTGTCGAGTTAATGAATTTGTAAGCGCCGCGCATCGTGAATAGTTCGAGTTCGCCGGTGCTGATAGGGATTGGATACATTGACACAATGCTTATGTAGTTGTAAGTATAATAGGCCGGTCGCTGGAAGCATGCCTGATCATCAATCGAACAGAACGGACTCTCTGGCTTGCACCGACTGCAAATTTACAATACGATTTTATTAGAGACGAAAAATGCGCATATTCATCTCCTCTCATTTTTTACATTGAACCTCATTAGCGAAAATTTAAAGTAAAAATTGTAATTTAAATGGTTAAATTACAATTTAAATGGTATATATATATAACACTAAAATTCTAACATTATGAATAATGGGATTTTTATAAGATATAAAATACATATAAATATATGTAAAAAAATAATTATACTTTTTCTTTTGTAAATCACGCACATAACCAGGTGGACAATTGATTTTGTTGCATCTAAATCCACCTCTGATATTTTGACAAAGTTCATCTGGTTTTTTGCAAATAATACCGGCAGCACATTCATCAATATCTAAAACAATAAGTAACAAATATTTCAATTTAAGCTTAATTAATTTAATTTTTAATTATTTAGAAACATAAATTAAAAGACTTAATAAAACTAGGTCAAGATGATCCGAAAACTTTTTTTATCAAGATATCATATGTTACAAAATTGATTAAAATATAAACTAACATGTAGATCACGAGTTAATAAGTGGTGTAACTTTTAATCGCATTCATATAAAATTTTAAATTAAAATCTTAATGTTTTCTGTATTCGATAATATTGTAAATTTATGAATATATAGTTGATCAAAATTTTATTTTGTATTCATTTTTTATAATTTTAATGTAAATAAATTTATTAATGTTATAAAAATGTTCTAAAAAGAATTTTCTAAAAATAATACAATTATTATTTAAATTAAATTTAAGTTAACGGAATTATTTCTTGACACAAATGTTCCGAACACTATATTTGACAATGTATTTCTTTGTTTTGCTTCTTCTATCGAACGTATTATAAATAAATTGAATGGTATAATTAATATTTACGATCAATTTATCTTTCTTAATAACAAGTCATTAATTTTATTCATAAGATTTAAAAAAATGTATTATTTTAAGAATTAATATTAAAAATTCTTATAAGATTAAGATTTAATTTATAATAATGAAAAAATAATTATAATTAAAGTTTTAAAGATTATAATTTGCAATTATTATATAATTGATTTATCATTCGTCATAAATCTCGAAAAAAATGTAGACTTTATTTAAATGTCTTTATATTTATTTTTAAATTTTAATAGTAAAAGGATACTTTTTGAAAGCAAAGGAATACGATATTAATAAAGCATAAGTTTTTAAAAAGTTTTAGAAAACTTGCATTTTTTAATTTCAAAGGATTTATATAAATGAACGGTTAGCAGGTCGATCGAAGAACCTACCTTGACAAGTGCGAGCATCATCGGCAAGCGTATAGCCGTCAGGGCAGCGGCATACGTAACTTCCGGGCGTATTGTCACAAATGCCGACACATAAACTCGTGCCTTTAAACTTGCTACACTCATCAACATCCTCGCAGGTACGATTATCAGTTCTAAGCTGATACCCAGGACCGCAGCCACACCTGTATCCGCCCCATAGGTTGTAACACTCTTGCTGGCAAGGTCCAGGTTTCGCTATGCACTCATCTATGTCATGACATCTAGTGCTCTGGTGCTCCACCTCAAACCCGGAGGCGCAGACACAGCGGTACGATCCCGGGCTATTTATGCACTGTCCTTCATCGCCACAGAGACGCTGTGGCAACGCTCGCGTGCACTCGTCTAAGTCCACGCAATTATGGTTAACATCAACCTCGTAACCTACGAAGCATTCTTTAGTCTCAATAAAAGCTATCTCAAGGTCTTATATTCTTATTCTCTAAACTTATAAACGAAATTACTTATCAATACTTAATAAATATCCAATTAGTCTACCTGGCGGACAATGACAAATATATCCTCCTTGTCTATTTTCACAAGTTTGTTCTAATCTACATTTGTGTAAACCTTGAACACATTCATTGATGTCCTTGCATTCGGAGGTTATAGGATCAGCAGCGTAACCTATGCCACATTTCACTTGAGACTCGCATCTGTACCAACAATCAGTTACAATATCACTTATTGGATTTTTAAAAAATTTTAAAAGTATAACTTTTTTGAAGATTTATAATATTATTAATCGAAATATTTTAAAAATATTTTAAAATAAAGTAAAAAGGAATTCTTTTTCATTCCTTTAAAATCTGTGCATTAATAGCATTAAGAATTATTCATTTTTTATAACAACTTAAATTCTTATTTAGTCAGTTATAAAAAGATTACTAATTATCAAAATTAATATTTTTGATTTTTTATCTATACAATATAAATAATATGTTCTACTAAATATTCTGTGTTTCAGTATTCTTAATAAAATATTTTATATAAGATATATAAATTAAATTATACCTGTATGATCCTATTGTATTTATACATTTTTGACCTCCACAAATTTGTTTTTTTCTTTGGCATTCATTAATATCAACACATTTTCCAAGAAAGTTAATTTCCAAACCATTTTGGCAACTTATTTTAGGCCTACAAAAATATTTTACAAAATTAAAATTGTTTACTAATGATTAGTCTGTAACAAAAGAAGTTTTCAACTTTTTGGAATGTAAAACAAAACTTAAATTCATTCAAAAATCTTACCTAAGTGGAATAATCGATTTTATAGTAAATGGAGTAGTTCTTATAATACCCACAGTTGGAATATCTTCTGTAGTAGTTGTAATAGTTATTCTTGGCTCATAAATGTTTTTATCAGTAGTTCGAATTACTGTTGACGTATTCATTAATGTAGGCAAAGTTGATGGTAAGGATGGATTTTTTACTGTAGTTATAGTTGGAATCATTATTTCGGATCTTGCTGTACTGGTAGTTGTAAACGTTATTTTAGAGATACTCGATGTTGTGGGTAGTGGTATAGGCATTGTGGAACTTCTCGTTGTACTATTAGTCGTGCTGCTGCAAGTAATTCTATTTTAAAACGTCGAATATAATACTAAGCTGTATTTGCTACAAATCATAATAGAACATAAAATATAAATTAAGTTACGTTATTATTTATTTATATTGATGATGTACTGGTATACGAATTGTACGAATTACAGGTGAGTATTAATCAAAATGATGTAATTACTGACTTAAAATAAAAAGGGAGTTCTATATCATTTGAATTGGCATACACAAAGATATTTCATTATGTATAGTTAGTAGATAAAATAGCATATTTTGATATTTTATAAAAAGTAAGTCCATAGAGGGAAAAATCAAACCACCGTGCGGTGTAGGCTGAAATGGTCCAATGGAAAGTCGGTTTGAGAATCCTTCTAGTGATTGGCTTCTGGGAAGTAGTCATCCTCCCTCTGTTTCTGTCACATCTGTAGCTGCCGAGGGTGTTTCGACAAGTGTAGCCTATACCGCAATCATGAGTACCAAGACTGCATTCATTGTCGTCCTCGCATATCTCGGTAGCTGCATTAAGAGTGTAGCCTGTGCCACATGGCAGAAATCTAACACAGGTATAGCTACCGATAGTATTGTCACAGCGTTGCGAAGATAAACAGTCATTTTCTAACTGACATTCATTTATATCCACGCATGCTTGTGTGAGCTCGTCTCTACGATAGCCTGGGTTGCATACACAACGGAAGCTTCCCAGTGAATTCTTGCATTCTTCGTTACTGCTGCATGCTTCTTCTAATTCTTCGCACTCATTCACGTCCACACATGCGTCACGAATGTTATCAAACCTGAATTTATTAAAGGTTGCATTTAAAAATTATTTCTTACAAATTTTGTTTTTTTGTATATTTTATGTGTATTCATTCGTTTATATATATATTTTTTATTGATTCTTTTATATAAAATGTATTATTTACATAAAAAATATATTGTTTATAATAATTTTTATTGCAATAATAATTAAAATGCATAGATCAATTTTATCATTTTATACAAGCAATGTATAAATATTATTGACATAATGGAAATCAAATAAAAATGTTTAACAATTTAATTGACTAATAAAAATAATTTATGTTACTTATACTCACTTAGAATAATAAAGACTGCATATATTATCATACCTAGTTCCAGTACTGCAATTATCATAAGAGGTTGAACCAATAATCATCGATGATATAGTAGACGATTTTCTTCTGATGATCGGAAGTGGAGCTTTAGCACATTGAAAGTCACCCGGCAAGTTGTAGCATTTTTGTTTATTACAATTATGAGTCCCATCAGCACATTCATCAATATCTGTTGTCGTGAACAAAAATTTTAGGTATGATTCAAAATAAAGAATTCAAAGATAAATATGAATTTTATGATTATTTAACATATTTATTAATATAGAAAGCATTATTGTACATGCAATTGCAATATCAAAACGTTATTGGAATTTCATGAAATACGTTCAGTAAAAAGTTTATTGCGGTAGATAAGATTATTTAAAGCTTTAGCGAAAAAAAAATAAAAAGCACAATAAAAAAATAAATGGATATTATTTCATTAAGCTTTATTGTCAGGACTTGCATCTTACAGGAAATAAAGGTAGCAAAATCTGAAAACTAAAATATTATCGTTAAAAATGTTTTAATACCTTCAATCTAAAGTTCTTCTTAATATAGTTGGTATGATTCGAGAGACCATAATTACGTATGTCTTGTTATTATATATTTTTCACTTGATGAATATACAAACAAAAAGTTTAATAGAGAATAATAACTTTTAAAATTATACTAAGTATTCACAGGGCAAACAGTATTAATGGAAATTTGTTAAAGCAGAACATTTATGACGTTAATACAAAAAATAGATAAGATTAAACGTAGAAATTTATTTCATTTATTAATTATACAAATCAAAATAATAATGTTTTAGTTTTTATTGATTATAATGATTATATACCATTATATATCATTTTAAACAAAATTCCATTAAATATAATTACGTTTTTATAGGAATAACAATAATATATTCAATGAATTTAAAAATAGTTGTAATTATAATATTTTATTGAAAAATTATATTTATAACAATTATATTGCGTAGAGAAAAAAAGTAAAAATAAAATTTTTTTATTTGGTTTTCCGTACGAACTATATGACTTAAAAACCCGCTATTTTATGTTCATTAATATTTCATATTAAACTGAAAGATTTATCTAAGAATGATGATTTTTTCAATAAACAATTTATAAAGTTATGTAATACTATTTTTGTATATAAATTCGAAGAAAGGTAAAAAGCGATTATTTCAATTGTAACAGTAGTAAAAGAATTTTTATCATTCCAATTTTACATATATATTTCGTCGTTTTTTATTTCTTTCTTTAATTAATAAATATTGCTTATATAAATATAGAACAACAAAATTATTTTTCAGAAAATATTAAAGTTTTTAACATAAAATAACAAATATCATTGTTGATATTATTTATTAAATTTATTGAAATGCAGAATCGTTAAATACTTCATGAATTAGTGGTTGATATTTTGCATTGAGTTTAGGCATATATACATTATTTAAAACATATAAAAATAATAAATTACAATATATACGTTTATATAATGTTTAACATTTGTAAGAATTATTATCATTTAATATAATTAAAGGCAAATAAAGTATATATATGCTCCATTATAAATTGTAAATACTTATAAACTTACATACTAAAAATATATTAAATTGATGTATCGAATTTATAAATACTACATATTTAATAGCTAAGAGCCATTGAATAAATTTGGGTCAATTTTTATATTTATTTTGTATTCATAGTGTGCAGATCGTAAATAATATTTAGGAATGTATCTCATCTCAAAAATCCTAGTATTTTATAAAAATCTCGTTTGAATCATTTTATATATAATTATGAATATACTAATAATATTGTATATATGGAGAAGTAAAAAAGGCAGAAAAAAAGAAAGGGACAGGCGGTGGAAATAATACGATGAGGCGCGCGAACACGTCTGTCGTGTAAGATTAAGATTAATAAAAATCAATTTAACTTTCGCGATTGGAAAATATGGGAGAAAATAATTTGCGTGATTATTATTCGAAATATTAAAAAATATAGTATACTCAGAATTATTAGTGATGTCTGAAATTCCACAGTAAACATTTTGAAAAAAAACCTATATTTATATACATCTAATAGAGTGTTTCAGCGTGTTTCTAAATATTGTAAATTCTTCAATTAGTTGTCAAGGCGAGTAAAATGGGTGCATATTTTGTCTGTAACGTAATAATAAGTATCAATCAACAGTAACGAAAGCGTTCCCGTAATAGAAAAAAGTGATCGAGTGTAGATATGGAATCTCGGTGAACTATTAATAATGTAATATATCGTATCTTGAGATCATGCAAAAAATAAGAGTTTCTTGAAGAAATCAAGCAATTTAATCAATAGGTGTTGACGATGTATGTAAAAAGACGGTGATAACCTAGTCTGCGACTGCTTTACCGGAGCACTTCCTCTGGGCGACATCGTAGCTATATCCTATGGGACAAGCAGGCCTCTGCTTATGAGCCCTAAGTCCTGGCTGGGGTCGCTCGCATCTGTAGCTACCAAGAAGGTTGAGGCAACGTTCATTGAGTCTGACTTCACAATTTGCCCTGCCGCTTCTGCATTCGTCCACATCCTCGCATTGACGTGTCAGTAGGGAGTATTCGAAACCTCGAGAGCAGGAGGGTAGCCGAGTGATACATTCATACCCGCCGTCACGGTTCACACAGTAGCGGTGAGACTGACGAGAGCAAGTATGCACACCCTCGAGACACTCGTCGACATCGACGCAGCTGCCATTCTGGGCACGACGATAACCACTTGGACAAGCATTCAGGGTCTCGCAGACGTATGAACCATTAGTGTTGCGGCAATACTGCGTGCGCTGTCCTCCGAACACACAATGTAAGCTTGCAATTTCAACCTACCTGGTCTGTACACACCAGCCAATAAAATACGTCCAAACACCGAACTTTAAAATAACTACATGCGCGAATCCAAATTCGATTATACCCTCTAATATGACTGAATACTAATATTAATATCTTTTCTGTTATCGGTATTGCTACTGCTACTGCTAGTGCCACTACTACTGCTATTACTATTACTACTTTTACTTGTACTTCTACCGCTACTGCTAATGCTACAGCTATTTCTGGTGATATTGATATTGATATTAATACTGCTACTTCTACACCTACTGCTGATGCTACTGCTACTACTACTGCTACTACTACTGCTACTACTACTGCTACTACTGCTGCTGTTACTGATACTGATACTGATACTAATACCAATATTGATATTGATACTGTAACTGCTATTATTACCGATACTGCTACTGATACTACTACTGCTACTGCCACTGCTACTGCTACTGCTACTGCTACTGCTTCTGCTACTACTACTACTACTACTACTACTACTACTGTTACTGCTGCTGCTGCTACTGCTACTGCTACAGTTACTGCTACAACTACTCTTACTGATATTGATATTAATACTGCGATTTCTATTTCTACTTTTACGGCTACTGCTACTGTTACTGCTACTGATACTACTACTGTTACTACTATTGTTACTATTACTGCTACTGATACTGATACCGATATTGATACTACAACTATGCCAGTAAATGACTCAAGATTATTAAAGTTATTTTTTAAAAGCAAAAATAAATAACCTGTCGACAATTGTGGTGGCCCAAAAGACACTCGTCAACATCTTGGCACGTTTTTGTTTGTAGTTGAAAGTACCAACCAGGGCCACAAAGAGGTGAACAGTCATAACTACCATGTAAATTTCGACATCTCTCGTAATCTCTGCAGCCCGGACCTTCCACACATTCGTCTATATCAACGCAGCTTGCAGATTCAATTCCCACCTTTTATCAAATTAAACATTATCACTATAATTTAATAGGTTCAAATATTTACTGTAAAAAGATTTTTATAATTTTATTCCATAATAATAAGATTTTAATTTATTTTTTATATATATTTAGCCGTTATATAAACATTATAACCATTCCCTTTTATTAAATAATTCATTAAGAACCTTCTTGAGTATTAATGATAAATCGGTTAATAATATCCCTGGAGAAATGTAATATTTATTTTAATTTTTCAAAAATATTGCAGAATTTAGAATGTAATTTACAATGAAATATCTTATCAATAATACATCTTCTTTTTTTGTAAAGTATATCAATAAAGAGTAAAGAGTGTATTTAATGCAAACATGTAAATTAAAAAAAAGGAAAAGATAATTATGCTATTGCAAGTTATTTTTATGTATCTTCAATATACAATCAATATACAACTTTATTACTAAAAATTTGCTAATAAGAAACACAGAAATAAGATCTCATTGAATATAAATTCAAACGGGTGACCAGTCAAAAATATTGAGTTAAATAGATGAGTTTAAAAAAGACAGAAAGATTAAGAATTCAGATTGGAGAAATTTGTCGATAGAGTATTCAAGTTACCTTATATCCCTTTCGACAAGGAAGGTGGGATGTCTCAGTGCTCACTGTCCTGTATTTCTCTCTGGGCTGTTCACAAGTAAAAGAGCCGTTGGTATTTTGGCATCGTTCTTGATCACTACATGAGTGGAGCCCAAGCTTGCATTCATCTACGTCTTGGCAACCTTCAACTCCCTTAACGAAGCCCCGAGGGCAGATTTCCGGAATGCAGTCGTATCCACCAATAATGTTGCGACAAATCTCACCCGGAGCACAAACTTGCTCGCGAATTTGGCATTCGTCGATATCTGAGAAAAGAAAAAATCTTTTATATTAATAATCTGACTTTCTAAAGTCTATTGGTGTTTCCATTTCTTTTTCTACCAAAGTAATTTATTTGTGTAATTTAAATAACAATTCGCTGAATTCATGAAAAATTGCTAGTTGACATATTTTTAATAGTCTGATTTCTGTATATATCTTTAATACCATACAGAGAATGATGAGTTGCGTAATTATAATATTAAATTAGTATTTTCTTCATATTTATTCATAAGTATTAAAAGAGTTAAGACTTATATCAGGAGATCGTCTAACTAAAAAATCGATTTTATTTTAATATAAATTTAATATCCAACCTATTTATATTTACTAATCTTTAAATTCATAAATTATATACACTAGTATAAATATTTGAAAGAAATTATATGTTAGTAATTAGATAATAGAAAAGTAAAAATTAATAATCGTTTTAAGTCAAAATATACCTCCCCCTTCATGAAAGCCTTCGTAATCACTTGATCGCCTATCATCAGATATATTTCTAATGTGGATTAAATCTTTGTTATGTTCGTATTCCTTCAATTTTCTACACTCAAAACTTCCAAGGCTATTAATACAAATTGTGTTTGGCTGAAGACAAACATTTGTCAATTCAATACACTCGTTAATATCTGAAATGTAAAAAATTATTTTGCATTAATACAAACTGTACATATATAATTTATATACTGTATATAATAAAAAAATGTGTTTTATTATATTTGTTGGAAAAAAACTAAAAAATTTTTTTAAAAAACTAAAAAAGTTATTAAAAATAAATAACAAATTTCAATATATCATAATAACAATTTCAAATTTTAAGTTAACTAAGAAGTAATTTACAATTAATTTAATAATGAAAAGTACATTATTTTGCTTATCTAATTTTTTATTGAAGAGAAAAAACGATTAATGGTTTTTTGTTTTTTATTTCATTAGCAATTTATTTTATAATTATATATTATTTTATATTAAATAAATTATATTATATTATATTATAAACAAATTATATATATCATGAATCAGATATTATATCTCATTAATTCAGTTTAACAAATTAGAAATTATTTATTAATAAATAAACAAACTTATAACTATATCTATAAATATATGAATTATTTATAATAGTACAATTGATATTATTAATATAATTAATTAAGAAAATGTTTTAATAATGTTTTTGCTATTTGCATAATTCATAATTTATTTTTAGAAAATAAAATCTTGAAATAAATTCTGTTTAAATCTAACTGTTTTTTATTTTTTTTCAGCAAAGCAATATAGACCATAATATTAATTAAGTTCTTGTATTACTTTTTCTTTAAGTAAATTATTTATAAATGTTTTCTTAAATATAAAAATTTATCTGTTAATATTTTACCAAGACAAGCTCCATAATTGCCGTTAAAAGCAAATCCATTTTCACATTTAATTTCGCATTCATATGAACCTTCTAAATTTTTGCAAATTTCTGCATCTCTTAAGCATTTGTGAATATTCTCTGAACACTCGTTTACATCTTAACATAAAAAAAAAATTTTAGTGTATATTATTACTGATATACGTATCATCAATAGTAGTAAAGAAAAATGTAGAATAATAGTTAAAAAATGTTATAAAACGTTATAAGTGTACTTTTATAGTAACTTAAAAAATAGCTTTTACTAATAAATACAGTTTTACAATTATAAAAATTAATTTTAAGAATGATGACATTATTATGGTGTATTGATTGTCCTTGTCCGGAAAACATCTTAAATAAATTACTTTAACTAGCCAGTATATCGTAATTATTTTGTTGACTTCTTTAAACTGTATCATCGTATTAATGTTAATAGGTGTATTGTAAGAAGTTTAGTCGCTAAGAAACTATTGAATATTATCTTCAGAAAAAAAACCTTGAGAATCTTACCCATGCAGCGTTTCTGAGTGAAATTCCAGCGGTAGCCGAGCCCACACCTCTCAACAGGTTCAACTGTTAGACTGGAGTCTAAACATCGGTAGTTGCCATTTCCGTTGAAGCATTCACTTCCCGGTGGACAAATAGGGATCGGTACCTCCATACACTCATCAATGTCTGCTCACGCGCCGCGAAAGTGAATCGAGCACCAAGGAAGCAACAAGAAAGCAGCGTATATAAAGCGCGCGGACGATTCAGATACGAAAGCGTGTTTTACTCTGCCGAGTAATGAGCAAGGGATATTGGGCACAGGACCAAAAGCGAGCAGAAATAGTTTGTGGAAAGCCTTTCATTTTTCAATCATTGCAACATACAGCGTTAATATCTTTTATTACTTTTTATTAATATTCAAAGGCGCTTAATGATAACAAACATATGAATATCTTATAGCACATTGCTTATTTTAATTCTTACATAAAAAGGGCATGCATTATACGAAAGAGCATTTTACCATTCCCTGATCAATAAAATATTTATCTTATAAATGATATTACATCAGATATATGAAAATTTTTTTTGGGAATTCTTAAATAGGAGGACGTTTTGCTATTAGAATGTTAGCATAACATTTATATTTTTTTGTATATTATAAAATTTTGTTTGTACAAAAAAGTAATATTCTAATATTTATAATTACCATCACATGTCTCGGTATTGGGACTAAAACGATAACCGGATGGACATGGCAAACTCAATTCATTGTCTTCTGTTGGCAAAGATCTTGTCGTCCTTCGTGATTTCACATCTGCTGTATAAGATTTAAGAATATTTACGAAAGGTATTGACCAAATTAATTTCGTTTCATTTCTAAGTGTGGAAGGTCCGTGCGAGGATACAAACACTCCCGTTATTGATGAGTTCAAGGATAGCCCCATATGTTTCACGGAATTCGATAAATTTGAAAATTGCAATAACTGTTCAGTTGTTGATTTGTTTGATAGAGTAGAATTAAATTTTAGTATTAAAGGAAAACTTAAAGAAGGCACCGTTGTCACCGTCGATGAAGCATTTTCTTCGATAATTGAAGTTAAAGTTGTTGATAATATGGACGGGTTCTTCAGGTACGCGGTTTCATTTCTTTTAAATGTATAATTCAATCTACACGATCTTCCATCTCCTTCCAATATAAAGCCTTCATAACACTGACAGAAATAAGATCCAGAAGTTGGTATACAAATTTGAGAGCACAGCATACCAATCATTAATTGACACAAATTATCTAAAGATTAAAATAAGAGAGAACATGAATAATAATTAAAGAAAAGTATCTGTTTATTGTAAATAAGTATTGAAAAATTATTTGTAATTTAATAATATTATTTAATAATTTGATTATTAAATACTATTTGTTTACGAAATATTGATTTTATAATATTTAAGAAAGTGGACGAAACACATTTTTGAAATTGATTTTTTTATGGTGTTATGTGAATTAATTTATATTACATTTAAATATTAATATGTGTACTCAATAACCAAGAGTCTTTAAAAAAAAAATTTTTATAAAAAGAAAAATTAAAACAATTCTATATTCTAAAATAATACTGAATTTAAAAGATGTAATAGTAGGTGATTTGTTACTTAGCAACTGTAGCTGCACTGATAATAGTAAATTAAGAAGAAACAAAAAAGGTAAAACTTCTATATAACTACCTGATTTAAAAATTTTTGTCGAAGAAAAATTAATCTTTTTATCGGTTTCATTATCTATTTTTTCATTTACTGATGTATTAGCCGATGTTTTTGTGACAACCCCAGCCATAGCTGGCAATGTATTTGCCATTGAAGGTGAGCTTGTACCGTTTTCCATAGTACTGGAAAACGTTTCGTTACAACACTTGACAAATGCTGTTTCCCAACCCATCCACGATATATTCATGCTAAATTTCTTGACTGCGCAGTTCTGGCCACTCAAGCCAATCAAGATACCTGGCAAAGAAAAAAATTAATATTTTTGTCATCTTTAATTTATTGAAAATTGGGAATCAAGTATTAAAAAGTGAATCTGATAAAACTACTATATATAATACTATAATAATTATAACGATAGTTTCAGAACTAAAGATAATATAAATATAGGACAATTTTTTTCGGATTATCTTTATTTTTTACAAATATCTTCATAAATATACTTCTTAAAGTTTTTCAACTTTGATAGATAGTTAATAAAGTAATTGGCCAGAATATTGGTATTTAAGAACAAAAGTATTTAAAATTTAAAATTTAAAAGGTCTAATTCGCAAAATATCAATATTCTGATTGAAAAAATTAACAGTTTTGATAATATCTCTTTGTAAAGTATTGTAATTCGATATAATTATCGATGTAAACATTGTAAATATAAATTTATTTTACTGACTTAAATAATATTATAAAACTTAAAAGCATAACTGCAAAACATTTAATGTTTTAAAATAATCTTTTCTACAACTATAACTGTAATTGTAAAACCTTATAAAGTTATTCAAAACAAAATTAGTTACAAAAAATATAAAGTATTGTTAAGATATATTTACAGCTTTTAATGCATAAAACTATTTGAAGTGATAAAAGCAAAGAGTGATAAAAAGATATAAAAAAAAACCTTTACCAAGCTTGCATCCTTTGCAACAGTATCTTCGGTATTCATTTATACTTTTAAGGGTTTCACAAGCAGTTCCGTTCCTAGCATCAGCCCTTCCTTCAGCGCAAGCTTCCTCTTGATAGGTCTTCGTGCAGCAAGTTCTGACTGATTTGAGGCAAATAGACTGATCATCAGAAGATAAACTGAGCACTGGATCGACGAACTCCTCACAGACCTTTTTTTGCTGAGCCCAAAGGCTACCGAGGTCACAACAGATTGCCGAGTAATTGTCCGTCAACGTTAAGCTTACGGTACCTATCATCCCCTCCAAAATATTAGTATATTAAGTATAATTTAACAGACATAAGTTATAGAAATATAAGAAGTTGTTAAGTAAAGAGGTGTTTTTACACATTTAAAAACAATCTCATAACAACTTTTTTACAAGGCGTTGTAGTGAGAAAGACTTAAGTAAATGATGATCATGAAATAATATAAGTTTCAAGCAGATATAAATTTATACTGTATTAAAAAATATTAAAATCCAATACTTATGTTTATAACAAATTTTTACGCAAGAATAAAAATACTGTAGCAACATAGTCTGGGTTATTATACCTAACACAGTACATCAGACAAAGATAAAAAAATTCGGTAAAGGTTTTAAGTCTCGCATTTGACAATGCTTATCAAAAGTTGCTTAATGCCTCTAAAATTCTTCAGGCTTACCCAAAATGTGCTAGCAGCAGAGAAGACCTCAATAGATAATGGTTCAGGTATCAAGATACGGGCCAAGATCAACGAAGGCGTCCGTGAGTCCAGTCACGCGTCCGAGATCACGGATTACATAAAGAACTTATCAATCAACGAGCGAACCCCATCCGGCCCATGCATATCATTACATTCAACGTTCTCTCAAATCAGAAAGTTTTCCCAATAAATACGTGAAGTTTTTTACAGTGAAGCTTCAAATTACATGCAAAGGTATTATCAAAGGAACTTGAATTATTTTTAAGTGCCCCGTATTTATATTTAAGAAAGTATAAAAGAGCTTTAATTATATTTTATTGAATGCTAAATTTTTATATATTAATGTTTAAAATAAATTTCATATTTGATAGAAAATGCTAGAATAAATCTGATAGAATATTTTATTTAATAATATATTTTGTATATTAATACAATATCCCCAATGCATGTAATTTTACGAACGCACGAACATGTAATTTTAAATATCATTGAAGCACAATTAAGTAGAATATTCTTTTTGAAATTCATAAAATATAAAATATTTGTATACACAAGCCTAAATTAAACTGCTTTTAGTTTTAACTGAAGGTTTTAATGAAATACTTCTATGAATTTTGTATAACTGATCGTTGATGCACATGAATTCATGTTATTCATTTTAGATTAAGTTAAGTGAGTGAAAGTACTTTTTAAATTGGGATCAATTTTAATTAATGATAAGCATCACTCTATTATATACCTCAAAACATGAGTAAATTAATATGCATTTAATTTACGGGCAATAATCGTTTATATGTTAAAGTACGAAAACTGAATTTTTAAAACTTGATTATTGGTTTAGTGATTTCTTAATTTTTAATATTCATCTATTTATATAAATATTTCGAATGCTGAAATTATGATAATTATTTGTTATCATAAACCATACTCTTTTTCCTTAAAAAATGTATAATTCAAATTATTCTTAAAATTTTCAAAAAAAACCCTTGAAAATTAGAAAGAAATCGCGAATAATATATAAAGAGTAGTGACAAATTATTAAAACACAAAAGATTAAGATTTTTAAAAACTAAAAAATGAAGAAAAGGTTCTATTAATATAAAATATAAATATTCAGTTTATTGGCAATACAAATACTGGTAATAATACACAGTTTATATAAAATTATATAAACTAAATCTAATCTTCCAAAAATATTTCCGTTGTTTGCAATTTGGTAATAGCTTCATTAACAACATTTTTAAAGACTATATATTTCATTTATGTTCGATGTTATAAAAATTTAGAATAATATAATTATTTTATGACCAAAACCGACTTCATTTATAAAGGTATCCTTTATATATGAATCCTTATCCTAAATTACCTGTAAAGTTATTAAGTTTACAAATAAAAATCATTATAAGCCGAAAATATGTTGTTGATGCACGGGTCAAGGATTAAAGTGTGATTTTCAGTCTCGATAAATCTAAATTTAAGTTAGAAAAGAAATTTTTATCGCGAAAGATTCCCGATTGTAAATAGGATTTTCATAAAATGAATTGAACTTTTAAAAAATCAAAGGAGACCTTACATTGATACCGTCATTACATAGAGTAGAAGCTAATAATGTCTGGGACTAAGTAAAAAAAACTGCATCGGCTTAAAAGTTAATTAAGTGAAGAATGGAAAATCGTCCTACTAAGAAAATAGGAACTACTCAAAGTATAAAACTTAGTACGGAGAATAGTATGTATTACTAAAAATTGAGAGTATTTGCCTTGAAAAAGAAGAACGATGATAATGATACTGGATTCCATGATCTTTTCTCTCTTTCTGTTTCCCTCACTTTCCTTGAATGTTCGCTCGTTTAAAGAATTGTCGTCGCAGACCTCCGCTAGGCCTTAAAGAGCGTCATTAAGAAATATTGTGGTGGCACTCGCGTTGTCGTCACAGATTCCCGAAGTATGAACCACAGTCCAGTGTCGCCGGCCGGAGACTGACGGAGTCGTCGAGATCTTCCTACGGGGGAAGTCGCCGACGATGACGAGCACGACGTTGAGGGGACAGATCCTCTTTCGTCATCCGGCAAACGCGAGGCTAGCTTCTTCTTACTTTTTATCCCTACCTCTCGGCACTCGCTCTCACTCAACTTCTCGCCTCTCGCCACCATCATAATCTCTCTTTAGCTATCTCAAGCTTGAGCCTCCTCGCAATCACGTGCAGTCCATGGACTCTTTTTTACTTTATTTTTTTCTTAATATCCTACTGTCTTTTTTCGACATATACATCAATTCAACCACCTATTATCTTTCATATTTACACAGTGAAATACTTGCCCTAATATGTATATGCAAAATTATCTTGTTCTCATTCATAAATGTCCTGTAGCCATTTCAATATGTTAACCGTTGGACAAGTTTTTATTTTAATCTGCAATTCTTTCATCTTTATCGTCTTATTTGTAGACAGAAAAAACAATAATGTTCAAGACGAAATTATGAATTAAACCGATTCAATACCTCCAAATTAATTAAAATTTTAAATAAGTATTCAGTATTATTTTTACACAAATTACTGTTTAAGGTATAATCTTTTATTTTTTTAAAACTATTTTCTAGCTTAATTATGTTTAAAATATTCAACATAAATTTATAAATATATTAATAACGATTAAAAAAATATATAATATGTAAATATTTTTACAATTCTTTATAATACTTTCAACGATTTATCCAAATGTATATAATTTTTACAAATAATATTTTAACTATACTAAATTATTAAATAAATAATATCTCATAAATTCCGACCACAGAAATCATATTGAAATTTGGATGAATAAGAGTAAATTCACAAAAATATTTTATAAAATTTTAATATAAAAATTTAAATTGTCTAATATAGCATGCATAAGATTAATTTTATTTTAACATTTTATTTAATAAAGAAAAACTTTAAATAGCATTTATTTATATTTGCCACGTTTAACACTCAGTCAATAGTTATCAGATTTTTTTTTAATGTAATAAATTTGCAGTTAAAACTTTTTCATATCCTATAAGTCGAAAGATTAATATTAAATTATTTTCATATATATTTGATCATCTTACTTGCCGATCTACTCATATGTATTTTCTGTCACTCACTTTCTCTCATTCACAGATTATCTATCTATTTTTTTTCCTTACCTCTATTTCTAACTCTCTATTTGCTTCCCTTTATTTCACTTTTTCAAACATGTGTATCTTTTTCCACTATTGATTACGGATAAGCTTCCCCTATTTTGAAACATGAAGAAGCACTCCTCCGTAATAGGAGAAAAAAATATGATCTAAAAAAAATTTTCAGAATTATGAGCATTGATGTTTCATATGTTCAACGGTGATTTTTGTTCGTTAAGTTTATTAAAAATAGTTATGCAACTTACAAATAATTTTAGAGAATCATACAAATATTATATTCAGATACAAATTTTTTTATTTTTTTTACATTTGAATTTAAAATAATTATTAATTAATATTTTGAACTTAATATATTTAGCTTAATTTATTTAAAATTTAACCCGCAATTGTTCTATTAGCGTTCTATGTTTAATAATTTAATGTAGCTTCGTAAATTAATCTATTTCAGCAATTTTAGAAGATGAAACATTAAAATACTTTATTTAAAATATAATTTTTTAATTTTTTTATTATTAACATGATTTTAATTAATTATTTGCAAATTAAATTAATTTATTATACTAAGTTTCAAGTTTTATTATTGTTATTTGAAATTCGTTAAAAAAATTTCAAATACTCGCTTATTTTTATTTCAACAGATCTATCGGATTGACGATGACTAAGAGTCTCATTTTATCTGTTGTATAAAGAAGTCAGGTTTATTATGTATGACTTTAAATAAACTATAATTTTTAGAAAGCAAGATATAAAATTTTTTTGTAATCTATGGATATATTATTCTTTATTTCATTATAATTCGATAATATAATATTGATTACATAAGTTAAAAATTCATATTTAATACTCAGTTAAATAGTAAAATGTTACATTTTAAAGATATGAAAATTTTTTTTATTAAATTGCTACTACAACTACTAATATTAATACTTAATAACAAAAACAACAACAACAACAACAATGATGAGGACGATGATGATAATAATATAATAATAATAATGATAATGATAATAATAATAATAATAATATTGATGATGATGATGATGATGATAATGTTTTTTTTTCAGAAGTTTGAAATCTTAATTTATAAAAGAACGTTCAAAATAATGAGTGTACAAATATTTTTTGTAAATTGTTAAAGTTATAACAGAATAAAAATAATATTGTTTTTAAAATAATAAAATTAATGTACTTAATTCTTTGGAAACCGTACTATAACCTAAACTATTATGTACATGATAAATTATAAGATGAATATCTCTTAATTAAAATAAAAGTATACATTAATGTTATCGTGACCTCTTTCATAACATTAAATTGACCCGTTAATTTGAAAAAATGTTAAAAACCACCATTTAATCCAACTTCAATACATAACATAAGGGATACTAAGTTTGACAATAAATAATGGTTTTGATTTGTGGGCAGAACGTAATCTATATATACCATTTTCACAGTTTTTGTAAATATATGCTAACAAAATGCAACTTTTATCTCAAAAATAAATTCTTTTATTTTCACTAAAAATGAAATAACTATAAGTGAGTTAAATGAAAAAATAAAAATAAAGAACGAAAAAATATAATAAAAGAACGAAAAAGGCTTGTACAGCTCTATTACGGAGCTTGCAAGCGCATCTCAACATAAACTAGACGTGACCCTGACATGAATTACGCAAAACCCCTAGATGAAACGCGCATGCGAACTATGTAGAAATATTTTGTGGGGAAGGAAAAAAATACAGACACTGTTTTCCTATGATAATGAAACATGTTACGTTACATACAATCGCAATTGTTGAAAGTTATGGGCTAATATTTTTTTCTGTTTTATTGAGAGTTGGGAGTAAGGGTAGAGAAGAGCGAGTAGGAACAGAAGCACCAAAATTAACATATGTGTCGTAACAACCTGCAGGAATCATTTGGCATACCCAACGAACAAAAGGGAAAGGTCGTTATGCCTACACCAGTCAACAATTTAGAACATAAACAAAACCTTTTTTGCATCATCTTTATTATAAAGGCCGATGAGCACTCGATTTTATTCTATTATTAATTTCATAAATTGTTTAAAATTGCCATTATTAATATTATTTAGCACGAACCTTTTCACAAATACTTAAGTGCAACATCTTTTCCTATATAAATTTATGGACAATATTATTTTAACTTGTAATGAACACTATAAAAAATTAAAAGTTAATCATAATACATTTTCCATTGCAGGAAATCTGATGAAAAGGTTAACTATATTTCAATAAAATAAAGATGTAAGATAATATAATTTCATAAAGATACTGTAAAGTGTATTTATTAGAATATTAGTATACAAAAAATAACTTAAAAAAATCACATAGCAACATCCATATATTTTTAATACAAAGTTTTAAAAAATATTCAATTATACATATTTTAAGTAATTTAATACCTAAATTATTTTTATAAAAGCTAATATATTATTATTATTATTATTATTAATACAGGTTTATTAAAACTAATAATAAATTGTAATGTAAGTACAATTTTTAAATAAAAGTAATGAAAATTTACTTTTTTTAATTTGATCAATAAATTAAAATAAGGTACATAACTTAATTTTCTATAAAACACATGACAGCAGTAATGCTAATCTGTCATATTAATTTTCTTATTAAATTTATTTTTACAATATCACACTCAATTTAATTATTTGTTTTTTGAATAATAGATTTTTTACGTAGTAGTTAAACTAAACCCTTATTACATTATAATATTTTACTATTTTATGTTATAATATAACATTATAATACTAATTCGTAACGAAGTCTAGCCCAAGTATAATGTATCAGAAGAAATTTACTTTAACTAATAATTTAATAGTTCTTTTCATTCATAAATCAATAACATTTCATTTATAAATTTAATAAATTTGAAGAAATAGAACAAAAATATTAATATTTCGACGAACTTCATGTCTAGAAAAGTTTTATATTAATGAAATAAAATACTGTTGAAATCTTTTAACACTGTTGAATGATTTAGATTATAAAAGCAATATAATATACAACATATATAGTAGAATGACTTAAACGAAGAAATACGTAATAATAATATAATAGAGTTAGAAGATATATAAGTAGTGTAATAATTTTTTATCCTATCAAGAAAAATTAATGATTCAAAAGAATGAATTTATATTGGCGATATGTTTAACCACTTGAGTATAAGATATTGAATAATGATATTAATATTTATTTTATTAATATTGATAGATATTATTCTGTATATTTAAGAAAAATATGAACTTTTTAAAAATTTTAATTATTTAATATTTTATTAAACGACTTTTTTAATATTTTTAAAGATGTTTAATAATAATAAAACAGCCATAACTATTATAAATAATAATGATCTAATGTAAATTTAATTTTCGTACTACCTATACATAATTGCATCATAATAGTTTAATACCTACAAATGATTTTGCGGTTTCTTTGATTCATCCTTCTGAAATTCACAAGTTGCAAGTATCCCCGACATCACATAAGAGATAAATAATATCCTTGCACCCTTATAATCTTGACCAGGAATTGTGTTATCAAACAAGTCGCTGGGCCTTAACTTCCAAAAAACAATGAAACTGATAGACTTTACGAACGAATTAAATATATCTACAAGGAAAGACTATGAATGTTTGTAACCATTAACAATAAATAAAATTTATTCATAAGTGGTCCACATACCCTCGACTTTTTATTTTTAATTAATAGAGCAATATTCTTTAAAATTTAATTTCACATAATATATTCTTCGGTTACTTAATTCTTATAATATTAAGGATGTCACTCATGATAGTTTTAAGCTATAGAATTTTTCATTAAATTATTTTTTTTAATAATTAATTTATCATTCTTAAATAGTAAAATATACTTATAAAATAATACATATAAAAATTTTTATATACATAAAAAAATTATTTTATAAAGTAAAAACTGATACTTAAAATGTATGAATAAATTAATATACAGCAAAACCGTTTGAACTAATTGAAGTAATTTTTATTCTTCTCTCTCTCTCTCTCTCTCTGTTCATTTATCCTTTTCTCACACATAATTTATTTGTACATTCGAAATTTAACAAAATTACATTTTTTTTTTTAATTAATATTTTGTAGTAAATAAAACTATATTAAACTTAAAATTATTGTAAAGCATACAATATTTTTAAGTTAAAAGGATTATAATAAATTAATAAATGAATTTACAGAAAAAAGTATAAAACCCGAGTTTTATAACTAAATTATACATTAATTAATCTTACTTAGTTTTTCAAGTAAATTTTTTTTACCTTATAAGAGCGACTAAAAAAGCAAACAAATTAGTTAAGCCAAATTATATTTCAAACTTTTTAATAATTCAATTAATTAATTGCTAAAAATTATTTTATCAATTCATTATTAAATTATTAATATTGAAAATTGGAACAAATACTTTTTTTTATATTATTTTACTTCAATTCAAATTAATATATTTATTTAGAATTTATAAACCAAATTCTTATTAGATATACATATTATAAAAACTATGGTATAATCCTATAAGCATACATGTTGATATAAGTAAATAAACCAATCGTATAATATTTAAATAAATTTTGGATTTTATTCGTTTACTTTGTACATATCGCATACAAAACTCATAAACTACTATAAATTAGACGTTATTTATTCCAAAATAATTTGTTATTGTAATATTGTAAATTTAATTATCTTAATTAAATTTTAAACAAATAAAACATTAATAATCTAGAATAATTTCAGAAAATCATAGCATCCATATTTCTAGTAATAAGGCTTGTTAAACAAAAAATAAAAAATTTTCCGTCAACAAAATAGAATTATAGAAAAAAGATTATAAAGCACTTGTTTTTATTATTTTTTGTTATAGTTATACTAACAAAAAAGATATTAAAATATATTAAAAATTATTAGTTGATATTTTAAAAACACTTTTCTTGTATAAGATTGAGATCGAATTAATATGAAACCTATATTACATTCTTAATTAATTAATTTGTAATTTACATTTTTTTAAACAACATTATATATTCTAGTAAAAGAACTATATATATATATATATATATATATATATATGAGTACAATTTATGAAAAAAACAAAAATATAATAAATAATATCTTATTTATTATATTTTTATCTTTTTCTTGTGTATAAAATCTAAGAACTACACACACAAAAATACAAAATTAGTATTAGAACGATTGATATTTTCATACGTTTATCTCTAGAACCCTATGCTTTACGCTATTAGAATAAATAATATAAAATATATAAATGCATTATTTAATAATCATATTTTTAATATTTATAATTTTTTTATTAATCATAATTTACTAAATTGAAATAGGAACATAAGCATAATATAATTATTTACCAAATATTTACTTAATTCAATGCAGTTTAATGTTGTTATTTATGTGCAAATTTAATATTTAGAATTATTTCGATGAATTGCCTGATTTTATTCATCCATTAGAATTAATAATATAATCCAAAATTATGTTTCAAAATCTTAAATAAATTTTTAATTCATAGTATAGCTTACTTTAAATATAACTATAAATAAATATAAGGTAATTCTATAACAATTATAAATTAATATGAAAATAACATTATCCGTAATTAAACAGAGATATTAAATTACATGAAATATTAAGTATGAATTCGTTATTTACATATTTAAAAAAAAGTATCAAATTATGATGTTGCTACTTAAAATTATTAAAATTTTGTTAGAAACTTAACTAAAATAAAAAGTTGACAAATAATGACTATCAATAAAGGTTTATTACTGAATAATAACTAAGTATTTTAAAAATAAACAGTACAACAAAATATTAAACTATAAAAAATATAAATACAGTAATTAAAATTTAATTATTTTTTTTAGTCATATACGAAAAATATAATTTTAAAGGGAATAATTTTCATTTAAAATAATTTATAATAACTGATCTATTTATGAATATAATTGAAAAACTATTTAATAACTACTTAATAAATATTTTATTAAAACAATTTATCAATTTATTAAAATTATTTATTAAAAATAACTTTAAAAAAATAATTTTTAATGATTAAATACACATATAAACATCTTTAAAATGATGTAAATATTAATTTTATTTCTCGACTTATAAGATGCCGCAGACATTTAAAAAATTAATTTAATAATTCAATTACTAAATGAAATTGTATATTAAATAAAATAGTGAAATTTTTCTTATCATGATATAAAATATCGCTTAATAGTAATAAGTTCATTATTCTACTTTATAATTAATAAACACAAAAGATCTGTAGATGAATTTTTGTATCTATCTGACATTAATGGACAGTTAAATTAAATTATGCAACAATAAATATTTTTAATAAATAAAATATGAATTAGTAAGGAACCAGTTAGATGGTGATATATAATGAAATACAAATATGTAAATTCTAAAAAGAAGAAAATTAAAAAAAGAGGAAGAATGTTGTTCACATTTAAAAATAAGTATCCAAATATTTACCTATACGCGACAAAACTTGTATGAAAATATGACTTATAGATAAACTTGAATTTGAAAAATTAAAGCTAGGTATATTTAAAATTTTTCATGAAATTTATAAATTTAAAATAAATGTTCTAATAATATTATTAAAAGTTTTGTAATTATATTTGTTAAATCATTTCTTAAAAAATATATTTATTATTTTCATTAGCAGTATATTGTTTTATAAATTGAAAATTAAATTATATTAGAAATAATATTATATTTATTTGTAATATTTCAAATAATATCATATAAATATTAAAAAATATGGTATAAAAAAATGATTGATTTTATTAAAATTAAAAAGTTAAAATAAATGAAATGTTGAAATTGTATATGCGATTCTGAAAATACATTTTTCTAAATATTAAATATAATTTCAATATAAAATAATGCAAATAATATTTCTATAAAATCTTTAAATACATAAAATTAAAACTGAAACAATTGCAAATATAATAATATACTTGCAAAATAATGACACGATAAATAAAAAATCTAACAAAAAAATATAATATTTCTTTTTGTACTAATCTTTATTGTATTTGCGATCAAACACTTTTATAATAAATATCATATAATTATAATTAATTATTAAAATTCAATAAATTTTATATTAACCAAATTAACATGTGAATACAAATTTTTATGCTTCCCTGCATTGTTAAAATATAAATAATTGATTTATTTTAAATCATATATTTAAAACATATTGCATTAAAAAAAAAAAAAAATTAAACTAGTTTGTACAAATTCAATTTGTTATGTTGAAATATTTATATTTCTATATGATTAGCATTGAATGAAAGAATTTATTTGTAATACAAATGGAAGTGTGTTTTCACATCGTGGTGTTCATTATTATTATATAAAAATTGAAAACAGGCTTGTAAGTAGCAATAATTTATGTAATATTAAATTTTATTAATGGAATCAAACATAAAAAAAAATTAAAATTGTTCGGTCGAGTAAGTAACAAAAATAATTCTGACAATGATTCAACTTATTTATTACAATCGACACAAGTGTTTAGTACAGATAGCCGTGGTGAGGCTCTGACATCATTCCATTTCGCGCACAGAAATGAATATTTATGCTTCAGTGGAAAGAATTCGGCAACTGGCGGCTCGACCAATGCGTAGAAAGACATTCAAACACGCGCGAAGCTAAAATGCTTCGTCCCTATCCCCACCTCGTTTTTTCTATAGGGCCACAACGCACGCCTATATGTCAGGCTGCTCGTCGCCGTTGTTGAGAGTGCGCCTGTGTTGGTATGCGCGCTGTGACTGCAACGTTGGAGTGCAACGAGAGTGGCGACAGCAACAGCAACGAGCTGCGTACGTACCTAAGGTCTAATAGTCGGAGGTTGCACTAAAAGAGTGAATTTAGTGCGTGCAAAAGAAAGACAGTGTTTGAAAAGAGAGTAGTAGATCGACATAGCAAGTGCGTGTGTGCGTGTGTGCGTGTGCGCGGGAGGAGTGAAAAATACAACTATGTCCTCGCCTAGCAAGAAGGTGAAGAAACTTGAGGATTCGGACAGAAGTGACGGCGACGGGGCTACTGAAAGCCGTGACTATGATGTCGAAATACAGAAGGCCCTTGAAGAAATCGACGGCTGCCAAAACCAGATTGACGGACTGAACGAAAAGGCTAGCGACGAAATACTCGAGGTTGAGAAGAAGTACAATAAGTTGCGGAAGCCTTACTTCCAAAAACGAAATGATATTATCAAGAGGATACCCAACTTCTGGGTGACGGCCGTATCCTTTTTCTCGAACAGTATAAATGATACTTCCTTGACTCCACTTCCGCTCTTAAATCATCTTGTGCTTCTCAACTTACGTCCCGGTCCAGCACGACACTTGCCGGCGTTTGTAGCGCGCCGGTGTTTGCCGCCATCTTTGCCACCAGAATTACAATTTGGCCTCTTTCGTTTACGCCGCCTCTTAAACAAGTTTTTCTTACCTTACTATTGTTAAGCTTATTTTAAAGTCTAAGTACCGCTAATACCTTTTCTGAAGATTCATATTAACATGCTTCATATAATACTTCTCGGTTTTCCTCCAAACTCGTCTCAATGTCTATTCACATTTAACGACACTAACATCTCACTTTTTCTGATCTTACAATTTCTTCCTCAAACATTTTCATAAATTCTATCTATTTTCCCAAATGTACCTTATCACGATTAACCCAAAAGCAACTCTACTCTTCTTTAAAAACTTTCCAAATATTTTAATTGTAATTAATGGAATGATTTAATCTTAATTATCAACATCAATAATTTTAGCAAATATTCAATTATAATCTCAAATTAATTTTAAATATTTTATTCATAAATAAAAAATAATTAAGTATCTTGAATCAAATAACAGATTGCTATTCTAACCTCTAAACAAGGCTTCATCTTTATTGCTTTATTTACATTCACTCAGTGATATTTTACCTTCATTTACATTAATAGCACAAAAATATAATTATTAAAATTCGAATGTAATTATTTATAAATTCTTATTTAGTTCATGGAAAAAAAACTTAACAATTATTTTGAATTTAAAGAATAATTATGCAAGAATTATCATTATTTAATGCAGATCCATGTAAATCACTCTCATTCTTTTAATCATATATATACAAATCCCTTATATTTGCACAAGGAAAACTATATATTAAAATTAATATTCATTACTGTCACTGTTTAGCTTTTTATATTATCCTGTTCTTCCTGTTTTTTATAATTCTCAAATGTTATTAATTATTATCCATACTTTATCTTATTTTATCTTAATTAACTGTATAGTTTGTCAATAATAAAAAAATAGCTGATATTTTAGAAGAAGAGGAAGAAGATGCATTACGTTATTTGAATAAACTAGAAGTAGAAGAATTCGAAGATATTAAATCTGGCTATCGAATCAATTTTTATTTTGATGAAAATCCATATTTTGAAGATGACGTGCTTACCAAGGAATTTCATCTCGGTTCGTCTGGTGAGCAGGCCTCTAAGCTTTGTAATAAAATGATGCCTTGAGGTCGATATATCATTTTAAGTATTTTATACTATCATTATTTACTTGAAAATTTCATTTTATTAGGTGACCCAGCATCTCAAAGTACAAATATCCGTTGGAAAGATGGAGCAGATTTATCAAAACGAGGTAAGGCGAAAACTGCAATGAAAACTAGGAAAAGGCCATTAGGACATAAATCATTTTTTGATTGGTTTACGGATCATGGAGATCCAAGTTCAGATGAAATTGCTGAACTTATTAAGGATGATCTCTGGCCAAATCCTTTACAGGTAATTGAAAACATTTTGTGAATTAATTTCATAAATTTAATGTAAGAAAACCAATTAAGTATTTTATAAATTGATAAAATAATTTTGGGAATATTTTTAAAATATCAACATAACTTATTTAAAACATACTTTACTGAATATTAAAATTTATTTAAATTTTTATTTGTATTTAATTATTACAAATAAAAATATTTTTTTAGTATTATTTGGCACCAGATATGGAAATTGAAAATGGCATTGAAGGAGATGGTGATGCTGATGAAATAGATAGTGAAGAAGATGATGAAGATGGAGCAGATGATGGTGATGAAGTGGGAGAGGGAGAAGAAGGTGATGATAGTGTAGAAATCATGGAAGATGCTGGAGATGATGAGGAAGATGATGAAGATGCTAATAATGAAAATGACGAAGCGCATGAAGAGGATTATTTAGTTCAACTTGTGCAAAAAATTGAAAATAATCGGTAAAATTTATACAAAAAAGAAAAATATGGAAAATTATTGGCACATAAACATTAAAATACCATTTATTTTTTAAAAATAACTATATGTAATGATATGTTACATGTACTGTGTATTTATTTTTACATTATATTATTATAAAACTTTCAAATATAAAAATGAAACTATAAAATACAAAAGCAGTTAAGCAATTAAATTATATGTAATAGTTTTAAAAATAGTTTTTTAAAAAGATTGAAAATTCTTTAATTTTAATTAGCAGTTGTCAAATGATATATACTTTTATAAATGTACATTTTTTAAAACGTTGAGCTCATTTGACATAAAAAATTATACTTGAAGTAATTATAAAATATGAAGGAAAATGAAAACAATACTTTGTTGTCAGAGGTTTTTATTAAAATAAAGATTTATGTACATTTCATAAAAAAAAGAGCGATAAGGCAATGCAGCAAGACAATTAAAGGCTCCAATGCTTCATGATTCTCCAAACTTATATCACACGCCTTTACATAAATAATGACTAATTTTGTTCCCATTAAATACTTAACAAGCTCGATTTTTGAATGTCAGTATCATTTGATTATTGGTGTATTGTTATACCTAAATATTATCACACATAGGTTTCATCATATACACCAATATTGTCCAGTTATGAACTCAAATGTTCATAAGTAATAACATGACTGACGATTATTTTTATTCTTCATTTTTCTCTTCTTAAAATTGTATTTTATTATTTTTTTAAATAAAATGCTGCGTTCAAAAGCTTTTTTGGTCATCTGTAATCTTATTATCGTTATGATCACATAAAATACAAGAAACTGTCTGTAGCATCAATCAAAAATTGAAGCGCTTATCCTTAAATATTAAAGAACTCTTGTCATACACTACTATGACCCAACAAAATGAATTTTGTCCTAACGAACAAACATTTATCTTCAAGGTTCAACCTTAATTATAAAACTTACAAATAGCATTAGGCCCTCCAAATTGGTATTATACAAGATCAAAGTGAGGTTGTTAATATGGAATAAAACAAAAAAAAAAAGAAAAATTAATAGACAAAGACATGGAGAACGCATTTACTGTTGTAAAGGGCCAACAAAGCAACGATCCGATACAATATCTCTTTCGCTCTGCGAATTGATCATTCACAAACAATTAACTAAATGAGCATGGCCTTATAAGAAAGGTGTGGACAAACTCTAAAAATAATCACAGTTTAGAGATGAGTGTAATTCGGACTTGCATACACATCCAAATCTCGAGATAGTCTTAATGCTCGAGCAGCTTCTTCCTGTGTCTTAGCTAATTCCATCAATGCAAGAGCTCCAAGCCATTTTTGATTGTCCTCAGGGAAGGGAAGTTTCATAGGACTTTCCTCTTGCTTAACAACAATGACCTTCACGTCATCGTTAGCATCTGTCTCATTGGAACATAACTTGGTCGTCTGATTTCTACCAGCAAGCATGAGCACTGTGGGCCTCGTCTCATTTTCCTTCTGTAGAAATCTAGTACTTCTGTCATTTGCCATTAAATCACTATATTCGGGAATGGTAGTTTTGTGGCTCGAAATTCGGGCGATTGGCTGCTCAGGCAGGATCGTTGCGAAATCGGTATCATGACGCGTAATGTCACAAAGTTTTGGCAACTGAGACTCAGAGAGGCTCCATTGGGATGAAGTATTGAGCTCCTCTGTAATTCTATGGCAGTTGTTGGAATGTAAATCCCACCTGAGGGGTTTGGCTAATTGCTGTTCTAAACAGGCTTCCCTCAACCATCGTTTTTTCGGTTGCAATCTGTCGAGCGGCCTCCGCAAAGGAGTTATAGGCAATTTCAGTCCTGTCGCTTCCTCGTCTTCGGATGTTTGTAGAATGGTGCAGATTTCGTTCGGATCTTCATCTTGGCTTTCGTCTTGACTGTCCTGGCTCTCGCTGCCATACAATCGACTCTGACTCTGGGATGCTCTATCAAGATTCTCCTGCTCGCCGACAGCATCCATAACGAGACCCTTCCTTGATTTGATTCTCTTGTGATTGTCACTACCACTCTTCCACTGTTTCTTTTTTCGTTCGCTTTTACTGCTGGGCGTCCTATCCTCTCTTTCTCGTGCCATTTTGTAACGTTCTAACCACCTAGTTACGTCATGTGGCAGCTCCGTATTTTCTGAGACCGGTTTCAGAACGAAATCATCAGATCTAGTAAGGGTGGCATAAGGATGATCCGGACAGTGTCGGTTGGCATGGGTGAATCTCATTTCACAACCCGGCACTGTACAGAGAAACGGCTTTTCCCCGGTATGTAGTCTTTGATGAGTTTTTAACTGTCCGGATTGAGTGAAGGCTTTTGTGCACCCTGGATAGTCACACGGATAAGGTCTCTCACCTACGATAATAATAGACAAAGATTTTTGTTACTAGTTTTATCCAAATTTAAATAACGGACAAAAAGAATTAATCTATTACGAAACCAAACGAAAAATAACGGAATAATCTGCTCCAAAAATTATTTAGATACATTCCTTTGATTCAACTTGAAAATATCTATTCAACACACATAAACACATTTATCTTTTTTTTAAATTAAAATTGGTCGTGAAAATCTTATAATTTTATTGTTTACGCCTCCAGCCGCTTAATTTTTTTATTTCTGTTCATTCCATATACTATTATTAAAGGTTCTACATTTAATATTAAACAATGAGATTAAATTATTTACTAAAAATAAATATGTACATATAAATTGGGGAGGTATACCGAAATAACAAATTTATATAAAGAAATTGATACTAATGGGAACAATAGTCTAGGCAACTATAAATAATTTTACGCAGTATGCGTTACCCTCGGAAAATCAGCCAGACATTGATGCGCAACAAAGAAATACTACACGGTTGGCAGTAGTCCTCTCCCCTTTTGCCCGATTGGTCGTTCGCCCTTCCTATACACTCCAAAAAGAACTATTAACTCCCCCAACACGTACATGACCTTCAAGCGCAATACCGCGTTTCATTTTTTGTTTTATTTTTTAAGATTGGAATAGTCTTACGAGTAAATAAAAATAGATTGTCGGTGAATATAGTTCCAAGAAGAAAAAGAAAAGTGCGACGACAAAAGGGGATTCCTGTCAATTTAGATTGGTACCTGTAGACTTCGTATTTTATAAATTCATTGCATGTGATTAACCAAGTTGATTTTGAATAAAAATGTGTATAGTAGGTTGACGGTCTATGGGGTACAAAACTAATTATTAGGAATAAAATCGGTAATACATTAAATATATAATTTAAAATGTCATTACCGAACTGAAAAAGTTCATGAAACTAGTTGAGGGTTGTACACATTGATTAATATTTCCTTAGTGCGTGACATTGTAAGATGTCACTATGGGCTTAAGGATATAAAAATTAAGCATAAGAAGACAGGTTCGAACAAATATTTTATATATTTCGCCTATTTTCGGATTTTGAAATAATCAAATTAACTCGCGACAGGTTGACAGAAAGATTAATAAAATTATACCAGCTGCATATTCGTGCTCTATAAGTTTGCTTCAGAAACAAAAAAGAAAGAAAATCCAGTAATGAGATGGATTCCCTCCACTACTGATTCATATATAGCAACAAGGGCTTGATTTTCTTAGTACGCATCGCATGTTTTATGAAAACAGGCAAGGAGGACGAAATAAAAAATGAGAGCGAGTGTAAAAGCAAAATGAAAGAATTTCAGGCGAGAGGGCGCAAACGGACATTTTGAAATTTTCGCTTGAATCTACATGCACTCACGCGTGCGTCATCGCTTACGCTCTCTTACTTTTGGAATAAACAAGAAGCGCGGGAGATGCTTGATCGTATCCTTTGGCGCGCTCGTTTGCATGACGAGATCTCACTCTTACCGTTGCGCAAAAACACTCCCTCGATGATTGTGACGCTACGGGAATAATATCTTACGTTATGAACTAACCCTACAGGATTACGTATAATCGAAGGCGCACGCTGTCTATTCAATATTAAGAAGTGATGGAGAGATTGATGTGGAAAGTAGAGGGCGAACGCAAATGAGAAAAGAACGAAACTCGATTTGTTAAAAAAGAGAGTCCACCTAAAAAAATCGCGTGAACGGAACAAGGACACAAGGCTTTCCAATTACGCGTAAGCACTCGTCGCTGTTTGAAGGTTATGTTCGAGAACGCGCGCGTGCGAACGAGGGCCGGCGTCGTCGACCCCCGCCCAGTAAAACATGAATGAAAGATTTGAAGAGGGCGCATACGCACCGGTGTGTGTCCTCAGATGGGCTTGGAGGCTCTTCTCTCGGGGAAAGACACGGTTGCAATAAGTACACTTGATACTTGAGGGCGATGTGCTACCCTGCATCATGAGATTCGTTAGTGCATCGGCTCTCGGTCTGCCGCGCCTGTGCGACTCCGAAGATGAGCCTCGGTGATGGTGGTGGTGATGAAGGTGTCCCTGGTCCGAATGTTCCCGGATACCCGAACCTCGGTCTACTCGAGTGCCGGCGGAGTCCCCGCCACTTCCACCAACGTATTCTGGCGAAGAACAAGAGCTCCCGGGGCTTAGATTAACATTACGAGCCTCTTCCCCCCAATTCCACGGATAGAGCATGGTATCGGACATGGGTGGGCTACCGCATCCACCAGCAGACTCGGTCCCGATCGAGTTATTCTTACGCTTCGGCGTATGAAGCTCCATAACTTTTAATGGTGACAACAATCAGGGCGGTGGAGACGACGACGACGACGACGACGACGACGACGACGACGACGACGACGACGACGTCGAGGACCTCCTACTCCTCCTCTTTGATGCTCCCTACTCCTCTCAGAACAGCTTATATTCTTGTCGTTAGTTGGGCTTAAGGCTCCTCTCGCACTCATGTACCAAGAAACCACGCGCCTACCACTTCGCTAATCACCTTTCCAGGCTTTCGTGATGGACGGTAAACGTGGTGAACGTTTCGTGATATTTCAATCGCTTGATTCTATCGAACAACTCAGGACGACTCGTCGCGTGCAACTGATTAACCGCCAAAAGTGCGCTTCTCCCGCACGAAAGAGTAGATGCGCTTGCGCGAGTAGCGGGGTTACAAAGAGAAATTACGATTGGTTAACCTCGACTTCATCCAAATGTTGTTGAATACGAGCTTTCTTATTCGGCAGTCTCTTTGCCCACGCAGCCACCGCTCTTTGTGTTCCTTTATATTGGTGGACTTGTATGACTCATTTTTTTCGACAAGGACCACTTCCATGTATTTTATACATAAATTCTGCGTATACAAGTTGCTCCCTTGCTTTGTTTCGCTGCCATACGTGAACACGCATTCATCTGCGCACGCACGCACTTAGAGGCTGATGCATCTCAAAAATACTACTGAACCCTTCTTCCAACCCTCCTTCCGAAACTTCATTTCGCTAAATTACAATGGTTGACATGTACAAAAACGTTCAAATTTTGAAAGACGACTTATACTTAGATTGATCGATAAACTGCAGTAAGTGCGAAACTCAGTTATTTAACTAGCTGATATTGTATAATGAACAAATATCAACGGGACAATTATTATTCTTAAAATAATTGCAATCAGAGACTCAGCCCTTCCATTTAAAGGGTGGTCAACTTGTTCTAAAACTTCGTTCTTACCAGTCCGTCACTTCCTTTACTTATAATTTGTAGAGAAGTCCAATTTTTTCAATTGTTTTATATCTGTACATTTTATAAAAACTTATCTACGCTGATCACACCATTCACCCTATAATTGTCAGTAAAAATTTATAAAATGTTTACAGGCTCTATTAAAAATATAGCAGATTAAACTTCGAATGCACTGTAATGCAACTTTAGTGCTGAATACGATACCAACCGCATCACGGATATTTTACTAATTCATTACTGACCAGCGTTTCAACTTTAAGCCTTTTTCTTATGCTCTTTTTACTTATAATTCACTCTTTTAATCGAATATCTAATTTTATTACTTTGAATTATTCAGAGGAAAACTTATACTTATTTTGGAACAACTGCTTACGCCGTATATGATAAACTATTTATAATTTCATGATTGAAATTTATAATGCAATTAGTTAATAAAAAATAAAATTGAAAATCTCTATTAGTCTTTATATCATTCATTTTTATCAATTTTTTATGCATTTTATTTTTATTCAATTAATCCTCATCTCCATATTATCGCCGAAAATAAAAAACAATCATGCTTTACATTAAATACGAATATTATAAAATCTTATAATAAAATAAGAATTTTATTAATTTTTTTTACTATTATTATTATAATAGTATTATTATATTACTTAAGCTGCACTTATTAATTACTCTTTACAAACTAGCATGTAATATTAATAACAATTGTAAATTGAATAATAAATATAACTATTCCTTATGTAATTATTAAAAACCAAACAAAAGTATTGAAGGTCCAATTATTTTTATTTTGACTTCTTTTTATCTTAAGTATATGCATGCACACAATTATTTAGATTATTAAGTTATTATTATTTTATTTTTATGTATATAAAATATCTATTTTACTTAATAGGTCAAGTTGAAGTATCAAATAAAAATTAATTTTTTTTTCATTCTCTATATTAGAAAAGTAACATAATTGAATTATTAATAGAAAGAGTAATAAAATTGCAAACAAAATTGTAATTATTATTGCCCTGTAATAAAGAATTTTTAGTGAATTTACATGATAATAGCAAAACAAGGCGTAGCTTAGTTTGTTTATATTTCGTTGGCTGATGTCAACCTCTAGCACATACAGAATTATGAACGTTAAAACTTTATTATTAAATTATCTTTTCAATAATTATATTAATTTGAAATAATTTGGATTGCCGATATTATAATTTTTGCTGTAACTGTATGGGTATTAGCAATACATAATAATTCAAAAGCAATAATTATAAAATCGCGCGTTTATAGATGTATTAAACAAAAGTATATTTTCTTATTGCTTATTTAAAGTATTCAATTTTATCAATAAGAATATTTAAATGCGTGAATTACATTTATTTAAAAAATTGATCATTAACAAAAATTAAAATAATAATCAGAACTAAAATAATAATTATTTTATAGTTTATTTTATATTTTGGAAATAATTATAATCAGTGCTTACACAAGAAAATATACAAAAATATATTTAACAAATAAGATTAATAATAATGCTAGTGATAAAATCATATATTATATGTATAATCCTTTCAAGTTCTTTAGTTTCGTAGAGCATGTAAGTTTTGCTTTACAATCCATGCGTAAACCATTGAAATCAAACAGAAATAATAACTTCATTAATACACTATGAAAAATATTAACACTACTTAAACTTAAACGAAAAAATATAAAATTAAATTAAACTAAAAGGATAAATAAAATAAATTCAGGTCCAGTTTCATAAATACAATCATTTTTGCAAAATTCTATATCAAGACAATATATGATACTATATATTGCAATCCCCAGAACTTAGTAAAGGAATAATACAATTACTTATTACGAATCATATTTTACAGGTTGTCGAACGCTGTCCCAGTTATACAATTTTTCTGTAGGATACTTAAATGATTCAAATCATATAATAATAGGCCTAACTATTTTAATTACATAAGAACATTATTTTTTAATTTTTATGTAAATTTATTTATCTATTTTTATTGAAATTAGTAGAATCAATATAAAATAAAAAATGTTACATTCTTATTTTTAAAAACACTTCATTTATTTATATAAATTTTTATAACAAATTATAGTTATAAAAATCATTAGCTGCTATTTCTATTATAATAATCATATATTCAAATACAAACAGGTATATTAGCAATTTGATAAAGTTAAAATTACTAATAAAGTATTTTATTAGTATTATAAAGTACTAGTACTAATAAATAAGTAAATAAATAAGTATTATAAAGTACTAATAAATTATTAGTAATATATTAGATATTAATTATTACCTAATTTAACATTAAGAATAAAATATTGCTTATGTTAATGATAATTTGATCATAAACTGCGTCATATTGTTCTATCATAATACATCTTTTTAATACAATACGTATAAATCCGAATAATTTTTCCGTTGTAAACCAAACATTTTTAATATTTTTATATTTTTTGTTTATCATGATAATCTTATATAAATTATACAAAACATTTAATTATTCAAAACCTATTAAACGGGCAAATATTTGGCATTTCAAATAATTTATTATATAATTATTTTTTATAAAATTTTTCATAAATTGTTTTAATTTTAAAAATTGTACTTGAAAGAACTCAGTAATTGTAAACTGACAGTACAGTAATGATATAATAAAATAAAATATAAAAGAAATAATTCATCTTAACGTGAATAAAATTCAGTCAATAAGATGCTATCTTTACATTCATTAATTTAACGGAACTAATTTAAATTTGATATGAAATAATAATTAGACAAAGTATATTTCGTTTTCAACAAACTTTTATTCATATATTTTTAATCTCTGTCTCAGTGAGGCGTTATGACAATGTATTTCTTCAGATTGAGTAGCTGTATCTAGCAACAACACTGATTGAATTTTCCAGAAAATAATCACAAATACCAAGAATATTTTTTAAAATATTATTTATAAATGTTTATAAAAAATAATATCAATAAAAAATCTATATTAATTGAGATGGTCGTAGTCTGTTTACGTATCTAGAAAAATATTAATTATAATGATTAAGCTCATATAAAACCGCAAAAATGATCTTCCTAAGAATACTTGTATTGTCGCTCTACTAGCATTATATTATTATTTTCTATTTTCACAAATTAGCTATTTAATCATCATTTTTTACAGAAATTTACTTCACTACACTTTTTTTTATTTTATTTTCTGACATTCTTTTTATTGATATGTTCGTTTTAGACTACGTAAAAGCGCTACAATCAACCGTTTTTTTTGAACATTAAAATAAAATCTGTTGATTACGCGCAAAAATATTATTTTTATTTTAAAATCATTACAATATTAAATGCTGTGATAGTGTAGTAGATACATCGTTACCATCGCTGCATATTGAATTTTGATGACAAATAGAATATTATGCAGAAAAGAATTTATTTATCTATAAATAAAAATTAATAACAAAATTTACTATTTTTAAGTTTGGTAAATGTACTTTGATCATAAAAAATATGTAAAATATTTTGCTAATGTTAATAATTACTTTTTAAGAAATTTTATAATAATCAATTTTAGTTTTATTAAAAATTTAAACCTATATTTTTTAAATGTCATTTAAATTTTAAATCGTATATATTACAATAAATACACAGGTCTACTTTTATATGTACTAATATGAAATTATATATAATATTTAAGATAAAATACAGAGAAAATATATAATATATAAAATGTATATTTATTATACTTGTATTCATATTTTTTAAAAATTAGAATGATTCTGATTTTATATTTTAATATTATTAAAGTTTTCACATCCAATTCATTATATCCAATAAAATAGTAAATCAATTGGTAAATTACACTTTTAATAATAGTATTCTTTAATGAGCACAAAGAAATATAATTTTAGATAAATAGTGCTATACTGTACTTAAAAATCTTATCCGTGTTAATGTAATAATTTTTAATATATTTGAAATATTGTAAAATAACAATTAAATGTATTTTTCTAAATAACTTTAATGTTCTTTTCATTACAAGAAGTTTAATACATAATTATCATATTATTACAATATTAAAAATGATTTAAATTCAGAAGAAGTTAAAATCAACAAAGTAAAGCAACGAGTAAAATAAATACCTGAAATAATTATTAATATTATAATATTTATTAATTAAAATATTGCACATGTACATGGGATCATGTGTTTATAGAATTTAATTTATTTAATTTAATTTAATAAATATTATCTTACTCAAGCTTATTAATTAAAAGAAATTATGAAAACTTCATAGATTCAAATAATTAAAAAGAAAAACATTAGGAAATGAATAAACATTTAATCATTCTAGTTATATCAGACAGAGAAGATTAATATTTCATTAGAAATAATTTTTACAAAAACATATATATTTACATTAAATAAGAATTAAGAAAAATCTTAATTAATGAAAGCATAGTTTTTTTATTAAACTTCCATTGCTAAAATATAAAACTTTAAAAAAATATTTTTTCAATAAATCTAGTTTTAAGAAATAAGTACTTTGAGAATCATTAATACAAATATTATACTTATATGTATAGGCTTGTAAAATTGTGCAATATATTATATTAAAATATCAAATCTTTTTTTAAAATCATATAGTTTTTAACAAGTTTAAAACATATAACATTAAAAAGAAACAAAAAAAAAAACTCTACAAAGTATAAAATACTTATAAATATTTTTTTTATATTAATTATATAACAATTTGAAATTTCAAAACTTTAATTGGTAAGGATATATATAATATAAATAAAATTTCTGATTGGTAAATTTACAGTTTTTTTATTGATTTTAAATAACCAAATTGTGTTCGATATACATGATTAGCTTTTTTAATATCAATACTATAATTAAAAATATTATATTTCTAAAATTTCAAATAATACTTACACTGTTGCCAAATTTATCAGAGTTTTCATGTAAAGGACGGAAATTCGTCCAAATATGCAGGAATATTATTTTTAAGATTCAGCTGCCTATTTTAGATAAATTAAATTATATTTAATTATGTAACAAATATTCTTTTTAAAAAATAGGAATATAAATGTAATTACAGTATTGATCTTACTTCATGAAATAATTTTAATATATCTATTTAAGTGCACGTATGAATATAACGACGTGATATTTTAATAGAAAGAGTATTTAAATTTTGTAATAGTTTTTAAATATTCTAAAATATGATTAAAAGTTAAAATTAATTGTAATTAAATGGATGAATGTACAATTGATGTAACATACCTCGTAATCGCTAGCCGTTTTGTCCAGTTTGTTTGCATGTGAGCACGCGTATCTCGCAGATGAGATTTAAGTATCCGCACGCATAAGTTCGAAAATCTGTATACATGGATATCGTTATATAAGAGAAATGATATTTAGGATGTTAAAGTCCTTGAATTTTAAAATAATGTTTGAACAAATTTTGTTATTAAAAACAAGGTTTGCTGTAACTAAAAATGTAAGGTAGGGGTTATTAGAACAGTTATAAACAGCATGATGACTATTGACAACAGAGTTTAGTTTACAACTTTATCTAATATATATTATAGTTGAGGTAAGGTATAAGAAATAGTTCAGGTGTTCGGTATACGTATGCGGTATTGTTACAGGAATCAGAATTAAAAATGTATAAAATTGAGTTGTTTATTGCATCGGGAAGCTGAAACTCGAATTTTCTTCAGTTGGTCGGACCTTAAACAATCGACATAGAAAAACCAGCGGAATTAACAACCATCGTTAAGAAGCCTCAATTTTGCCTGGATTTAAACATCTAAATTGGCAGCTAGACTCGCGGAAGACATCCGGCAACGGCGCGGCTACGTGGGACTGGCTAGTGGCTGTTCAGGGGGCGCGAATCGAGAAGAAAGAAAGTAGCGAACCAGCCGCTGTCTCTCCCCACCACGAGAAGTCGAAAATCGCGCGAGTGCGGCCTCGCGGACCTCGTGGTGAAGCTCAAGCCTTCTTTCCTCAGGCACTGGGGATCCAACTCGGCCATATTGGAATCAATTGGATGTCTCTGTTACACAAGGGCTCAAGAGTAGCCAGGAAAATAACGTCCGATCCTCGATTAAGGGAGGACATATCATCGCCGATCCCGACGAAGACATGGAGAACACCTACAGCATAACCGTTACCAACAAGTTCTCGCTCGCCCTCGGCGAGGACGAGGATCCCCTCGAGATTCTGAAGCTGCGCGAGCAGGAAAAGGAGGCTAAGAAGAAGGAGAGGCTCAACGAGAAGGAGAATAAGAGCAAGCAGCAGCAAGATTCGAATCAGGCACTAAATAAGACTATTCAGCAACAGCCGGCTAAGCAGAAACCCAGATTGAATAAAGAGAATCAGCAGCAGCCGTCAAGGAATCAGGATGCTAAAAAGGATCAAGGTTAGTCTCGTGATGAGCCGTTCTGTGTAGGCTCACCCCTTTTTCTGAAATCGAGTCCACTACTCTCACACCATATTTATTTAATAATATATATATATATATATATATATATATATATATATATAGACATACAAATCACATTGAAACTATCATTTCATTAAAAGTTCAAATTTGTATTAGATAGTGTACTCGACCGAGAGCATTGTATTCTCGTATTGTCCTTGTGTTCTCGTATTTCGGCTTAAAATTAAAATTTTTACCTCAAACGCCCGCGCGCGCGTATCTGACCACGAGGCCTAAAAAAGCCGGTTTGATGAGATGCGCTATTTTACACTTCGCTTCTAGTCCACCGAATAAATTATTGCCTCAACAATGTTAATTAAAGACTCGACTTCTAACACGAGCCCAATGGATATATGCTTTTCGTCAAAACGCTCTGCTTGTTTTACATGCGCTTACAAGCACTGCGCCGCAGTTGAGTGTATGAAAGAGAAATGGAGAAACAATAAGAATGATTGCGCGCGTATGCACTCAACATGTCGGCTATCAAAAAATCTGGAGTAAATAAAAATATAATGTAACTGCTGTGAGAGAAAATTATAGGAAAGACAGCAAACAGTTAACTGCATATATATTTTTGTATGCATGCCCGACATTTTCACCCTCATAATGCATGCTTAAGTATATGCATATATACACGTACATGCTAATCATGAATTTATATTAGATTTATTTACTTCAAATAGCCCAAGCAAGAAACTTATAAAAATATTTTTTTATTTTTTTAGGAGAGAAAAAACCTATTCAACAAAGATATGGAGGGGACCGTAATGTAAAATTCTCAACTGAATCCAGAGAAGAGCATAACAACAAGCGCAATCGAGAAGATGGTGAACAGCGACCACCACGCATCCAAAATGATTTTAGAAGAGGTACATCCGGGTAAGCTTATTAATTTTTACTGTTTATTTTATTTTGTAGTCAACAATACAACATTAAAGATCTTTTAAGGAATATAAGTTTTTCAAAATTATATATATATAACAGTGTTTAAATTTCTAAAACAAACAGAACTACAAAATACTTACCTTCATTTTATATTGGTTGATTAATTACAATTACTGACTTCAGTAAATATAAACACCTTTTAAAACGTTATCAAATTAATTTATAAATAATTGCATTTTAAATAATATTATAATATATAGTGCCTTAGGTATTATGCAACAATAATGCAATCATTAGTTTTATAAAAATTAAAACTTAATATATTTGATATAAAATATATTTGTTATTTATATATATTTATATTACTATTTATTTGTGTTAATATATGCTTTTTATAATCTTTCAACAATTTATAAAAAATATAACTACAAATTGTTTGTTAAGTATCTAAATGAATTACAGTTTAAAATACAGAACTCACTTTTTAGGTTAGGCCACCCAATATATATTATTACGTGGTAAAATATTTACTATTTATTTAAAATTAAGTATATTAATAATAAATCAAATTATTAGCATTTCACAATTACTTAAAAAAAAAAATTGTGTTTTAGGGAAGGACGTGAACCACGTGAGCCCCGTGAGCCCCGTGAACCACGTGAACCACGTGAGCCCCGTGAACCACGCGAACCGCGTGAGCCACGAGAGCAACGTGAGCCTCGTGAATATCGGAACTCTGGTGATCGTCCAGACTTTGGTGATCGACGTTTAGGACGTGGTGGTGGCGGCCGCGGCTCAGGTCGCGGTGGTAGGGGTACTTTCCGTGGTGGACGAGGTGGATTTGACAATCGCGGCAAGCGCGAATTTGATCGTCAATCTGGATCGGAGAAGACGTATGTATATCTAAGTTATGTTCTTATTTAGTATATACTGTTTCAGTAATTAATATTAATTAATATTAATAATTAATTAATAGTAATTTAGTAATTAATATTAATCGATTTGTTCCTTTTATAAATTAGTAAGTTTCATTACAATTTTCAAAATACATAGAACATTTCCCTTAACTAACATTTACAAAAATCTTCTCTAATTATACTTCTAATTGCACTTGTTTCAAGGTACAGCTGGTTCTTTATTTTCTAGATTTAAATTTTTAAATAAATTGTGTTATAACTATAGTAAAACCTATCATTTTTATTAAATTTTATTAATTGTATTGCACTTAATGATTGTAATATATATATTAGGTAATTATTAGATAATAAATAAAACCTAAATCTTATTCAACAAGTAATAAAAGCTTTAATGTACTTATAATGATGTAATTAAATTAATACTTGTATATTGGATTGTTTATTGTATTTTTGCATACATGAAAAGGCAACCAAGGTAAGAACTTAACATATCTTTCAATTAATTTTGCATGCTTTCACAACCTGTTCCACTCTCTTATACAATTTACTCAGTACTAGAATATTATTTTTTGTTTTCTAATATATTATAAAGGAAGAAACGTATATTTTTAACTAAAGTCTATATAAAGTGTATGTGGTTGCCACAGTCAATTTTCATACATTATAGTTAATAATGTAAGCAGGTATGGTTACAGCGGAGTAAAATCAATTGACAAGAAGGATGGCGCTGGCAGCCATAACTGGGGAACTCACATTGACGAAATAGAGTAAGAAAGCTTTGCTTTATTTTTTTTTTTTTATGTATAATTTTTAATAAGTTTGTGAATGAATTCCATGTTCAAGATAAACAAATTTCTTAAATATTTAGCAAATAGTTTTTTATTTAAAAAGGATTTAGATATTTTGCTTTTAATCATTTTTACAAATCTCATACCTGTTGTTTAATAATTATGATTATTATTTGTTATATTGTTGTTTATACTTTTATCAGTTGCTTATTAAATATAAATGATTTAAATATATTTCAAGCTGAACCATAGTCACTTCCTTTATAAATTCTTTTATGAAATTAAGAATGGTAATATAATTTTTTTAATGTATTTAAGTAAAAATGTGTAAAAATTTAATCCTAATTTAATAATTTTTTTTTATTTATTGTAAGATGTACATAATTTAAATACAATGGTCAAAAATACAATAATAAAATTTTGGCTTTTTCTATGGAATAATATAAAACAAATATTTTACATAAATATGCTTTCAAAATATAGTTGAAAATTATACTTCTATAAAATTAAGGATAGTTAAAAATTTCTTTAAAAACACGTACTTTGAATTTGTTAAAAATAATAAAATTAATTTTTAGAAGATTGTAAATGTATTTATAAATTATTAACTATTTATGATTAACTATTTATTTTGAAAAGGTTTAATTTAATAATGCATAATTTAATAATTATAAATTATATTAAATATAATATAATATTATAATTATATTATAATATTAATATATTATATTAAAATAATATAATATTTTTTAATAAAAAAAATTAAATATTTATGTAAACAAATCCAATGTGATAACAATAGTTGGCAGTTAACTTCAGATTAAGGATCATCTTAAAATTCATGTAAAACTTACTTTAATTAAGGTATTTCTTTAAAAATAAGAGTATGGCTATTGCTATAGATACAATAAAATAAGTAGGTGGAATTATTCTACTTACAGAGAGGGCTTAAATCAATCAGACGAGTGGGTTGTGGAGAAAATCGAGGTGGATGGCACAGTGAATCCAAATGACAACAAAGAGAGCTCAGGTAGTGGCACCGCCGGCGGTGAGGGTACAGAGGGTGTTCCTGTTGAGGAGAAGCCTGCCGAGGAGGAGGTACGCGAATTAACCCTTGATGAGTGGAAAGCGCAACGTCAGAACCGCGCCAAGCCTCAATACAATCTGCGCAAAGCCGGTGAGGGTGAGGATCTTTCACGCTGGAAGAAAATGTATGCTCTTGAGCGCAAGAAGGAGGGTGGTGATGAAGAAGAGGAAGAGGAAGAGGAATATGACGCGGTCGAGTACCCTCAGCGTGTCGGTCGACAGAAGCATGTTCTCGATATTGAGATACAATTTAGCGACTCGAGACGTATTGTCGGTGGTCGAGGTGGCAGAGGAGGACGTGGTGCCCGTGGTGATCGCACCAATGTTCGTGGATACGGTAATCGTGGACCACCGCGGGGCAGCGGACCCGATGCTCCTGGTGAAGTTCGTGCTGTAAGTATTTTCCTTAATTTTATTGATCATTTGTTGTATTTTTAGAACAATTTAAACATGACGTAATTACTTCTGCGCTAACTTTTTCATTAACTTTCCTCGATTGTAATGGAAAGGTAATTAATTCTTCCTATTTGCCAATAAAATTGTGAGTGAAAGTACGTTAAAGTTGATCCATCGAAGCACACTGACGAATATTTGTGATACACTACATTGCAAATAATATTGTTCATAATATAATTAAGTTAAAATTCTTCATGAAACCCTATTTATTCTTATTTTTGTCATATTTCAACTGAAGAAATAGTATTGGAATAATTTTATTTCCCTATAAAAATAATCATTTACTATTAATTGCTTACGTGAATTATTTAAATAGTACATCTTTATAGACTAACATGATAGAATTTTATAATATATAATTTTTCTGTGTTTTTTTTTCATTTTCAGATTCCAGCAGAACAAAGGTCACCACGAGAACGTCAAAATGCTCCTAAAGTAGATGACGAGCACGACTTTCCTTCGTTGGGTTAAGTGGTCAATTGACGGTGATTTAACAACCCAAAACACCACCGCTGTTTTAACAAAAATGAAAAAAAAAATGCAAACCACTGTATAAACCACAATTGACGCTCGAATTTTTTGATTATCATTAATATTGCTACAGTTGCTGCTATCGCTACTCCTGTTGCTGCTGCTATTAGCGGTTTCGTTTTCATAACATCATTGTTAAGGCATTAATACAGTAATACGAGATATGAAGATTTAGAAAATACATACATAAAATAAAATGAAAAAAAAATAAGATAACTACTACTTTGCCGTTGCAAATGAACTCGCAGATGAAAATTACGTACATTATCAGTTAAGAATAATGAGAGGGGTGTGACGAAGGGGGGAAGAGAGAGAATCAAAACAATAAATCTCTTGACTGCTCTTTTTGAACAAAGGAAAGTTTGTTTGTAATTAATTAATTAGTATTTAATAATACGTAAAGGAGAAAAAAATATCGTATCGCTCTCTCGATTATAATTTTTTGTCAATACGGAATTCATATCGATAGACGATCAAAGCTAGGGATCAAATAATGATGCTGCATTAATGATTTATTTGCATTACTTATACCTTGTGCAGCCATATATTTTTTCTCTAGATTATTAATTTTTAAAACCTTTGTTTTATTATTTTTATATAATACATTTTACATCCTCATGTGGGTAAAGAATGCATAATAAATGAAAAGAAAGATTGTAATAACTGTGTTAGTTCTCAAGGGAAGAGCGAAATAAGATCGAAAAGAGCTTTTCAAAAAATGTGTATTGAATTCTCAGCTCTTACCTATATTGTAGTTTAAAAACTAGATGTCGACAAATTTATTTTAATTTTTTATCAAGATTTCGTCATGTTGCGAGTAATTTTGCGATGTATTATTTTCTATGTCACAGTAAATAAAAGAGTTCGCGTTATCGATAGACCAATTTTATCTGTTTTTTTAGTCAACGCCATGAGCTCTGGATCTCGAATAGACAAAGAAAATACACTACCCAGTGAAAAAAATTGAGGTATCTTACAGTAACGAAATAAAAGTTATACACAAAAAATATATATAATTATGTTTAAAATCACCATTGAATACAAGATATTCATTGTCATATACATATTTCAAAGTATTGAAACGCTCTATATTGGTAATTCACATTTGTTATACAATTACTTTAAAAGTAAAGAAAAAATAGCTATAAAATTTTTTAAACTCTTAATACTAACCCCAGTCTTCTTTATTGAGTTGGATAATGTTACGATATGTTTAAAGGTTACATAAGTATGTAAGTAACAATATTTACAAGAAATAAATTGTAGCAAAAACTAATCTGGATTCGTTAAAGGCTAAGAAATAAAAAACGACTTTTTTCAGTTATGTTCGAAAATTTCTTATATAATTTGTGATACTTATATTTGCCATATTTAATATACACGTCGCGTATTTTTTGATCATTATTTTCTTGTAAAAGAAAATTAAGGAAGAGCCTAGTAGTAGCTGTATGTACCTGAAAAGTATCGATAAAAGTGATAAAGATAATCATTTATAAAATTTAAACAATTGTAAACTATTTGTTCATTTATTAATTTTTCGTGGCAAAAAAATATTGATTTAAGTATGATAAAAAAAAAATAATAAAACAAATTAACGGTTGTTTGAATGTAATGATAATTATTTTATAAGTACTCTTGAATTAAAAAGGGAAAAAATATAAATGATAGAGTTATTAACTGAGGACATTTAAGGATTATTCCACGTTTCCATTTAATTTTTCTTGTTTCCTGAGAAAAGAAGAAAGCGATCAATCCAACAGTTTTACTTATACATTCGTAAGCATTTTACTTATTTTTTTATTTTTAATGCAAAAACGTAAATTAAAATTATTAATAAAATTCTTTCTGCATTTTTGTTAATAATCACGTAAAAAATTGAATATTAAATTTAACTTTCGTTTTTAATTATAAATAAGTTTCAACTAATTTTTAGCATCTATATTATAGATGCTAAAATATATTAATTAATTAAATATTTATTATGATGCCTATGAAATCAATTTCATTTATACAAGTATAGCTAATTTTAAAAAAGTTATGATAAATTCTGACATTTAATTTGTAATTAAATATATTTATGCATCCTAAAATCATAAAATTATATTATCATAATGCAATTTCAAGTCTTTAAATTTTATATTCAATTTTTTCTTTGCAAATTTTTGAATATATTTACAAACAAGATATTAAAATTATTAAATTGATTTATATTAAAACATAATTTTATCTATTAGTGAAAATGAATATTATAAACATGTCTTAAAGAAATAATAAGATTCAAATCAATTAAAATATTAAGAAATATGTAATCATTGTGTAGTTTTAATAAAATAATATTCAACTCGCATTTTTTTAGAGATAAATAAGGTACCATTATGAAAATTTTTCAATCGTTTTTTTTTTTTTTTGTTTATATGAAGATAATAATTTTTAATAACTTTAAAGTATTTTAATAAAATATATAGTGGTATCAAAAAAAAATTTGAATTAATATTTTGCAGATTTTTCATTTTTTTGAAATTGCGTATATATATACTATTTAACCTATAAAAAGAAAATGGTTAAAATAAAGAATTCTAATTTATTTAATTTTATTTTCGTACGCTTAGGTTCTAAAATCCATTGAATAATTGAGAAAAGCAAATTGTGTTTCACAAATAGTTTACATAAATAGATATTAAAACAAATATAAATTAGATTAAATAATAATTCTTTTATTTAAAAGAATTGAAAAATATACATTTGAATATAATTTAGAAATGAATGTACATCTTCAAAACTAATATTAACAATAACAATATTGAAATTACTAATAATTTGAAATCAAATGAACGATGTTGAAATAATATTTGTATTTTATTTATTAGTTCAATTTACATTGCCACATATATTTAAATTTTAAAAAATGTATTAACTTCAACGATTTAGTGCAGTAAAATAAAAATCTCGTAGCTCAGTTTTTTATTTAGATTGTAGGTCGCTTAATTTTTATGATTAATTTATTACAATTTATTTAAAAAGTATGATTTCAATATATTAAGTAATTTCAATGAAAAGAAATATTTTTCAAAGAACTAATCAGTTGTAAATAAAAATTAAATTTTAACACGATTGTAGTATTTGATAACTCAAGGCATCTGAATTTATGGTAATTTTTTTCTAAAATTAAATAGTATGAAGTTGATGAAGTTAAAATAAAAATTAATTGGAAGTTACGAACCACATTGCAATTAATACCCGGTTTATCAAGCTATGATGTATGTAAGTACAATATTATTCATACTATATTCTATTAAATAAATTAATGATTGTTAAAATAAATATAAAAGAGTACATATTTTTGTAGTAAGAAATGTAATTCGATTATTGTAAAGTAGTTTTTATTAAGTACGTTACATAAGTAATATTAAAGCAATAAGAAAATTTAATAAAACATCAATCTGATCAAATTTACACTGTCGATATACCGTTTAACATTGTTTTTTTCATAAATGAATTTCACCAACGGAGAAAAAAAATAACGGCAGGAGTTGGCTACGAAAGTTTGTAATGAGATGTATACAATTAATACTCGTTAATTATTAAACTAAGAGTTACTATTAATAAATTTTCAAAATTGTACATTATCAGCTAATAAGTATATTTAAAAATACGTGAAAAAAAATTATTGATCGATTTATATAGTATTTTTAAATTATTTAATTTTCATATGAATAATATTTGGTGTGTGTGTGTGTGTGTGTGTGTGTATGTATGTATGTATGTTATCAACGTTGCTATATTCTAGTAAATTAGAAAAAATGATTACAGTTTCTACGTGTGCTACATATTCGACGTGCAGATTTCAAAATATTTACTATTCCTTTATAGAATTATTTAATTATATTTTTATTTAAGTGTAATAGTATTGTTACTACCATTATTGACAATTAAAAAAAAAATTGTTTAATTTCGATTTTAGAGTTAATGCCGGATAATGCTTTATTAATTATTTTGAAGGATAAGCATTTATAAGTAAAATAGAGGAAACTAAATGAGCGCGACAAAGCTATTAATAATTATATGAAAATATTAAAAATAGGATTTTTGTAAGAAGGGGTTTAAGACATTAAATTAATTAAACAGTTTAGATCATAATATAGACTTGTGAAAACTTTCTTTATAGAGTTGTCTGTATAGAAGTATTTTAATGTTGTAGATACATTATGCAATTATAAATACATGTAGTAAATACTGGAGTAAAACAAAAAAAAAATGGAAGTAGCGGTCAATATATATTTTTCACATTAGAGATCTAAAATAAAATAAATGTTCTTAACTGATGAATAATATAAACTACTGTATAGGATGAAAAGGATAAGTAATTGAAGTATATACCTATTATATAACTAGTTGAACGGTGTAAAGTGGAGAGTAAGTATTTTAAAGAGCAACCGAGTCGACTAACAAAAGAAGGTAACAAATTGCGTGTCCAAGTTTTCATATCTGTTGAAAATATAATGGCGACAGAATAAAGGAAAGTAGGGTTGTTACTCGGACGTATATAAGCTTGCCGAGGCGAAAAGGTATAATATTTAAGCATTATTAAATTAAATTATTTAAGCTTTATTTAAGCAATATTTAAAATATGGGCACATAAATCTGAGGGCGATACGAAAATAGCTATTGCTAATGGGTAAATTTCATAAATCAGCGAGATCTATGGTTCATAAAATCAAGCATGTATATCGGCGAAAACATCGACGCGAGCTGTGACCATCAACCACCTCACGTTTATACTTGATACAATTCGTTGTCGGAGGCCTGTACACAAGCGAACCGTACATCCCTAGTCCTTGTGAAGGAGACAAGCTGGCTGGTTGGTAGAAGCGCGCGTCGCTTGTCCATTGCATTATTAAAGTAGTAGCAGAGATGGAGGTGCCGATGGTGGTGGTGGTGGCGGTGGCGGTGGCGGCGGCAATCGTTTTCCAGCGCCGCGCTTCGGCGGGTCGGTTTTATACGAATTCGAGAGTCCAGTTTACGAACGGCAGATGCAAGTGCGATAGTAAGTTTGCAGTTAATGGTGATGGCGAAGTGATACGAAGGTTCATTAAATCAGTGCACCTCGTGGTAATAGCATTTCCACTCGAATAGATGACGAGGGTGTTGTGTCTGATAGGCTAAGATCAAAAAGTGAGCATTGATGATTAGAGAGAGAGAGAGGGGGGGGGAGGTAAGTCAGGTATAGCTTCGACTCTTGCCACCTCATTTGCGCAGTCTACGGCTAAGGGGGCAGTGACACGCCAGGACTTCGAGGACGTCGGAAGATATGCTGTACCGACATCACCATGTCCCTTAAGAAAAACATCGTCAACCAACGCTTGACCTGCGTTATTCTTTTCTATCACTCAACTTTTCTCGGTGGAGTCCATCGAACTAAGTACGTTATGTTCCTTACTTTTACCTGTGCGCCGCTACATGATACAATGTATTGTACGGACTGCCACTCTCCCACTCTCTTCATTCCTTACCATCGCACACATACTTTCAATCTTTCGTACGCTCTCGCCCCCCCCCTTCGCCTGATGGTTGGCATGCTCATCGGCATCCTTTATTTTACGGCGGTATTGCTCGTGAGAAGCATAACCGGCACTGATCGCCCCTGGCCCTTGCTCTCGAATATGACGCACCTCAGGTTCGAAGAGGTCTTGTACCCCGGCCCTTAAGCTCGAAGCACCTGTCAATAAAGCGTGATGGGTTCCGTAGCCATGAAAATCCACCCACACGTTGAACCTAAACCGATAAAAGAAAGCAAGTAAATAGATCGTTTTAACCCGCGTATCATATAATACCGTTTCGGTTTTTCCTTGCTTTTGTTTCTTTTATTCATTCGCTTTCTCTTGTTACTTTTTTTTTTTTTTCAAATTTTCGTAAGAGCGTGAGGCAAGGGGGGGGGGAGTAAAATGAATAGGAGAGTAGAAAAAACATAATGTGCCAACAATTGTTTGGTTCGAATAATGTTATTCTCGCTATGTACATATTAAATACACTTTTTTGGATTCACTGTTCTTCACTGATTGTTGATATTAGAATGGATTGGTCCTTATGAGCCGGTTTCTGTTCTTTCACTCCTGGAGCTTTGTTACCTTGGCCTTCACATTTTGGGTAAATATAGTGCGCACTGAGATAGCGTTGCCCTACCTAATTTTCTTTCTTTTCACTTTTGAATCATTTCCAAAGTCTGAGTGGACAATTACTTTGAATTTTTTAGAATATGATTTATGATTATGAGCGTACGTTTTTCTTAATTTTCACTGCGCGGAAATTTATTTTAGTGCTCAATTTTATTTTCCATCTCTTTTCTTTTGCATTTTGTTCACCTTGTTTACTGCTTGACCCACCAATGACTTACTTCATCGCCATTATCTTTCCTCTGGTCCAATACCCTCCTTATTCAGCTGTCTTTCTTAAAAAGAATTATATTTTTGCATTTTAATAGTCTATGTATGCTTCCACCAACGTTGGCTTGTTAATTATTAATTATTACTATAAGAATTCGAAATTTTGATTAACGAATACAGAAAATTTACATATAAAATGTTATGATCATAAACTTTCGTCCACATTAAAAATGTGAACTCATATACAATCGACTAGATTATTTTTCTTTATTTCCGATTGTGATTTTCCCTCTAACTCCTCTGCCTTATTATATTTAGTATTGTATTTTTAATATGATTCAATAAATATATAAATTGAAATTTGCATATTAAATTATTTGTGAATTTAAGTCAACGTATCATTCTAATTTTTAATTTCAGTATATGTATTCACGAGCACACATGTACACTCATTTCAAATTTTCTTAAACTCGATCATCTATGATTTTACCTGGTTTTGCTTACATTATTTGTTTTTTCCTCCTTATAAAGCTTTTTTATACTTTTAATTAACTTGTCAGTTATAATTTTTCCATCGGTTTCAGCCATCACACGTTGAAAGACTGACTCTTCTATTAATTTCATTTCATAAAGTGCTTTTTTATAATAATATTTTGAATTGATTTATATTGAATTTTTATTTATTCTGTAAAAATTTATTAGCTTAGGTATGTAGTTATATTGATATGCTATATTTCATTGTTCTCTTCTATATTTTGACTTCCGAATTTTACATAAAGCGTATCTATTATGAATATTTTAAGATATATATAGAAAATAGAATTTTTGAAAATAATTTTCTATTTATTTTTTACACTTTTTAAAAATGCTACAGTTTTTATTAATCCTAAATAGCTAACAATTGGCAGCAATCATTGTTTTTCATTTAATATTTGTGAGCCTTTATGTTTTTATTTATAATTAGATGGTAATAATTACATTCATATTAAAAATAATTGTTATTAATGCATATACGATATGTATATATGTGTTTACTCTCTCCCTCTCTCTTTCTCTCTCAATATATATATTTGTCTTACTATTTGAAACAACGTTTAAAATAAGTTTCGTGAATTCTTTTAAATTCTTATTTATTTTTACAAGCATTCAGATTGTATTGTAAAAATTCATTATTAAATAGAAATCTTTTTATATACTTGTTAAAAAATTTTATTACACAGAAAACGATTTAGTTTTTAATTTTTAGCTTCAGTTTCTTTATTATATATTTAATTTAATATTTAGTATAATCTATAATATCTTATATAATCTACGATTACTTAAGAAACAAAATAATTTTTTCAAAAAAAAAAATTTTTTTTATTGGAACAAGTTGTTAAAATATAATTCTAAATTTTATATGGGTATGCTTTAACATGGATATAAAATATAATTCTATACGTAATCACTAAATCTACAAAACGGTTTTGAAATGATTTCAATTTATATACATAAGAAATAAATTATTTTCTATGACCTAGATTAGATCTGAATTGGTTTAATTAAGTTTATTTTATGAAGTCATATGAACTGATGTGAGAAAACATTTAAAAATTTCTTTAAAAAAAGTTTTTTTTAAACAAATTATAATAGATAATGAATTTAAGTTTTTTAAATATTTTAATGCTTCAATTATAGCGATCCATTAGTATTTTCATCAATAACTTATTTTTGAATTGAGGAATAATATTTTTTTATCAAATTTTTCAAAACTTCTAAATTTGTTATCTTAATAAGTATATTCTAAAATTATAAGATTTCATTTATAACATATATTTATTACCATGAAATAATTTATTAGTGTATAATATTATTTTTTAATTTTTGTCATAAAACAATCAATTGTATTTGAAAAAATATAAAAAGTATTAAGTATGTGGAATTGTTAATAAATCAGATCTTAAAATTTTACAATTAAATATGTTTATTTTATTTACATATAAATATTTGTTATCGAATTTTATTAGTGGAAATATTTTCCTTTTATTTAATATCGATACTTCTTTTGATGTATCGAGTTCATTAGCCTGAAGTTAGCATTAATTATTGTTATAATGTTTAATGTTTAAAATCGATTGTTTGCAGTTGCGTACGTTTTGTATCCTCTTTATTACTATATCTTCATCATCTTTTAGAAGTAAAATATTCATTGATTGATTGATTGTTTGAATGGAATGAATTGATTGATATATGTTTATAATTATTTTTTAAGTAAATAAGAAAAAAGGTTTAGAAGGTGAATAAACAGGCATACTAAGTCTTAACGATATGATGAGAAAACAATAATTACTATATGCATTTATATCTATAAGCAGACTAAGTTCGCTAAATAAAAAATTTGAGAAATGCAGGTAACTTTTTAGACTCTGACTAGCTCTGGCGAAGCCGTTTAATCTCAATGAAATACCAGAGGTGCAATACCAGTGTCCTCGATGGACCCATGGGCATCAACCTTAATGTAATTTTTTTTTTTAATTTGACTATAATACATTTTGTTTTCAGGCGAACGACCGTAAAAAGAAATGTTGGGCCGATAAAGCTAAATGAGCCATCGGTGGATCGGATGGCTGGCTGAAGACACAAGACTAATTGTTCATTTTGGAGCTGCGGCTCCATTGAGTCCGTAAATGATGATGATTATTAACATGAGTGCACCAAGGATCATCTGTCGACCATTGGTGCCACCACCTCCACGGCTCTTTTTCCTATGCTGCTGGCTCCTGTTCTGCTCAATTTTGCCAATTATGCCCGAGGAAGTATTGGGAGCTTCTCCTGAGCCCGCTCATGTTGTAGTGCAGTACCCGAGCAACGCCAGTCAACTGCATTTCTCTCATCTTGTTGTCGACCCCGAAACTGGACAACTGTTTGCCGGTGCCGTTAACAGATTGCTGCAACTTGACTCACAGCTCCGGTTGAAGGAGTTACTTATCACGGGTACTTTGTTACTTAAGCGATATGTTTAATTGGCGAAATTAATGTTGATTATAAATGATGCCGGATGCTCAATCGACTGCGTGATACCGAAAAAAGAAAAGAATTTTCCACTGTAAAAACAAGATTAAAAGAAAAGCAAGAACATAACAATGGCCGTTTCCGAACGGCTATTATCCATTTTAATAGGGATTAACAGAGCCGGTGTTCTACAAGGAATCGGTGAAAATGATGTTGTCCACGCATTATTTCCATTTATAATATCTTGGAACTTAATATGAGATGACATCTACTTGTAATTTTACATTCGGCTAACTTTTTTATACAGGCGATCGTAGCGACCGAGAAATGCCCCTACAAATGATAAAAAGGGTTCGACTCGTGATCCTCTCGCTTGTTCGCCAATTTTGCATAGACATTGTATGATGCACGGAGGTCGAAAACGCTAATTTGTTTTTTTGTTCTCGCAGGTCCTCGTCAGGACAACCCCCAATGTCATGCGAGTGGATGTCCTAGCTCATTGAATATTGAGACAAGCCTCACGGATAACGTTAACAAACTCTTGGTTGCAGACCTTGAATCCCGTACTCTTATTGTTTGTGGCTCCCTTTTCCAGGGCGCTTGCGAAAAGTATAAAATGGCTAATATTAGTCTTAAGTCTGAAAACTTTACGTTCGGAGTGGCGGCTAACGATGAGACCTCCTCGACCTACGCCTTCATTGGACCTGAGCGGTACAAGTCCTGGCAGGATTCCAACATTCTATACGTCGGCACGACATTCACCAATAACGCTGAGTACAGGCACGACGTTCCCGCGATCTCAAGTCGCAAGCTTGACACCCTCGAATTCGCCGAGTACACCTTCAACAAGCAGTCGATTCTACATATCGACGTCAAGTATCGTGACCACTTCCTTGTCAACTACGTTTATGGTTTCAATGCCAGCGATTATGCGTACTTCGTCCTTGTGCAGAAGCAATCCTATTTGCCGGAAGAAGAGGAATTAGGTAAGGAGCATTATAACACATCTCCGCATCCGTCAAGAGCTGCGCGAGAAGTTCTTGAATTACAAGACCGTCAGTTTACATAATATTGGAGCGCTTAATTAAAAGTCATTTTATATTTGAAAATAAATTTCTTTTAATTTTCTTTTAATTCGCAATAAAATGATTTTATTTCATAGTTCGTTACAGAATGTTCTCAGTATGCGCTTGAAATAATACATTTTGATAATTTTTTTTTTTTAACTCGAAACAAGAAATTGATATTTACAAAATTTTATTTTCAATTCGGTTCAAATTCTATTTTTCATTATTTTCATAATTCCATGTAGGAATTATCGTAAAATAATTACCTTCGGATTAGATAATATTACCCTGATATTAAAAATCAGTCGCACTCAAGTGATTCTAGTAAAATCAATTGAGCTTAGCGCGGATCGATGCTATTTAACGAAACCACTATATTATATGAGAAAATCAAAGGAAGGCAGGGTTATCAATACATTGCATTTGCAGTTCTAAAATTACAATTTCACAGCATTACTATAGCAAAGCTCAAAGTGATTATTCGCGATGGGCTAACAAACCGAGATGAGAAATAACGTTGATCTCGGGCTTTTTGATTTAGGTTACGTCTCAAGGATTGCTCGGAGCTGCATCACAGATGCCAATTATGACAGCTATACAGAGGTTACACTTCAATGTAACGTTGAAGGGAGGAACGATTTGTATAGAATCGTTCAAGATGCGAAGATTGCCCCCGCGGGTAGCGACCTCGCAATCCAGCTCGGTATCAGCATAGGCTCACCGATTTTTCTTGCAGTCTTCTCCCCAAGCAAGGGCATTACCAACGAACCTCTTCCTAAATCCGCTCTTTGTATATACAGTCTACAGGAAATCGAGACAAAGTTCGATGAGAATATCCACATGTGCTTCAATAGTAGTATCAAATACAGGAATATGGGTTACATCAGTGGGCCTATTCAAGATGGAGTTTGTCCACAAGCAGGAGTAAGTATTATTGATAAAGATTGTCTCTCATCTATCATGATGATGATAATTATCATTGTTAATTTTAGCTGTAATTAAAAATATACATTGAATAAATAAATTGTTTAAGTTTATAAATTAATATAAACAATTTCTCAAATTCTTATACTCGCCATTTGAATAATGTAGTAAAAGCATATTAAATTTTATTATATTATAAATAAAAACAGTAATTAATTAAATAATGACTTACATTTATTATTTGCTGTTGTTAAATATATTATAATAAGAAAATAATTATAAATTTATAAAGTATAATGAATTTAAAATTCAAATTTTTCAGACTACTGGAAATATTGTAAATTTCTGTGAAGTCGGGCTCAAGATTTCTGGTGTATCTCCTATCATTGGGCAAGCTATTTTACATTTCCCTGATACATTTATAACTTCTATTACATTGGCAAATACAGAAAGTCATACTGTTGCTTTTCTCGGTACGGAAGACGGGGCTGTTAAGAAAGTTTTACTTTCTATCACAGAATCTAAAGTTTACGAAAGCATCATCGTTGACAAAAGCCAAAAAATTCTTCCGGACACTGCTGTCGCGCCTGAAGGCGATTATCTTTATGTTTTGTCAAACTCTCGGATATCGAAAGTAAAAGTAGAACACTGTAGTAGTTATATAAATTGTAACAGTTGTCTTGTCGCTGGTGATCCTTATTGCGGTTGGTGTTCTCTAGAAAAAAGGTAATTCTAATCTAAATTAATAATAGAATTAATAATTGAGAGAGCGATGCGAGGGGAAGAAAATTACAAAGTTTTGCATTCTCATTTTAATATTTTGTTATAGAAAATATTTAGAAAAAACAAAGTTTATTAAATCAGTATAGATAAATACTATTTGAACAAATATAAATCTGAAATAATCGAATTTCGAATCATCTGTATGTTAAATAAAAAATAAAAAGTATAGAATAAGTGTAAAACTAATGAATTTTAAAATCCGTATTATTAGATGCACGGTGCGAAATAACTGTCAAAAAGCTAATCGCAGCAGTCCTCGTTGGTTATCGCTGAGCACCGGACAGCAATGTATTGACTTTGAGCAAGTCCTTCCGGATCGAATTCCCATTAAGCAGATGACAACAGTACAGTTAACCATCAGAACTCTTCCAGAGTTGCCAATTGGGGCCAAGTACAAGTGCGTATTCGGCGAAGCCGAACCTATAGATGCTACCATGACCACTTACGGGTTATCCTGTTCGACTCCACCAATCTACTCGAGGCCGAGCATCACAAAAGATGCCGATCATGTGCTTGTTCCTTTGTCCGTACGCTCGAGCGAGACCAACAAAGACTTTGTGTCTCGGAATTTTGCCTACTTCGATTGCTCCAAGCATACCATTTGTTCCGAATGCGTAAAAGCACAATGGACATGCAGTTGGTGTGTATATGATAACAAGTGTACTCACAACACTACTGAATGTCAAGGGAATATAATATCCGGAGAAAATGTAAGTTTAGTATTACAATGTAATTGTAATAGGCTCTTTTAATTGGTATTCTATAGGTTGATCATAACTTGGTCACCCACATCAAGGCCATTCCAAAAATATGTTACTCTAATTATAATTAAAACGCATGTATGTACTTCTTTCAATACTTGTATAATAACTGATTTTTAAGAAGGAAATTAAACGATAGGGAATGAATAATGCCAACTATTGAATGAAAAAATAATATATCTATTTATTTGGTCTTGAACATAAATAAATTTATATCTATACTTTAATCTTTATATCTTTATTATAGAACAATTATAAGAATAAGTTTTTTCTTTTTATCAAAATAATTTATAACTTTTTGTATAAATTGAATGAGCAAATAAATATACAAAGTAGTCTGAAGTATATGATCTTTAAAATTATTAAAATATTAAATATAGTTAAAGTTAAAAATATTGATTATCACTTCAGTAAATAAACTTTATTTATTTTTATTTTTAGGAAAATTTATTAATTAATCCATTTTTAATAAAAACTCTTGTAATAGAAAATTGTATTAGTCTAATAAATTCAATCGATTAAGAATATTCGAATTTTAAACCTAGGATTAATACTTGCCTTTTATTTTTGTTGTAGAATGTTCAAGTGAATTTCGCTGCTCATGGTGCACAATATTGTCCCCATTTCGTTCATCGACAGAAGCCTCTTATGCTACCGAACAATGTTCCCAAGGAAATAAGCCTTGAGGTCGAGAATCTGCCGCACCCTCAAGTAGGCCATACTGGTTTCCAATGCTTTGTTAAGATTGAGGGAGCGCATCTTCGCGTGCAGGCGCGTGTCGATAGTAGTCGATACATCGTATGCGATAAGACTGTCTACTCTTATGAAGCACAGGTCGGTGAGTACGAGGCAGAAGTGATGGTGATGTGGAACAGCAATCATTACGTTGATAGTACGAACATCATCCTCTACAAATGCGAGGTCCTTGGTTCACACCGGGAACATGCCGACTGCTCTCTCTGCGTTACACGTGAACGCCACTTCGAGTGCACCTGGTGTAGTAATAGCTGCGTTTACAGGCACTCGTGTCTGAACTCAGCATTTACTGAATGTCCTAAGCCACGTATTGATATGATAAAGCCTTTAAGTGGACCCATTGAGGGCGGTACTCTCATTACTGTTGAAGGCAGCAATCTTGGTTTGCGCGAGAGCGACGTCGAAGGGAAAATATTAATTGGCAATGCGTCTTGTACTCTCATCGATTATGAAGTTTCGGTGCGTATTGTCTGCAGGACCGGTCGGCACAAGGCTACAGATGAGGCACCGGTAATTGTGGGCAATGACGCTGGTTACACTAAAAGCACCGTATATTTTAGCTATAAGGATATTAAACTCTCAGGTTTACAACCGTTGATGGGACCGCAAAGTGGAGGCACACGACTCGCCATCACTGGACAATACCTTAACATCGGCAGCACTATATCGGCCTATCTCGACGAGCTTCCATGTCAGGTTAATGCTACTCAAGCTAGTAGCACTAGACTCACTTGCGTGACCAGTAGATCCGGCCGCGTTCGGAAAATATCGAGGCTCATGCTCAGCATTGATGGCGCTAATCGGACTCTCGAAAGTAACCCCTACAATTACACCCACGATCCAACAATTATGGAAATTAAGCCGTTGAGCAGTTTCGCTTCTGGAGGTCGAATGATCACCGTCCATGGTACAAATCTCGATACCATACAAAAACCTCAAATGATAGTCTATTTGGAAAAGGAAGGTATTCCTATAAACCAAACAATTTGCATGGTCCTTAATCCCACGCAGATGGAATGTCCGAGTCCAAGCGTTTTCGGGCGCTTTCAGGCTGAAACTCTCCTTAATCATCGAGAGATGCGATCGGTCAATAGAAAAGATTCGAATCTAGCTCTCAAGGTTGGATTTCTCATGGATAACGTCGAGAACGTACGTGACCTTGAAAAGCATGGTCAGAATCTACGAAACCGACTTATTTATGTCGAGGATCCCAAGTTTTTTCCGTTTCCTCGCAATATTAAGCTTTATAAGGGTGATACATTAGTTATAGAGGGTGACAGCCTTAATCACGCGAGTGATGAATCGGATGTGAACGTGACTGTAGGCACCCGGCTGTGTAACGTAACCTCTCTCGCCCTTACCCAGTTGGTCTGCACTCCCCCGGAACAGCAGCCCTTAGGAACTGACGAACACGGGGTAAAGACCGAGATTGGACTGCCTCTCGTAGTTGTCAGGGTCGGTAAAAGTTTAAGATTTTCCATTGGATACCTCCATTACGACGTCGTCAAATCGTATCCAATACCTCCGGAGGCAATTGCTGGCATAGCCGCAGGCACGTTCAGTCTTATCTTTGTGTTCGTCCTGGTGCTCGTTGTTTACCGCCGTAAAAGTACCCAGGCTGAACGTGAATACAAGAGAATACAGATACAGATGGACACACTCGAAAGTAATGTGCGAATGGAATGTAAGCAGGCGTTCGCGGAACTCCAGACTGATATGACGGACCTCACCGCCGACCTCGAGTCCTCTGGCATTCCTACTCTTGATCATAAAAACTATATTATGAAGGTAATTAAGCTGAACTTATTCAATAGTTTATTTATATTTTTCAAAGATAATTACAATACTCTACTAAATACAGTAATGAGCGTAATTATAGTCCTTAAAAAAAAATCAAATAAAATATGTATATGTCACTATTTGCTTATTTGATTAACCAAAATGCTCTCAAAATTAAGTTTTTCCAATATTGATCCAATATAATTGATTCGAATTTGAAAGATACGTTAGGAGATTATTATTATTTTTTTAATAGAATACCTTAAGGATAATTTTTATTATTATTATTATTATAATTTTAAAATATATGCATTTACGCAATTATATCTAATGTATAAAGTCTAAAAAATGATTGTATTGAATCATAAAATAATATATAAATTTATATAAGAAATGATTTTCTATTTTATTCAAAAATATAACATTTTAGCTAATGAAAACGGTTATTAAATTGTATTCCGAAAATGTCTTTAGTTATGAGGACTTATAGCCATATTTCATATTTTTGCTTTGAATAAAAGTTGAAGAAATTTCATGATTAAATGTATATTTTCTATCAACAATATGATAAAATTCATTTATAATTTATACAGGTTATATAAAATTTTGTTAAATATAGTTAGAAAATAATAAAAATAAAAAATGTATAAAAATTGAAATATAAAAACTTCTAATCTTGAAAATTGCATATTGTTGTCTAAATTATTTTTTTAACAACATAGTATACAATTATTTTGAAGTATTAATTCATACGACGAAATTTGGAATAAAATAAGATACTGAGTAATTCATCACATTCAAGTCGATATAAATGAAATATATTTTCTGTAGTATCTACTACAGAATCATTTCAAAAAGATTAAAACTTTTAATATATAAAAACTATATTTTACTGTAAAACACTTTTTATAATTTGTGTGTAACCATACGTACATTCCTTCATATTGATTTTCTTATAGCCATTAATGATAGTTTGACATTCTATAATTTTTATTGCTATACTTAATATTAGAAGCACACGATCAAGTATACATTAATAAATTTTAACAAATTTAACTAATTTATTAATGGCTTGGAAAATTTGGATTGGAAAATGAAAAAGGATCTTTTTATATATCAAAATAGTTTCTTATCATTATATTAATAAACGAAGGACTTATACAAAATGTTAAAATGTATTGAATATTGCTCAAACTAACTTATCTTTATATTGTATGATCTTTATACTGTTCGATTTCTCGAAGATATCCTGTATAAACTAAGCGTTCGATTAAATGAAACTCATTTTATTATACAAGTTATTTTAATTCCGATATACTTTTTTATTGATATAAAAAACTGAAGTTCGAAATCAATCATTTTTATTTTGTTTTTATTTTTTATTAAATGAATTTCACTACTGATGAGAAGAAAAACGAATTAATAGTTACTCATACAAACAAAAAAGATATAGAGATAATTGATATTTTAATTTAAGATACAATTTCGTTTTTAAAGTAATATGGATCGAGAACTAAAATCGTTGTATAATTGATAAATGAATTTTTTTAATGATAGAAATCTCTGTAAGAAAGAATTAATTTCGAAAATAATCTTTTCTTTAATTGACAATGCACTTAAAGAGCGAGAGTGCGTGAGAAATTTTCTTATACTTTCTCTCTCAAATGCTCACCACGAACTCATGCTATTGGTAATTGTACGGTTTTTTGTAAGTAGAAATGTTCATTTTAAACGACAATGAGAAGTTACTTTTAATAAATATTTTTTTTATATTATATTTTTGGTCAGTAGTGTACTGCTATTTATATGTTGTAATATTATTTAATATTGATAAATTAAAAATTAGTTATAAATAAGGTTTTTATTTAAAAAGATGTCATTTTTTATATTCACGCAAAAACGAATTCAATATATAATCATCCAATCAATTTTCATTTTATCTGACATCAATTTCACTAATTGGTACATAAAAGAGTTTTTCAACAGTCTTTAGATATTTTTAGTGTTTTATTTTTGATAGATATGGAATTGCAAATTGTAAGTAGCATATTGAAGTTGCATAGGTTTTAAACTCAGAAGAGCATACTTTTTCTGGTTCACTGCTTCAATTTTAAATTAAATTCAAATATCAAACTTATGATAGGTAGGAAGTATACTTTATAAGATCGAAAAACTTTTACTTTAATAGAAAATCAAACACATTTATAAAATGTAAAAACATAAAGTCACTTTAATTTATTTATGTTATATAAAATATTATTTTATTATTATTTATTAAATTTACATACTTTGAAAATATTTCCAACTATTAATATTTAATAATGTAATTGTTACAATTAACGATTAATTAATCGAATTTGTTAATGAATATCTATTATCCATTTTTAATGCAAGCCACTTTGAATTTTATTTAAGAATTTGGATAATTAATTAATACATTTTATGACGTCAAATACAATTAAAATGATTAATTTTATTTTTATTTCATACTTATTTTTTATTCATAGTCAACTGATGTATCTGTTAAGTAGATCAATAACCATAACTTTCATATTGTGTCAATTTATTATATTAATATCATTTGACGATATGTCAAGAAAGACAAAAAGTTAAAAATTTGTAAACGTTGTTAAAGGTTTTCTTTCCGGGTGTTATCGATCACCCGATTCTGAACGATCCACGCTCTAGAAACAACGTGACCCGCACAAATTATGACGCAGCAATGCTCCAGTTCGAGCAGCTTATCAACAACAAGTGCTTCGTCTTGACATTCATCGAAGCCCTTGAGTCGCAGAAAGATTTCAACATCCGTGACAAGGTAAACGTGGCATCACTGTTAATGGTCGTTCTAATGGGTAAAATGGAATACGCAACGGACATATTGATGAACCTACTATTGAGGCTCATCGATAAATCGGTCAACACCAAGTATCCCCAATTAATGCTTCGGCGCACGGAATCTGTTGTTGAAAAGATGCTAACTAATTGGATGGCTCTCTGTATGTACAACTATCTTAAAGATTACGCCGGATCATCCCTTTTTCTTCTCTATAAGGCAATAAAATATCAAATTGAAAAGGGTCCGGTTGACGTAATTACCCATGACGCACGCTACTCCCTCTCGGAAGAACGGTTATTGCGTGAGCAAATTGATCACTTGCACGTAACCCTTCACGTGATGCAAGATGATCTTGATGAGAAGATCCAGTGCAAGGTTCTTGACTGTGACACTATTAGCCAGGTGAAATTTAAGATCCTTGATGCCCTTTATAAGAACACTCCCTTTTCTTTGAGACCCTCCGTGTACGAGGTTGATCTTGAGTGGAGGCATGGTAGGGGAGGTCATCTTACCCTCCAAGATGAGGACCTTACCACCAAATGTTACGGTGATTGGAAAAAAATAAACACTCTAGCGCATTACGGTGTAAAGGAATCCGCAGTGATGTCACTTATTCCTCGACAGAACGACGGCTTTTCTCTTACGTGTAAACAGCCCTGTCACGCTTGTTGCAAAGCCCCCCAGCAACAGCTTCACCAGCACATTCAATCCCCGAGTCATCAAAGTCAGCCTTACCATTCAAGACACTCGATCAATCAATGCGCAGACCTTCACATGTCCCACACACCGTGTCATGACCTCATCAACCCGACAACGATGTACGCCACTGGAACAGGCATTTACTTTGATAGTCATCATACGATGTCGATGATCATTGCTAATGGAGATGTAGAAGCGAGCAACGCCGGTACTCAGCGTCTCTATCATCTCGTGAGTATTTTATATTTTCAATGTAAATAAACTCTCACCCATGACTCCATTGCTTTTTCTTTTCTTCGAGATTTTTCAGAGGAATTGCTGAGACAATTTTTCTCAGAGAACAATTTTGTTTATCTGACAGTAAATGTATTTTTAAGCAGCCGTTAAGAACCAAATATACTATCAGTATTTATATCACGAATTATTACTTTCACAATCATTACTTCACTTTCAGACTTATCAAAATAAAAATTACTTTATCATATTATAAACATTGCATAAGTACTCACGTTGATCGAAATCTAATAAAAATTACTTATTTATACATAATAGATACGTGTTTATAGTTTGCATTTATTCATTTATTACAAACAGAAACTTAGAAAACCTTCATGTATCCATAAGCTTATAAAAAATTGAAAAACGAATGGCCGCTATTTTAATAGATATTCTTATTAAGAGCTTTAATTTTTAATCTATTACAAAATAGATTAAGATCTTTACAGGAATAGTTAACTCACTTTTGCGAAGTAATTATTTATAATCCTTAATAAATATTTTTATAATAAATATTATTCTAGTAATATACAATTAGTTTTGGCAATATTTGAGTTTTTAAATGCATTTATATTTACTTTAAATGATTTAAAGATAAATTATAGTCAAGCATATTAACATTTTTTAATTTCTAATTTCTAATTTAATGTGTGCTTGAAATTATAAAGAATTTTAATTGATTCAAGAGATAGTTAAATCTAACGATTACATTTTTATTTATTTATATATAATTCACAACGTATTATAATTATTCTTATAAATATGAAATAGAAGAATATAATTTTATTTAAAATCTAACAAAAAGATATTTTTAACATTTTAATTGAAACTTTTAGAAAATTTAATACATTTCATTTGTTTAATTATAATAACAAATTTAATTTTTTAAATTTTATCTTTTAAATCTCAAAAAAATTTTAAATAATACAAAAATAATTTTATTAATACATCTGCAAAAAATTAGCTAAATGAAATATAAATAAACGTTGTATTATATTTTCTTATCTTCAAGATTAAATCATTGTCAGTTGATTTTTTGTAATTTTACATTGTATTGTGTATTGTGCAATTTTTATAAATACTTTTAACGTAATTAAAAGTACTTAATTGATGTTATTTAGTTAATTATGATAAGCTAATTATAATTATAAAATTTCATATTATATATTATGCCTATATAATTTTTTTTTTTAGTAATATTTATTGAATTATTTTTATTATTAAATGATATTTATTAATGCAATTCACCGTATATATATATATATATATATATATATATATATACAGTATATGCATACAGTGTTTAAACTATAAACATTTTTTATTTTATATTACTTATTTCAATTGTTCATAATTTATACACGTTGTAAATGGGGAATTAAATATGACTAATGATTAATCAACTCAGTACTAATTATTTACATTAATTTATATAATACCTTTATTAAAATATTAAAAAATCTATTTAGCAACATATTAATGTCTAATTTATATTTTTAACTTGTTATTAACCTAATTTTATGAAAAATCTAAAATTACATTATGTTATTTTGAAAACCATATTATATTGTAGTATTAACCTTTTAAAGAATATATAATTTATCCGTAACTTAAAGAATAATATATTATCAAAATAAACAAATTAATTCTTTTTAATCTTAAATTTTAAAAACAATTCTTTTTATCTTCATTAAAATGTTATCTTATAATTTGTCATTATACGTCATGTTATGTTATATTATGTCATAATCTTTGATTAAAAAGTTATTATATTGTCATTTATTTATTTTGTAAGTGAACTTGTATATTTTTTATAAAAGGTTTTTGTTAATTGTATGCTTAAATAGCAAATTTTTTAAATATTTTTTTTATATTTATTGATACCACTTTTTTAAACAGATTTTTTTAAACAGTTTTGAGTGGCCAGAATTAAGAATTTACCATGATTGGCTCAAATTATGACTTTTATACTCATGTGAAAGCTCTTTCATATATTCCTTTAAATATTAGTAATATTTTGTTTCTTTGTTAGTGTTTCGAGCATCTTCCAAGACTTTTTTTTACAAAAAACGTTACTCTGAAATTATTATCTTTTTCTCAAAAATTTTCTTTGTGACAGCAAAATCATTTTTTTTACAATTTTTTCGCATACATCACAAGTTTCATTTTCATATAATTTTCATATTATTTTTTAATGATATAATATTTTTATTATATCGTTGAATGCTTATTTAAAGCATTTATAATTTTGGTCAAGACTTATTCTTGTGTATTATGTATCACTTACAAAACTATAGGTTTCTATGAAAATAAACATTTAATTACAATAACTATTTCATTTTAAATTAAGCGCAAAATTTTATGGAACTTAGAAGTATTATTTTTCGATTATTAAAAAACATTGATAATAATAGAATTAAATGAAACGGAAAGAAAAAAAATAAAACAAAAAGTATATGTAAACGAGGAACTAGTGACCATTTGATATCGAGGATGAATCTCATTGCCACTGTTAAATATCGTATCTTATTATCGTATAACTTGTTCAAGGCAAAATGATTTCGCGTGTTGCAGGTAAGACCGTTGGAGGAGAGTCAGTACGCTAGTGGAATGAACTTCTCTGGTGCGAAATTGCCCCCTGGTATACATATAGAGCGCACTCACAAAGCTATTCCCGAGATCTTCTTAACAAGGCTACTTTCAACGAAGGGTACCGTCCAGAAATTTGTCGACGATTTCTTAAACACGATTCTAACAGCAAACGATGCTCTACCCAGTGCTGTCAAATGGCTGTTTGACCTTCTCGATGAGGCTGCTAACAAGTACGGAATCCTCGATCCCGAGGTACCGCACGCCTGGAAGTCAAATAGTTTACCACTGCGGTTCTGGGTGAACTTTATAAAGAATCCTGACTTCATGTTCGATATAAATAAGTCGACTACGGTCGACTCAAGCCTTTCAGTCATTGCCCAAACATTCATGGATGCATGCTCGACCTGTGAACACAGACTTGGCAAAGACTCGCCCTCAAACAAACTTCTTTTTGCTAAGGATATACCGCATTACCGAGAACGGGTCGGTCGATTTTACATAGAGGTCCAACGACTACCACAGATAACTGATCAGGAAATGTCCAGCGCGATGCAACAGCTTAGTGCCTCTCACGCCAATGAATTCGACGTCATTGCCGCTCTCAAGGAACTTTATATCTACGTTAGCAAGTACTATGGGGAGGTAAGGATGTAGTAAGGGATAAGTTTACCTACGTGCCTTCATTGTTGTATGGGATGAGCTAGGCTTAATAAACTCGGTCGGATCTCGAGGGACACTTTTATCGAAATTATAAAAAAGCCGCGAATGTTCTAACTCACGTTTTCGCTATATTGCAAAAATAGTCTATGTGGCAATCACTCAGAAAAATTCGTATTTTTGTGTAATAGTAATATAAATTGAAATTTCATGATGCATGGAGTAACAAAAATGGAAAATATCGATGTTTGATGTTTAATAGCTGTATAATGACTAAAAAAAAATTAGTAGTCTCTCAACAATTCTAAAAAGTTTCGTAATAGAGTAGAGAATTTTTAGAGTATATTTTAAAAATGAAGAAAATGCAGTAGCTTCAAAATAGAAAACAAAAACTTAGTTATATTCTTTAAATGTTACTACTAAATTAATTTTGTTACTATTTTCAGTTTAATTAAGTAAATATCAGTATCAATTTTTGTTTTCAATATACTAAAAAAATTTTTTAATTTGTAAAAAATTAGTAATTTTTAATAAATATTCACTGCTTTTTTAAAAAAATATATCCTTTAAAAAATGGATATCACGAATGCATGAAATTATGAATATATTTTATAACATTTAATTACTTTAATTCTTAATTTAAATAATTAGTGCATTTTGATTATAGATAAAATTTTTTTTTTAAATACAGTAACAATTATGTTTGAATGAATAAAATCATATACCGAATCTAAAAAACGTTTTCATATCGAAAGCTTTTTCAATAATTAATTATTTTTTAAATATCCGTTTTATTTCCAATTTTAATTCAATAAGATATATAAAACAAGTCAGTAAGAAATAATATTTATCAGATATAAAAAATTATCCTATTTAATCATTGAGCTGTATCAGCTCATATAATTTCATATAATATGCGGAAAGATATAAAATAACATAAATTTCAATATATTCATAATATTTAACAGTAAGCAATTACCATATTTTGTTTTATTATGATAGAAGTATTTATTAATAATAGGTTTAAATTTTATTTTTAAGTAATAATATTTATAATTATAACCGAATTTTAAAGATACAGTTTGTAAAAAATAGAGGTAATGATAAAAAGTTATGCAATTTTAATTAAAATAAAATATTTGTATATAAATTATATATAGTTATATTATACCAATATAGAATTATGTAATAAATGGTGTATGATTATTTTCATTGTTTTGGAGAAAACAATATTCTTTTCTTAGCTAATAAGGAATTAAGAAGAAATAGACAATATAAATAATTTTTTTTTAAATTTAATATGTCTGAAAATTATTTATTAAAAAAATGTTAATAAGTTTCGAAATGTTTAATTTTTCATATTCATAATTATTTAGTTTTTCAAATTATATACAGTTTCGTACCAGATATTATTATTTTATATGAGTTCACATTAATTATTTATCAGTCAAATTAAAAAATTTTATCTATTCGGTGTATATTGTAATCATATATATGTATATAAATATATATATATTTTTTTTATTTTTGATGTGTAAATTATATATTTGATATCAATTCATTTATTAATATCTTTTTGGCCTATAACCTTATGTCATATCATATCGTACAGAAAATATACAAGATATCAGTTATTTTTATTCGCAATTCTTTTCTTGTCTTTTATTTAAGCATATAAATCAGATAATATGTACTAAACTTAAATAAAAATCATCAACTTTCAATTTATTTAAACTTATTATTATTACAATATTTATGTATGAGAGATTTTTGTAAGCGTTCTTAATATTTCATAATTTTCAATTCTTACTTCTCGTTGTAACTTACAAAATAACATATTTATATCTCAAATTTATGTGGAAGTTTGTTGGTTTGTGAATCCCGAATAGTCTCGTTTTTTGTGTTTATATTATATATAAGTAGTTTTAGTATTTGTATATTACATGTTACTTGTTTACTCTATATAATTTTAGTTTAATTTCTTTAGCTTCAACAATAAATAAACAAGTTCTCTATGAAAGTACTTTTTATAGGATGTCGCCTCGGTACTTCATGCCTCATTTGCACAAATTGAGATAACTTATTTACGTTTTCAGACATCAACTTCGTGTTTGATTAATTAAAAGTTCAATTGAAAAGTAAATCAAGAAAAAATGATATATATTTCAGTAGACTATTCACTTGCAAAACGATGTTTCCAAACTATATTTAGAGTAATGAGTAGAATTATAAATTGTAGATATTGATGTTTCCGTTTTGAGATAATTAAGATTAAGATAATGTACTTAACGGAGTGCTCGAGGACAGATATGATTCGTGTTTTCATGTCAAATCGAGAAATGAGCATTCACGGTCAGTTTTCTCCTTGAAAGACAAATATATGAACATCGTGGGTCGATAAGATAGTGAAAATAGGGTATGAGTGAGTTAGGGAAACCGAATGAAAATAATAGAATGTCGAATAAAGAAGAATTAATCAATGGCGGCTCCGGCTTGCCGGAAATGTTTCAGATCTTGGAAGCCTTGGAGACGGATCCTGGTTGCTGTAAGCTCCACTTAGCTCATCGCTTGGAAAATGTTGCATGCACCCTCGATGGTGAAGAAACCAGCGCTTGCTGACATTACCACGCGTTGCGCGAATCCCCCAGAAGATTGGACTAGTTTCTTTCTTTGGCACCTCTTCCGTGCTCACCTTGTACCTAAAAGCCTCGGTAAGTTAATGCTTGTCGAGGCTGATAAATAGAATGAAAAAAATAGAATAGCGAAGAGAGATACGACTATTCGTAAAAGATGAAACCTGCAAGACATCTACTTTAAATTATTTTTTAAATAAAATTGAGAGAACGTTGAGCGACGTGACAGAAACCGAGAATAATGCACATAGCATAAAAAAAAATTTAATTCAAAATCAATTAAATATGGACCTAGAGGTGTTTTTTTTAAAGCCATAGTTTCTGATACATAATTTGTGTATGAAGTCGTCCGACTGAGAATAATCTGTGATCTGAATAAGAATGGTTATGCCTATTATATCTTTATTATTAATACAATTATATTACTACTACTACTACTACTACTACTACTACTACTACTACTACTACTACTACTACTACTACTACTACTATTATTAATATTAATATTATTGATATGTTGCATATATAGGTATATAAATAGATATATAAATGTCTCAAAACATAAGAATCTCAAATATATATATATATATGTACATGCACGTCGAGAAAAAGAACAAATATATACTAGTTCATACATATGCCTCATATGGGTGGTTATTTCAAAAAGGAATAATCTACCATCGTCGGGCAAGAGAAGTTGTAAAAACCGACTAGACAAGAATTAATATATTAAGATTATACTTATCTCCAAGGATTATTACAGGTATACTGAATGTTATGGTATACATTATTCAAATGGTAACTAAATAAATATTTAAGTTTAAATACAATTTGATTATTAAATATGAGATAGAGAAATAAAAATATGAAGGAAAATGTAATTGAGTGACAGAGAAAGAGAGAAACAGAGGAATTTTTTGAAATTAGTTTGTAGAAAATTTAGTTTTAAATCATAAAATTACAGTCTTTCTAAAGATTGTATTGTTTATTATTTGTATTAATTTTTGAATAATGATATCTCGTAAAAATAACCCAAGAAAAAGTGTATACGATACATTTAAAAAATGTGCTATAATTTTCTGTTGTCTTTAAATCTACTTGCTTTCTTCTGTCTGTTCCTTTATACTTTTCATAACAATTCCTCCATTTGTCAAATTAATCCCTTCCCTCTCTCTCTCTCTCTCTCTCTCTCTCTCTCTCTCTCTCTCTCTATGTGACGTCATCGATCACCTTAAAATTTATCTTTGGCTTTATCTTGAGCCGGTATAATTTCATTGTCTAACCATTATAATGTAACAAATCCTACGTTCAGCTACTGCATTTGACGCTAATTATAAATGAATATTTATAATGTACAGACAGACGGTCATGCAACATAATGTTGTGTTCTTATATATATATGTAAACGCACACATTTGGTGTGCATATATGATAACTAAATGTTTACGTTGAGAGATTTTTTTTAACATTTAATTTTTACTTATTAAAGTTCAATTATTGATAATATATAGGGTAGATTTGTCTTGTATATATTGCTTATACTATTACTACTATTACTACTAATATTAATAATAGTAATAATAATAGAAAGAAAAATTATACACCTACTGTTTGTACTTAAATTATTATTATTGTTGTTATTGTCATTATTATTAGTAGTACATGAAATTGTATATATAATATTTTTGCTTTCGTACCGATGCGGTTACAATATATTGATACGTTCTTTTTATTTTATTATTTCCTGTACATATAATGAAATGGAAAAATAGAAGGAAAATTCGAAATTACCAAGAACAGAGCTTTCTCATCGACTAATACATGCTTGAAGGTTAAAACTGATATCCGAATACTATAGATTCCATTTCTACTCATATAATCTTGTCATAAATCTCTTTTCTTCTTTTTTTATCTCACGGCATTTATTTCTTTTTAGCTTTTTAGCTTAAACCGAACCCTCTGTGTTAAACAATTGGCGTTTTCGTCTTCTTTCCTATTCGTTTTTCATGTTTGCAATTGTAAAAGCCCAATGTAGCTATAATCAATGTATTTCGCTCCATTATTATAAACATCAAATCAAGCAAAATAAAAAAAGAATTATATAAAAAAAAAATCATAAGTACAAATAGAAAGAGTACTATATGAAAGAGAAATAAAAGTAAAGAATTGAAAGCATAGAAAAGTGTGCTTTCATGAATTAACGAGAATAAAAGCAAGGAAAGTCGAAATAGGGAGGATACATTTAATACATACCAGTGGTCGATAAAATAGGTGTAATCTTCGATCTTCGGAAATCATCATTTTATCAAAGGGATAATTTAAAGACCAGAAATGGTTGACTCCTAACGAATATATTCTATTTAAAGGAATACAGAAGGGATGAAAAAGATCACTGCTTCGATTTTCTTTGATAAGACATAGCAACATACGCCCTTATAAGTGGTAGAATAAGTTCGTCATTTAATTATACGAAATAAAATGGCACAGCATTTGACTTTAGCATTTACTCAAATTCTTTGAAAGTTCATTTTTCCCATATATTTTTTAGTGCTTAAAAGTTAAAGATATTCAATATATACGTGCCTATATTTACACCTTCAGCATACACCAATATGTGCATATATTTTAAGTGCATACGCTTATGTACATAGACTTCTTTTGTATATACTGACTTTAGAATCAAACGTTCTGCTAATTTTAAATTAAAAATATAGTAATTGCAGTAAACAAACGGTTTTTGCCGAATGCTTATTACTCTTAAAAACTAAATAACTTTTTACGATTGTTATTTTAATCATCTTGAGCAAATTATATTCATATAATTTTCTGAAATTATAATCATAAGGATCTTATATTCTTGAAATATATAAATCTACAAATACATACGTAAATAGATATCGATAAAAATAACGAGTGGTAAACAAAATAATACATAAGTCTTAAAATAAAAATTCATTTAATAAAATACAGAATTTCTGGAAATATGATGAAGAATGTTTATTTGTAAATAATTTGCTTTAAGCGAAAAAAATTAATCAAAACACTTTTCTGCGAACAAACTCATTTCGAACCTTGAATTTACAATCACATAACACAGTTCCCATTCCTTTCTCGTGTTAGTAGCATTTTATTTCGTATTATGTGTTACTCCAAGGGGGTTGAGAAAAGAACAAGACAGAAAGAGAAAAAAAAGAAAATTTATGAATTTAGGAGAAATAATATATAAATAACGTTGCATTCTTCCTAGCATTTATAACATTGGCAATGCCATTATATTTAATAAAAATTTAAAGGTGTAAGTCTAAATCTGCAAATACGGATTACATATGTATATCAACATGAGAATTGCAAATCTCTAAAATATCGACATCTCAATTTTTTCTTGAATTTATGTTGCATTTTGCATACCGTATTCGCTCTGATTTGTGTAACTGTCACACCGACTTTCCCATGCACATATAATATATGTATATTCTATTTATTTGCATAGTAAGTTACCAGAAACTTAAATTGCAAACAACTTTAAATTCACGTCTCAACGCCTTGCCCTTTTCTGCCTGTAATATCTCCACTGCTATAATCATGACCTCAACAATTTGAAATCTAAGCCAGTTCGTAGTTTTTGCCCTATTAATATTCCTTTGTTTTATTCCCGATTTTCTTCTTTTTTCTTTCTAACTAAAATCGTCTATAATGAATGCTTACTTTTTCTCACAATAACAATATTAAAGTCATTACTGGCTGTGAGCGTTCCGTACCCAACGCTTTTGCTTCATTATCTGTATTCTGGTTAGTAATTTGAGCCATGGACGCTGGACATAATACATTTAGAGCGACATTCAAACATTCTTACTGAAATTGTTATTACTGTTGTGTTTAGTAGTATAGATTTCTTCTACAATTTCATTACTCTTTCTTCAAGTTTTATTCTTCATTTACCTCTTCTTCACCTTTCCGAGATACATTTTTACCATTTCCTTTCTTTTAATATCTGAAACACAACACTAAACTTATACATTTTTTTGTTTCTCGAGTCCGACTAAGTAAGAGAATCTTACTTTTTCATCTTTGGTTTTTTCAACAATGCATATCTTTATATTAATAAAAATTAATATCACTTATATTGGTTTGATTACATTACATTTATTAATTATTCTTGTTCAGCAGTTAAGATTAAAACTTTATAAAATATAAGATTAAATAATTTAATCCATTTCGAAATTATTTTTAACCTTTCTCTTATTTCATTTATTTTATATAGATATTAATCTTTTGACAGTTCTTTCTTAATTTAATTATTATACTTAGAGATTTTATAAATTTCATGGCTTTTAAAACTTTTAGAATATAGAAAATCTTAAATACCGTATTTTACATGTAATGGTTCTTGATAGATATCATTATATCGTTACAAAACACGAAATAATAATTAGTTATTTATAGATTATTAGGTAAAATATAAGGTCTTGCGTACAGTGATTTGTAATATCTAATATCTTTCTAGAGTCTGTGTGCTGATAAAAATATTACTTTTTATGAATTTATCGGACAATTCTCTGCTTATAAATTATTGAGAATTATTGAAGCAATCGCTGGTATTTAGAAAATATTCACCGCAATCGAATTTATTATTAAACAAACCTCCCACCTAAGTTTTCACGCGCCTAGACTATTTTAAACTTTTTATTAATTTATAATCTCAAGATAGATATATAATTATTAATTTGAACATAGCCATAATTATTCTATATACATACGTGTATATACCACGCATTATATTAAATACGGAAAGTTATTCATTATGTATTAAAAAAAGTTTTTGTCTTATATAACAATAACAAAGCAAAATATATTTTTTAAAACATTTAGTAATATATACTACAAGTCACTAAAAATTATTAAAATTATTTTTTTTTAAATATAAACAAAAAAAATACGAAAGTGGTTTAAGTAATAAATTTTTATACATGTTCAGTCCATCCCAAGTGATAGCGATGTCTTCCCCATTGCAAAAATAAACCTTTTTTTCTTTTAAACAAACGTGAATTTTTAAACGTGAACAAACGGAGATGAGAATAGCCTAATATTCGAGAATTATAAATTAATTGTAAAATACAAACCTATTTATTTAATTTAAGGTAAATTATATTCTATATATGATGATGATAAAATGACAAATATATTATACTTAGAGAAGTTTGGAAATTAATTGAAGTCTCAAAGAAGTCAAACAGAAATCTTGTATATTAATAACAGATTTTTCAAGGATCAATATGAAAATAAAAATAAAGTTTATAACAGAAAATAGTCGTTTTCGATTCTTGTAAATGTTTACACTTAATATTTACGCACAATTAATAAATCAATGATCAATAACATGTATTTAAAAAACATTAAATTTTTATATGTATTTAATTATTAAATTCACGGAATTCATTGTTGTCTAGAATGTAAACATAAAGGGGGAAACGAACAAAATAAAAATAATTTATAAAATAATAAAAGTAAATTTGTATGCGTGATTTCTACAATTTAAATATTGTTTGTTTTCTCAAACGTGTATGTTTAGACCTCGATAACGAAGTGTAGAATCTCAAACGTTCGATGTGTAATATCGGTCGACTGAAGACGTTTATTCGTATATTCGTCTTATTTTCTCGAAAGTCCAGTCAAGCGATTTCAAAAGTGTTTGTTGTAGCTTTTACCGATGTTATATGGTATACGAGCAACATCCACTTGCGATCATGAAGGAAAAAACGATAGGCTAAATACGAATGAAAAATATATGTATTCTATTTATTTAAATTTTGTACGGTTGTATTCATAGGTCCATGCGATATACGTCTTGTAATGAAAGTTCGTAGAATAAGGAAAATAAAAAGTAAGTTCTTTAATTGAAAGAGAGCTGGAGTAAAAATTAGAAGAATTAAGCTTCGATTAACAATAAAGTTGTGCTGAAATTTATTTGATTTAAAATCATTAATAAAAAAAATACATAATTAAACAATTTAAAATAATGGTACATCATTTTTGTAAAAATATTAATTTTAATTAGATTCTCGTAGAGCCGTGTTCCTAACTGATACATCATTGAAACCTATGTGCAGTTACAAATCATTAGAAAGTAGAAAATGTGTGGAATAATATATTAATGTATTGTGTGTGTGTGTGAGACAGAGGAACAGGAATGTATATTTCATGTAGCTCAATTTATATAAAATAAATTAAATAATTATTTGAATTTTGCTAATAAATAATTGTGCAAATTCCAATTATATACTTTCAAAATTATTATGGATGTTCTAACCTGAAATTTTGATCCGAGTCGTAAGAGAATATTAGTATCCACAAAATATTATATTGCAATATATGTATAAAGCTCCACATAAACATTAGTACAGTTATTTTTATTATATAACGTGTAGATATTTTAATCATCTCATAAGACTATAAAATTGATACATATATTTTAAAAACAATGTCAATTAAACATTTTAAAGAAACATCAAAATTTTCAAAAATCTTATTTTTCGATCTTAATTTACGTCGTTAAAAACATATTTATTAACTCTTTAAAATATTATGTAATAAAGCTGTGTCTTTTACATTTATAAAAGGATCAAAATAATATTATTCTCATTGCCAAAAACGATTCTCAAATTATTAACTGAAAGAAATTATTATCTACCAGCGATAAATATGAGTCATAAGATCTTGTTTAAAAATTGCTAATTACAAAAGACTAAAAAAGAGAAATCTTAAAGACTAGCTATAAAATACACTATTAACGAACTTTTTCTTTCTATACTTCATCTTTATTCACAATTTATATAAACTAAAGGAAATATAATAATTAATATCTTCAAAACATGTAAATTAAAAAAAACAACGAAGCATTTAAAAATCAATATAGTAATTTATGGACAAACTAATATAGTTATAATAATATACGTGTGTGCGTGAAAGTGCTCATATGTGCATACAAATAAATAGATAAAAATTTTTAAAAAATAAAATAAAAATATATGTATATGAAGTAGGCGGAGCGGATGAGAAAAAACAGTGGAATTTTGTCTAATTAAAAATTTTTTGATGTAATGAAATCTAAGTATTTTATTTTTTTATTCATATAAAAATTAAGATCAAAATTTTAATTGCTCATTATGACCATTTTTATCTCATTTATAATTTTAATTAGTATAAGATGGATGTTACTAATACGTAATGCCTTTTTTCATTATTTTTCTGAAAATCCTTCAATATACGTTCTATATGAAAAAGCTGATAATAATAAAATATTATAAATTGTTACTGGCCTTAATATAATTAAATAAAAGTCGTTACGCCTACAGGGTATATGTATGTGTATCTATAATAATAATAATAATAAGAGAATAAGAAAAAAATAAAATAAAATACTAAAATAACGAGGTCAAATAAAATATAGAAATAATAAAATAAAAATTAAGTTTGTCAATTATGCAAGTGAAATTCATAACTGTAAAAGTATAACATCGAAAGGCATATATAATTTCTACGTAGAGTTCCCCTTGATGTATCGTAGAAATGCATGAAGGTATAACAGAACAGCACAAAAACTTCTTAAAAGTATCGCATATAAAGTTAAAATTAAATGAGATGTTAAGATTCTGTATAATTAAGAAAATATAAATATAAGTATAATATGATATAGTATGAGAGAATAATAAAATCACAAAAAATAAATAAAAAACGATTGATAAAGAAATACTCTTTGAGGGATTGCTCGTTCTAGCAAGAGGTCTACGTACTCTGATGATACTTTATATAGAAAGGAGCGAAGGAACGAGCAAGAAAAAGAGTGAACGTATGTAGAAGAGCGAAACTGGTGAAAATATATGAATGAAATCGAAAATTCAAGAGAAATTAAATGAATGTTACTTGTACCAGTGCAAGAAATAGATGAAAAAAATGGCAAAGAAAAACTATTTTCCACTCTTTTTTTACTTGTACCCTCAGGATATGTGAGAAAGAAGAATGTGTATAAATACGTATGTTTTAATACGCTCGTAAATCCATAAGTGTAAAAGTTTAAAAGAAATATAGAAATTTTTCTATACTTATTTTTTACTTTTACATATAGCACATTTTTTGCGGAGAGCAAATGCTTAGAAATGAAACACAATAAACAGAGTGAGAGAGTGAGAAAAAATAAGTACGCGCAAGCCACTTGAATAATGGTAAAGTTCTGTATTTTTTCTAGCTCCATGTAAGTCCGTGATTGTTAGCGGAAGTCTCTTTTTTCTTTCATTTTAGATGCTGTTCCTCAGTAATTGTCAAGGAATAAATAAATGGCTGTATTACAATCACCATCGTCGCAATTTTGAACATTCTATTGTAAATAGCGAAAGCAAACTTATCTTACTGCCATTTCCTTGCTATGATATGTTTCCTAAATCTATGAGTGAGTGAGAAAGAGGGAATAAAAGAAAAATTAGATAAAAGTTATTAGAAGATGCAGAATAAAATAGTGTAAAGGATTGAGGCTCTAAGAATTAAAAGTATGGGGACTATTGAAGCGTAGCGGACACGCACGCAATTGCTTATTATATATATAATAAGAATTCGAGGAAAAGGAAAATCTCTTGCCAAATTTTTAATAGAACTTATGAACAAACGATTAGGCATTTGAAAAATTACAAAAATATATTGGTATTATAAGCAACGTAATGTCTAATTAATTTTTTATTACTCAAACTACCGGGGATCCACTTTTCTTTTTACCGTTTTCATTCAAGCACAGAGCATCCAATTATTTTAAAATGCACGTTATAGCTTTTTGCTTCACATTTATTATTGGTTTCATATGAAAGAAACTTGTGTTTCATAATTATATAATAAAATATGAAGCGCTAGTTTCATATATATTTTTACATTAACTTCAATATGAGCTTAATATTCACAAACACTAAAAAATTTTTAATTGCTTAGCCCAAGAAATTTATTAACAATATTATTAAATATTAAGGCCTAATTTATTAAATATTGATAGTGTGAAAAAAATTAATATCAATAATTTGCTTAATAAAATCCTTTTATAAATATAAAATGTACAATGAAATGGGTCAAAATAATACAATTGATAAGACTTACATAATTTTAAATACTTTAAAACATATTAGAAAAAATTATTAAATGCTTTCTACGACTGTGTTTTTATAAAATTTGTAGATTCTGTTAATTTCAGTACTTTTAGTTCTTCTATTTGCTATAGAAATACATTAAAATTATCAAATAATGCTATTAATATTAATTTATATTGATAACGATAAAAACGTTACTTAAATAATCAATAGATACTATTTGTAAATATTTCTTAAACGTTGATATTATGTAGATGAGTAAAGAAATTTTTTTTTGAATAATAGTTAAATATTTTAATAAACATTTAAGATTCATAATAACTAAATTTCAGTTATTATAGCGATTTATTATGTTACTATGTAATCCAATTTTTTGCACATTAAATATAAATTAGAATAAAATATAGAGTTCGCCTTCAAATTATTAAACATTATAAAAATATCTTTATTCCTGTTTTGCATACAAAAATAATATAAAACTCATTATTTTTAAAAAAATATCAATGTAAATTATTATATACCAATTTTTAATAAATATACTTGCGTGTATATCTCATTTTTCATTTAATTTGTACAAATATTTAATTAAATGATATTAAATAATAAAAATATTTCATTCTTGGAAATTTATTAATATCTATTTAACACAAATTTTTAATTTTAATAATAATTATAGCTTTTAGTATCATATATATTTTTATATATTATTAATTACCAAAAATGTTTTTATAATTTATTCATTGTTTGGTTAACTATTTTAAGATTGAAGTTCTTAGCTTAATTCAATATTTCAATATGTTATATATTGAATAATGTGTAATAGATAAATATAATTATTGAACTCTATTATCTGATTATTCTATAATTACGTTATAAGAATCTATACATTTTTTTTTCGAAAAAACTGAATACATTTTAATAATATTTAATATAAAAATGCGTAAGAAATTTAAATATTATTTATCTTTATTTAAACATTAAGATAAAAATTATTATCACTTTTACCTTAATCAGTGTTAAACAAATTTTTCTTACTTAACATAAAGAATATTACTAACTATTCAGAACCAATAATTAGAAAAATTATTAAATAACTAAATTTATTTACTAATAATAATTAAATGAAGGAATTTTCAAAAAATTTTGACTTATAAACTCAGGGTTCATGTCTCCTACACTAATGTATATTAAAACCCTTTCTCATTCTTCATATTTTACTGAAATTTATCGACTTTATAAACATACTATTCATTATTCATACTTTATAATTTTCTTAGAAAAGTAATAAGTTGAGAACAAATTTATTTCTATAAAAGATTTGATACATTTAGTCAAAGCTTCGTAAGTAGTAACTTCAATGATTACATTAGTTTTTAAGATTTAAGTTTTTGATATAAAAATTTATTATAAAAATAAAATTTACAAAAATATATTACTGAATTGAAGACAAAATTATTTTAAAAAAAGTACTTCATTGCATTTACATTCTTCAAATATATAAAAATATTAATTATTGTAAAAAGATATATCATTATTTATTCAATGTGATTTAAAAAAATTATGTATGAATTAAACTAAGTTTTAATACAAATTGTGGATCAAATGTTTGGATTCTTAAACTTCTCATGATATTTACGTTTACAACTACATAAAATTATATTATATAAACAGAAAATTTATATACTGAACAAAAATTGTATATTCAATAAAGTAAGAATAAAAATGTAATAAGTAATGAATTTCATGTTTCTGTAAATAAATCAGTTTGTCAAACCTACCTGCAAAATTACCTGTCTATACCTTTTCAAAGCGTTTTTTAAGTTTATATTTATAGAAAATTAGAAAGTTATTAGATATAGAATATAGAATATAGAATATTAGATTTATTTACAGCAAAAACTTTTAGCATTGATTTATATAATAATATTTTAAGATCATTATAATTATATAAAATATTTACAAAATTTCTTGTTTATTCAAATTCGACTTTTAAAATACATTTACAGAAATTATGTTGTTACATTTGTATTGCATTCAATCGTTCAATTTAAATATACAGAAAAACAAAATATTAAAATTGTGCCTTTATGAATTAAAAATTCATATTTCTATACTGTACAATTCTTTGTTCAATCTGATTTATTTTTGTAAATAAAAGATTTATCCTGGGAACTTTTCATTGAAGAACTGGAATTCAATAAATGTTTACTGTTTCCAGAGTTAGTACTTCTACTTCTTTTATCTTGCTTTGCTTTTTTTATCATATCCTTTAAACGTCGATCTGCACTGACTATATGAATATTTGGTACTAATTTTGAATTGGTACTATTGTTGACATTAGAGCTTTGAATTGTTGAACTTGATGATTTATATTTTTCTGCATGTTTTGAACCTAAGTTTTATAATTTGTATTTATGAATCATATAAAGTTATAATTTTATATTAAAAAATGCATTTTATTATTGTCTGTAATCAAAATTTTTATTTCATTTTTATTTATTATAAATTAGTGCCAGAATTTTAAAAATACTTTGAAATTTTTTTAACTTAAATTATTACAGGTAAATGAATTTTTTATGTTACATTTATTATATTAAGTAATTTCAATATAAACTTACTAGATGAAGATGATTTTTTTAACTCTTTAGTTTTAGTTTCTGACACAGTTTTCGGTGAATTTTCCTTAAGTGACTATACATGAATTAATATAAAAATAGTTGAAAGCTTAAAACTTTTAAAATTATTAAATTTATAAAATATTAAAACAAACCAGATGAGTTTTTATACAGTTGTAACAATACCATTCTACTGGATGAATATCAACTTGTGAATCAAGAATGTGTGGTGTATGACATTCTTGATGATATAAGGAACCACATTTTACACATTCCACCAATCTATTCTTTGCTCCAACATCCATTCCTTTACAAATAACACAAGCAACATCTTCTAAAATATCTGCTAGATTATCATCACTTTGTAATGAGTCAGGAGTTTCATGTTGTATAGTAATAGGAGAATTATTTTTACTGGATTTAGAGTGCTTAGAAGAACTTGAACTTTTGCTTTTTTTACTACTTGTACTACTTTGATCACTTAAAACTTGTTCTTCCAGTACATACTGTAATTAATAATTTAATTAATTTTATTAAGAATAATTTTTATTGTATGCATATTTAATATTAACTACTTTTTTATGTAATGTATTAGATAACATTTTAGATGCTCCATATTTTTGTCTAATTGCTTCATCAAGAAGACTGCGTAATTGCTCTACAGAATCTTTATTTGTGGAATGAAGTAATCTTAAAGCTTGTAAAAATTGTGGATCTAAATCTAACACTGCCATAATGCAATATACTTAAAAAAATTTTACTGATAAATATATTTAATTAATAAAAATTAAATTAAATAATCATATTAAGTTTTAAAATAATTAAAATTTAAATTTAAATAAATGTAATTCACGTAAAATATATAAAGAAAAGAAAAACAATAAATTATAAAATATTATTCATGTGATTAAATTTTAAAAAATAATTTTAAAACTAATTTAAATCTATTTAAATTTATATAAATTATATAACAAAAAGTCGTATGTGTAAATTTTTGTTCTGCACCTATAATGTAACGAGGATCTCATTTAGTGAGGTTAAGTTCTTAACATTGATCACCATTTCATTCGCTTTCGGGAGAGATATTTCCAGTTTCCGTTTCCTCTCTCACTCTTTTCGTCCCTTTCATTTATTTGCCTCTAATATAAGAACTTTAGAATGTTCCGAATGTTAGCAGGTGCTTCTAAATACCTGCAACGATGAGTTTTACTTTTGTTAAAATACTGGAATTGAAAATTGAGAATTTCTTAAGAATGTATATACGAAATTGAATGTAAAAACTGAAAATTGAATCATCAAATAATATTTCTAAAATTATTCAAATTGTGATAAGTAAACAAAATTGTGTAATGTTAGATATATATGTATAAATAAGATTTGTATAATGTGTGTACAATTTATTTTATTATCTGTTGTAAAATTTATTCATCTTAAATAAGAAAATAAAATAATTAAAGTTATTTAATTTATATTTAAGACGTTAAGATACAATTTTTTATAAGATCACATTTTTTATAAAAATACTGATTAAAAAAAAATTATAAACGAATATTTATTGTATAAGAACAAACTGATAAAATTTATAAACGTACAAATCTCATTTTTGACAATTCTAATAAGTGCTAACTATATAGTTTCAACTATAATAAATTTAATAATACAATCAATTAAAATTCTTTTCTATATCTGAATAAAATTAGTAAATGAAAATTATTATTTTGTAGAAAAAAAGTTTAATATTATTTAAGATTTACAAATAAAAGTTACCGTATTATTGCGATGATTAAGATTTTCAAATTATTCAATTATTAAAGATTGAAACAATTTTTTTATTTCTTTAAAAATACACAAATAATAATTATTCATATAGTTATTCCATAGAATAAGTAATTTTTTAAATAGATGATTGACCAATATTACTTCGATAAAATAAATTTTTTTATTGGCATCAATCTACTATTTTTCAATTGTATGTAATTATTTTTTTTGTTAAAGAAGATATTTATATAATTTAATGATTTGTATTATAAAAATAATTAATAAAATTACAAATATAAAAATTCAATTCAATTAACATTTTCAATTATAATAATTAAATTTATTGTACGTTAAAATTTAAACTTTATAGTATAATTTTTTTATTTAAGCAAAATACGTATATTACAATTAAAGTAGTACGATACACATTTCGTCAACACATTATTTTCGGTAATATATTAGAGTTCTATTATAGTCTACTAAAAATAAAATGTAAGTCTCGAATATCAGTTTAAACACGGTATATATTTAGGTGCAGTCCCAATTTCTAATAAGTTCCTCAAAAATGTATTATTTTATTTTTCTTACAATATTTAATATAATGAATTCATGATACTCTAATAATAAGAGAAAATATGGCTTTTTAAATATTTTTAATGCCTTTAAAAATAATTATTAATTTTTTAATAATAATTTATATATACTGATTGAACCTATTTATTAATAACAAAATATTATTCTAAAGTTGATCCAAATAATTACAGAATTTTTTATATTTAAACTTTTATTATTTTCCTTTTAAAATTGACTTTTATTTACTATTCTACAAAATTTTATTTTAAATAAAATCTTTATGATAAATACTGCTGTATCATTTTAAATATTATATTTTATAAATACGAAAAAGTAATATAACTTTATAATTTAAAACTTTTATAAATAAAGAAAACATATTTAAGATTTATTCAAAATAAATTTAGTATTTGTACATTAATTCTAAATAATTTAATATGTTAACCCATTTTAAGTATTAATCATAAAATTTAAGCAAATAATTCAAATAGTATTTTCTACATTTATTAGTAGTCGGTAATCCTCAAATCGTCAATTTTTGAAACAAATTCAATGATTTAAGTAAAATTTTTACATTGTATATTAAATTCTTTTAATAAATTTATATTTAACAAATACTATTATTTATTTATCATTTAATGTTGCAAATAAAATACAAGTTAAAACCAAAAATCTATTAAATATGTTTTTTTTTCTATTTAAATAAAATTTGAAAGTTGAATAATTGCTACCAAGTTTACCTGTTAACGATAACACAATTACTGGTGTACATAGCGGATCACACGGCAGCGTAACTTATCCGCAAAATGCAAACAAGATTTACCTTGTTTGCTTCCTTTTTTCTTTCTTACGCGCGTGCTACCGTATTATTCTATTAGATACAATATGTGTTTCCCTAGAATTAAATGGGAGTGGCACTTGGATTTGTATAGAAGTTTGTGTAACCTATGTACTCTGGATACCCAAGCAACTCTAGCATAAACTTCTGCAAGCCGTCATGCGTATATATCCATACAAACATTCATATATGTGTTTAAAATTACCGGGCGCATTAATGTAGCCGCATACATGACTTATGCATATATATATATATATATATTATTTTCAGGTCAGTTGGCACTCATGTCATATGTAAAAAAACATTAAAAAAAACGATAGAGTTAAATATTTTAAAAAAATTTATAATATGAGTTTAATTATTATAATTTTATTTCATGTTATTGGATGAAAAAGAAGAGCTGACTCCAATTTTGCACAAAACTATTGCAGAATCTACAAGATAGTGATTAAAAGCGAAAGTAAGTCCATATGTATGGAGTGACCTTTTATTTTTTTACTCTATTTTTTGTTTTAATTCGTATCCAAAATGTTATATATTTTCTCTTCGAATTGCGAATAGTGGAGGTGAGGTTTGTAATGATCACCATTGACGGTAAATGACATCATTTTACCTTTAAAAATTATTATTATTATGTGGTTATGTTGTTTGCGACGTCAGCGCCATTATATTCGAACTATTTTAGTAAAAGTTTGAAAATGATACAAATTGCATACACAACCTAATAGTGTAATATCTCATGTGCATGTGTCATGTATATGAAATACTATATAGTTATAATAATCATTTAAATATTTTTCTACACTTTTTAATATATGTAGAAATCTTAAAATTTTTTAAAATAGAATAAAAAATAAATATATATATATACACATATAACTTTTGGAAAAAAATGCTTTATTTTTTTTAATTTTAAAAATTTTTTGTTGCAGTACACGGATATAATTATGAATTCTATAATTAGAAATATTATCTGACATACTATTTCAGGTAAACGCGTTGCATAAAATTAAGCAAAATGTTTACTGTTACTCCTTTGTCGCTTATACTATTCTAACAAATAAAAATTACGGAAAAATTAACTATTTCTTAAGTATAGCTCTATTAAAGTGGCGTTAACGTTGCAATTCACAGCCGAAATCAGTAAAAAAAGGAAGAATAAAACATATGAAGGGAGAGAAAGAAAGATTGAGTTAGTAAGGGAGAAATGAACAGAGGACGTTGTAAGAAGAGAGAGTGGAGAGACAGAGAGAGAGAGAGAGAGAGACATAGCGAAGACAGATTTTTGACCGTTCCCGACCGTCGCTTGACACTGTCTCTCAGCATTCCGAAGAGAAACAACAGTTGCGTAGGACTGAGGAAGGAGGAAAAGGGAGAGAGAGACAGCGATCGCGAGATCAAGGAGAAACAGGAAAACGTGTGTGACTGAATGTACGATTTCTATGTTTCTGTTGGACGATAATTCGCTAGAGTGTATTTCCACCGTTCGTTCATTAACACGAAGGAGACACAAACATACAATCTGCGTATATACCAAGAGAGAGACAGGATATATTATAAAAAACACTAATACATTTATAAGCAGAAGCCCGTTGAACAGAAAGAGCGCGAGAGAGGGAAGTTACTGAGGCACTTAACGGATACGAGTTTATGCTCCTGGAGAATAGGTGTATGTTACTCAAGCATCCGTAGATATAATTCCTTCTCTTTCAACTCGTTTAACTCGACTTATTACACATACATAGACGGGTGCACGCGCGCGCCAACGCGACTCATGCACAAAAAGTGAGAAAGAAAAAGAGAGAGTGCGAGGATTGAGGTTGGGGGGCGAGAAGATTATCGGGCGCCGCGATACGGCACCTTGCTATACAGACTGGAAAGTGTGTAGATGATATTCGCGCGAGCCTTGCAACGCAACGAGAGACGAATCGACAACGAAGAGGGCTTTTAGTTTATACACGAAGAGGAAACATAAGAGAAGGATTTGTACGCGGTGCGTGTTATTAAGTGAGTGGCGTGCACCTCAATGTGTTTGTATGCGCAAGCGAGACACTAAAAGAAGAGAAAGATTTTTGTTGTTTTTATTTTTATTTTCATGAACGAGGTATTTTGCCGAAGTTTGTAGAGAGTGTAGAGAGCGCCTCCTTAAAAACACGAGGACGGTTCAAGCTAACAACGGCATAGTTTTCTTTGCGCTACTAGATATACTATACACGAAGATCGAAGAAACCAAAGTGAGACGAGTGTAGCTCGGAGGATTCTCAGGTAAGGCATCTTCGTGTTTTTTTAGACAAGGATACAAGGAACCAGTTTTACTGCCAGTGTGGAATACAGTGTGTGTGAGAGTGAAAGAAAGAGAGAGAGAGAGAGAGAGAGAGAGAGCAAGTAAAAAGGTGAGATTAAAAAAGGTGCCTATCTTGAGGTCAGAAATTGAGTATTCAGGGATTCGTGAAGGATAGGTCGACGTCGTCGCCTAACGGCGGCGGCGCCAGCAGCCCAGGCTCTAATGCAGCTGCTGACTTCACTCATTTATTGGCTGCAAATAATGGTAGATATTCATCTAAGAGTCTGTGGCTAGCACTAAGCAACTTTACTCTATTGAGGCTTGTTAATTTAGTAACACAATTCATTGGAGAACATGGTTTTTCTATATCTATATGAGATAAAAGTCTGACACCTACAAACAGACGAGAGCTCCAGTTAGCCAGTCAATATGAAGACTGAAAAAAAGTCCAACGAACCTAGCTGTGTACCTCCAGTTGTGGTGAAAGAGGAACCAGAAGGGGATCGAGTAAATATTAAGGAGGAAGCTGGCACAGGAAACAATGAAGAGGCATCTGGTGAAGATAGTACAGAATGCTTAAAAGAGGCTAGTCTGGAAGTTGTATCTGTTGAAGGAACGATAGGTAGTGATACTCCAAATGGAAGTAGCAATCAAACATTATTGAACTCCGTCAAACAAGAAAATGATTCTATTAGTGCTGTAGAAGAATTATCTTCTGGTAAATTATTATTCTTGAGTTTCTTCTTTATTTAGAAATTGAAACATTTTTATGATTTTATTTAATTGTATCAACTTATAAAACTAAAATTTAAATTTTATTTATTGAAATATAAATAATAAGTTTGTTAAAAATAGTAATTATTAAGTAAATATTTGTTGTGGAATTTTTAATAAATTTATCTGTTAATTAAGGAAATAAAAATTTGGTTTATTTGATTTATTATTTTTTTAAATACATGTAATTAAATTAATTAATTTGTTTTAAATTATATAATATATTGTTCAATTATAATATAGTTGTATAATTATAGTTGTTTTTATATTGTATTATATATTATATTAAAGGATGGTTTGTTAATTTTTTTTAATAGTTTTTTAATATTTTTTTAGACTGTGGCACAAATGTTGGGATATCTGGTGAAGGAATCCAACCACTGGTTAGCAATGTGCTAGTTAAACAAATGGGAAGTGGTACAAGTACTGTTGAAGCTCAATATATGCAACAACAAAGCCAAATATTTGTTTTTTCAACACATATGGCGAATAAAGGAGCAGAAATGGTTATGCAGGGCCAGTTTCCAACAATTATTGCTTATCACATGGCACAGCCAAATACAAAAAAATATTTAGAGGTATATTAATTCTAATGATTATTCCAGTTTTTATGTAATAAATATTTTATATATTTTAATAAGTATTAATTTTTTTTCAGAAAAATCCAAATAAGATAACTCATTTCAGACAGAATCCTCATCAGTGGTTGAATAATCTTGCTGCAATGAAGCAAAAAGGTCATCAACATAGTCCAAATATGGGCTTTCCTGGAGAACAACCACCAGATCTTCCACCTATAGATCCAAACGAGTCTACATTTTGGAATGAACAGCCAAACATACGTAACTTAAATGGTAGTAATCCTTTGGGAAACCCAGAATCATCTATGGATGATACAAATGTTAATGTGCCTTGCCTTGTGCCCAACTCTCCTAATAATTCAGGTATTACATATTTAAAAAATATGTGATTTATATTAAAATATAAAAATATTTTTATTTTGTGTTTTCATATTTGAGTAATTCTCGTTAAAACTTAAATTTCTTTATAATAATAAAATAAAAAATTTAAATTAATTATATAGATTAAAATAATTATATATTAAAAGAAAGAAAAGATATAAATTCTATAACCCGAATAACCATATGAATTTTTTAGTCATATGATTCATGTTATATATAATGATATAACTTTTATTATACATATAAAATGTAAAATATTAAAACAAAATAAATATTTAAGTTTTAAATAAAATTGAAAATTTATATTTAGCCAATTCTCAGCCTGTTGGTGGTGCAACAGTAGGCCATAGTCAAAATTTAATAGCAGGCACAACCAGTCCAGGACCTGGAGGATTGCAGCCTTCATTACAGGGCGTTAAAGTACCAGATGAAAACCTTACTCCACAACAACGACAACACCGAGAGGAACAGTTAGCTGCACTTACGAAAATGCGACAGATGCTTTTCCCGGAACAAAAAGATGTAACTGGAGGTCCAATGGATCCTTCACAAGGGAATTCACCAGGATCACTTTGCCCAACAAGTAGTCTTCCACCTGTGACTGCTCCAAATCAATGTGGACCAATGGATTGGCATAAATTGCAACATCCTTTCATAGATGGAAAAAATAAGGTAGCTGATCATTTACCAATTATTATAAATATTAGGTGGTATTTAAAAATATATTTAGTAAATACTCACTTTATGTATTAAAAATATTAAAAATGAAAACAAATTTTTGCAAACACTTTTCTATAGATTAAATAGTTGGATTGATTTAATGTCTCCTTATATGTGTTACAATTTTTTATATTGCAAGAATTAGATTTTAGCTTTAGAGTGTATCTTATATTATTCTAATTGTAGTTATTGTTATATGGAAAGTTTGTCCGATTATTTATTATTTTAGTATTTAATATTATTAACTTTTTATTAATCTAATTAATTAATTAAATTAATGATTAATAATTATTAATTAGCAAGATCTTACAGTTTTTGAACCTCTATGTAATTATAACATTTCTATTGTATATTTTTAATTATCTTATAAATATGTTTTTCTATTTGAAAATATAATAAATTAAAACTAAAATCAAGCTAGATAATTATTATTTTTAATATTTGAATAGGCATTGTAAATAATTTTCAATGGTAATTACATAATATGATTTCGATAAAATAAATTTTCGATTACTTAATTTAATTTTATGTATACGTTAATTAAATCATTAGATGTTTTATAAGAACTTATTGTATTTCATATTAAAATTAATTTTCTTTTTCTTTTTATAATATATGTATTGATTTAAAATATTAATTATATTATTCAATACAATAAAAAATATTGTATAATCATTGAATTCATACAATCATTTTCATTTTTTTATTTAATTATAATCTTAGAGATGTGAAATTGATTATACAAGTATAGTAAAAAATATATAATGCTTGATATTTACTATTACTTAATAATGTTGCTTACAGACATTTATAACTAGTTTTTTTTAGTAGTGCCATACTCATATAATATATTTGACAATTCTTTTATTTTTTTAAAATAATTTTTTATAAAAATATACCAAAGAAAATTGAATCGGTAGAATCTTTTTCAACAATCTCTGTATATACAAATTTTTTTAACTTTCGTATATAAAAGACAAGTAGATTTTTAAGAATAGACAGGCAAATCGAATCTTTGAACAAAATGTATTGTAAACATGTTTCAAAAGAAGTTTATTTAAAAATTATGGCTTATAATAATTTTTTTTATAGTACTTATTCCATAGTCTTTATCTTCAAACATTAATTCATAAGTTCCTATGCTCACTTACAGAATATACCAACAATTTAATTTTTTGCTATTCCTATGATGAAATGTTTTTAATTTAAAAAACAATTCACTTCCCGTCATGATCATTTTCTATGAATTGGCTAAAGACTCCGATCATTCATTTTTTCCCGTATAACTTTTAATAGTGGTCGAGAAATCATTTTGTTGTTTACATTACAAAGAAATACTTTTCTTTCCTAATGGTAATAAATGTATTTGTATTACACATTTTCTCAGCAACGGTTATGATATAAAAAGGATAATTCAATATAATTCATGAAAATTAGAATAGTAATTATTGAACAAAATAGAAACAAAATAAACGATTATACCTTTATATATTATGTATCGATTTGCTTAGACCTCATATTTAAATTATTTAGTAATTTTTATCGAATATATAAAATAAAACAATAATTATATTAGCTTGATTTAAAGCTTTATTATATATCATTATAAAAGATCAATTATGTAAATATTAATAAAAAATTATTTTTGATCTTGTATAAATCAGCAGTTTTGATTACTCTGGTGTGATTTAAATCCTTTTATACTTTAACACTCAGTAAATCAACATTGAATTTTTAAAGGAATTCTGTAAATATGCGTGTAAATGTGCCTGTAAATGGGACAGTATATTATAAAATGAGTATGTAATAATTGGCAAAATGTATTATCTTTGAATAACGATTAAATAACAATTGTATAGATAGGCGTAGGTAGTCCCGGAGTACCAGTACGAAATACGGGTGGTTCTGGAAGTGTAGGTGGCGGAGTTCCTGGCCTAGGGGGAGGTGGACCCATCGTGACTGGGGTTAGTGGCAGCGGTGGTGGAGGTCAACGTAGCCAGGGTCCTCCACCTCCATACCATCAAACAACGAGATCAGCAAGTGTGCCGATAGCCATACAGAGTCCAAACCCTTCCTCGCCGAACAACCCCACGAGTAATCTTTCGCTGCCATCGCCTCGAGCGAGCTCAGGGCTCAATTCGCCCGCAGACTGTAACCGGCAATTCCAATTAGGTGGAGGTAGTGGAACTGGATCGGCGCAGCGAGCCGCAGTAGGACCTGGATCTGGAAATGGGGCCGGTCATTTGCCCGGTCAAAGTCCGACCAGTCAAGATTCACCGAATCCACCAGCGATTGGTGCCACAGCCACCGCCACAAGACTCAACCACAGTAATCCAGGTACACCAGTCTCGCATGGTCACTTGGCTACCTTGAGCCCCAGCGGTACACCACAAAAGGACTCTACTAACCTCGAATTTACTACCAATCAGCCACCAAACGGTAAAAGATTGTATATTCTTTCGTTTGCAATCTATTTCAAAATTTGTAATTGAATTAATATTATTACCACGATATGCCAACTAATTTCAAATTTATTTTAAATTAGTTGACATATATTTAATTAATTTATGGTTGGATAAAAAAAGCTATAATCACTTCTTTTTTTTAGTATTCTAATTAAATATAATATTCAATTTAGCATTATAATTAATATATAACATTCTTAACTAAATCAGCTGTTTGTTATAGAACACATATTAAATATAATACATAAGTGATAATTTGACGTAAATACATGCATTTTACATTGTCTTTCACATCTGAATTCTATCTTTTATTATTTTAACATATTAAATTTTATTTATAACAAATGATGTTTTTATTATCAATAAAGGAAATTGGAATTATTCTAATTTTCATTGCGTTTATTTTTTACAATAACATTTAATTGTAAAAAAATGTATATTTTTGTAAAATAATTAAAATCAGTAAACATTGTCATTAAAAAACTAGATAGAAGAGTATATATATATAACTACTGCGTATTTCATAATTTTAAATACATATTTCTAATAATCTGATATAAATAAGTTTTGAGTAAAATCTAGAAAAAAAAAAAAAATATTTTCTTTCAAAAAAAAAAAAGAATTTATTGTAGAATAAAAATAATATTATATTTTAAATATTGGTTATGAAAATGAATTACTCATATTTTAAATATTTGTAATTTTAAATAATTAATATAATTATAAATATATATTATTAAAATAATGTAATAATAAAAATATATTGATTTAATGCTTTAAGAAACTATCAAATAGTATATAATTTTTCATATTTTACCAAAAAAACAATTTATTAAATTAAAAAATAGATTGCTAAAATATCAATAATTTTTTGTCGATAGATTTAAAAAAAAATATCTAAGATCTATATCTAAAATTTAGCGATTAAATAATGGTAAGAGAAAATGAATCTTTGTAATTTTAGAACAAATATTTTGACATAAGTAATAATTTAAAATTGAATTTAAAATTATTACTTATGTCAAAAGTTGAATGTAAAACGACATGTGCAATTTACATTACTATTACTATTACTATTACTATTACTATTATTGTTATCACCATAATCATCATCATTATTGTTGTTGTTGTTATTATTATTATTATTATTATTATTAACAAGTTTGAATAAACTTATTTTAGTATAATTTTTTAATTATTTTTATTATTAAAATACAACTTAATTGAATTGATATGTATATTGACAAGCAATGAATTTTCAGTAGACGGAATGTTTTGTCGATCGTTGCAATCGTTAACGCAGCAAAAACAACAGCTCGGTCCCGGTGGAGCTAATCAAGTAGGTGTTAAGGAATTGATGCCTGTACCGAGTCCTCAACAAATATCATATCTCAATACATTTGAAGGACAAGAACTAACAATACAAAAACAACCAAATACAAGTCTAAAAGATGGTAATTTGTCTACGTAAGTAAATTTTTAATATTTATAAATATTATTTTTTTTTGTATTTGTATAGTGAATAAAGTAGCGAAACAAATTATTTTTTACATTCTTAAATTCCTATGGGAAAGTGCATATAAAATTTTTGATAATATTTAAATGTATGGTACAAAAAATATTTTAAAGTAAGAGGATATAAAGTAAAAGATTTTACATGTAAATGAATAAAAATAATACATAAATATTACAAAAATGTCGAAGCTGCGAAAAAGAAAGAAAGATAATTAGTTTAAACAAACTTATTTTATATATTTGACAGAAGCGCTCAAGGCAATAATAATCCTGAGATGGGTAATCGTCTGCTTCCGGCTAATATGGACGGTGGAGGTGGTGGTACTGGAAGCAACCAATACGGTCCACGATCGGAGGGTGCTAGTCCATCAATAGAGAGCGCTAATAGGGGATTTGGTGGTTCTCTGCATAGTCCACACACGCCTCATACACCCCACACTCCGGGTAGTGTGGCCCCTCATACGCCTGTTGACGCGAGTAAACCTGGAAACAAAAATACTAGCGCTCAAAGTAGTCCAGCCTCCCATAATACCAGCCTTACAGATATGGGGATGGGTCCACCCCGTACGGTACCCGTTTCACCAAACACAAAATCGGAAAGTTCACCGCTATCCAAGGATCTCCAACAGCAGCAGCAACCGAATATACCTGGAGTTGTACCCGGTGGGCAGATTAACGTTTCTGGTGGTATGATGCAATCAATTGTCGGTTCAGGTGTAAATACACCTTTTGTTTGCGGCAGACCTACGACGAGCGTCAGTCAACCAAGCGACAATATTCCGCTCAATCCAAATAATATTGGTAACAGAATTTCAAGTCTTGGCTCTATGAACGCTAATAGCTTTGATCCGATTACGTCGCTCGCGCAAATGAGTCAACAGCTAACCAATACTGCTACAAGTAATGCATTAGCCAGTGACAACTCGCCTATGCATTCCAGCAATGCTCAGAGTATGATGTCTTTTAGTCATCCTCATAATATTCATATGATGCAGCAACAACAGGCGCAACAGCAGGTTAACGAGATGAATGGTGGATGCCACATGAGTAACGAGCCCAATGACGTCTCAGGTTTATGCATGGGACTTGGTGGGCCCACCAACAACTACAGCCCGACGCCTCATACAGGCAGTCCTGGTATTCCTAATAAAATGGGGCAGCATCATCACCCAATGATATCACATGCAATGATGGGAAGCACGGGTGCAGGTGGACCTCAGGTTCCCGGCAGCTCGAACGTTAACGTTTCCCAGACAGCTGGATACCCACCCGGGCCCGGATCTGGTCCTGGTATGATTGGTCCTGATGGTCCGCAGTCCCGTCTTACTATGTCTGGACAGCACTCACACTCGCACCAGCATCAACCGCCACCACACCACCAACATATCCATGGACATAGCCCCTATAATGGAGCCAATATCCAAGTAAAACCGAGTGCACCCAACACGATACAGTACTTACCAGCCAGGCCAAATGTTGGGCATGCGCCCCGTGGACCTCCCAGTCTCGACTTTCTTCAGCGCTTTGCCAACCCCTTGCCGGGCCTTGATGCCAAAATGAACTCGCCATCCGTGAACTTACAGTACTTTCCGAATGGATGTGTGCCGAATAATCTCGGCTCTGGACCTCACGTCGGTATGGGTGGTTCGGGACCAAGTCCGGGCGTTATGCCTCCAGGGATGACTGGGAATTCACGTCTTGATGGCCAATCGAGCATGATCAACCAGCCCCAAAACCATTTACATCCGTCCATGAGGTCTGTCTCCGGAGGTGGATCTCAAGGTCCTGCGGTGCGCCAACAGTCGAATCTTATGCGTATGCAGCATATGGTGGGAGGGGGCGTTTTTCCCAGCAGCCCTATGGATTCGGATAAAGTTTTTCCACCTGATATGCTAACAGGGCAGATGTCCGGACAAAATGCGAATCCCGGGATGTACGGAGGCCCAAGTCCCGGACAGAAGCAGACCAATACTATCGGTCAGTTGGGCCCACCCCCGGATGCTAGCCAGCCTTTGCCCCCAAGCATGGGCGAAGCTGGTGGTAATTTTAAGAACAGTCCCTTTATCGGTGCAGGTCCGAGTATGTCCGACCCCAACTATGCCCAACAGTTCCACCATTTTCAACAACAACTATATGCAACGGGGACGAGGGGCAGTGGACCTCAGGGCCACCCTACTATGCACTCCCAACCCAACTCTCACGCGCATCAACAGTTTTTCATGCCTAAGTAAACTGTTGACACCGAAGCGTTCATTGTGCCTCGTGCGTGCTTGTGTCAACCTATTCCCTAGTGTAGTAGGGACCGGTTGTCGAGGGTCTTTCTCTACGCAAAGATGCATTGATTTTTTTAGCTCCCAATTGCCTCAAGACTGCTCCATTATAACAGCGAAATTATTTATAATATAGAAAACAAACCCAATTGCTTTCCTAAAATAGAAATGTTGAGCTATTCAGAGAAAGACAGAGAGGGGGGAGAGGGGGGAGAGAGAAGGTATGAATGTGAGTAAAGTGACACAAACGAAACATTAAAACAGAAAGGGCAAATCTTTTTTTTAAGAAGTATTAAGAAAATACTATTCTTAAACATGTGCCAGATTATTTTGAATTTATACGATTGATATAAGCAAGGATAACTGACATAACGGGAAAATGGCTTGAAAAGTCGTGGATATGACAAAAAGCAAATTACAATAAGTAATTTGAAAAATTGTAAATTCAAAGTTTCTATACCAGAACGACAGCGCGCCTGTACATACATTTTCTAGTTTAAGGCAAAATTTTGGCTTTCGTAATGTTCATCGAGATAGCATAAGATGTACACATAACACGCGTATGCAGAGACAATGTAATATTAAATTGTTATAAAGATCAGTGCCACTGTTACTTATTTGTTTTTATGCTGGATCAAGAAATAATTTTTAAACCCGGAAAACCCTTGACGAATTTTTGGGCAAGGCCTGCATGCATGACTTTCCTTGTACTCATTTGAGTACATGTAATAATAAAAGTTCGTCGATGGTAAAGCCTATATAAGGCTTTCGAGTTCTTTTTTTGATACTGAAATACTTAAATGAACAAAACTCAAAACAAATGTACATATATACGATATATGCATATGTATGTATGCGTGTGTATATATATATATATATATATATATACATGTACACGCATTCATACACACGTGTACCCAACAAATCCTATGATATCGTCCGACTCATCCGTACTGCAATAAGATGTAAAAAAATTCTAATTCTTTCATCAAAACTCTATGCATAATCATTAAAATGCGTTCAAATAAAATCTTTTCCTTTCCATTCGATAAAACCTTCGCAAACAGCACAACACACCTCATTCATGTAGTACATATATATATGCATAAAAAGATATAGTTGACTAAGAACAATTACGTTGTTGACGAATGATTTTTATTATAAATGAAAAATAAAATAAAGATATTTACAAGAAAGAAAGTCAGTAGTGATAACAATGAACGAATGGATTAAAAATGCATTGCAATGCTACCTGCATTTATCCATTATGCAGCTTCATCTCTTCTTTTGTTTTACTATTTATTTTGTAATTTACTAAATTATTCATTAATTTATATTGAAATGTATCGCACATTAAGAATTGAATATCATTAACGCTGCTTATTTACAATAGCGTAACTGTATAGTTTAAGAAATTCCTTTTCATAATACAATGCATGAACACTATGACCTAATTTTTTTTTAATAAACAAAAAAAAGAAATTTCAAAATTAATCTTACTTAAAACGTACGCTTATTAAAAAGATGTAAAAAAAAGTATAATTTTTAATTTTGGTTGTGTTTTTAGTTTTGGACTGTTTTGTAAAGTTAGCAGCAAACTACTTGTTTTCTAAATTATCAAATAAGATTTTGCATATTTCAAATGTTATGCATTCTACAAATTTTGGAATTGTTATTGCTTATAGGATTATAGTAATGTGCGCAATCGGGCGATATTTTTTTCTTCTAAGAAAAATTCTTTTTCTAAACAATATTTCACAATACTTGATTTTTTAAACATAGTTCTCATCTAAAAAAAAAAATTAGATACATTAAAAAATTTTGATAATTATTTTGTTTTAATTAATTTAAAAAGTATTATTACCTAGATTGATGTTCTTCTGATGAACCAGATTTACCATTTGAACTAAACATATTTAGATAAATCATATTATTATTTACGCAAGAAATAGGTTTTTTATACTTAAGAATTTTATACTAGTACTTTTTATTTATAGGAGTAAAATCATCCCATTCACTTAAATCATATTTTGATAGGTCACCTTCATCTTCATCTTCTTCATCTTCATCTTCTCTCTAAAAAAAAAGTATGCTAATATTGATATAATACAAATAAACAATACTTAAATTACCTCTGGTCCAACTGGTATTTCATCTATTTCATCTTTTTGTTCCTTCTCATTATCCAATTCATCTCTCTTAGTGTCAAAAATTTTTGATCTGTCTCGAGGTGGACTGCTGTATCTTGAAGAATCTTTGGAATCGTCATCAGAACGATTTTCTAATTTTCGTTTCTTTCTGCGTCTACCAAATTCATCATATTCGTCATCATCATCATCTCTACGTTCCTTATATTCAACCACACCTCTATCATTGTAACCACCTCCATATCCTGTTCTTTCTTCAACTTCACCAAATTTTGGAGCATTGCACATATTGCATTGTTGACGTCGAGCCCAATTAACATTCCCACATTTACTGCATTGCCAATCATCTGCACTAAAATTGTAAATTATGTTTATATCATTTTAACATAAAAAATAAAAATTTTTAAGTTTATTTATTGCTAAAATTTTTTTTATTATAGTAATAACAATTTTTTTAACTTTAACATTAATTTTGCTTTTAATATATTTAAAAAATAGAGGTATAAGAAATACATAAATTTATAGTTTAAAATTAACAAGCTGTATAACAATCATTTCAAACTTACCTGAACAAACCTCGACTCTTTTCTGCAGCTGCTTTTCCAATTTCCTGTCCAAGCTTCTTCTTTTTTGGACATTCTCCTCGGTCTGAGAATGGGTAAAATGAGTAATTTTCTTTTCTCTCTCACCGAAAAAAGATATAGCATAAATATCTTTACCTTTGCCACAGCGATTGCAGGAACTACGCTTTGCAAAGTTCACATTGCCACACCTGCATTTAAAGGTACACAAAACCAAGAAATATTTAAAATATTGCATGATTGTAGGAATACTAGTTTTGCTCTTTATAAAATATAAATGTTGCAACATTAGACAAATGTAAAAATAAGATGTAAAATTATTAATACTGTTTAGCTTAGAGTGTAAAGGTGGCAATAACCTATATGGAAATGTAAAGTGCTGCAATGCGAAAAATTAAGAATTCTAATACGGAACGGGTATTGGGTAGACAATTAGCATGAGCTTTAATTTAAGTTAATTAAGCAATTTAGAAATAAATAAAATTGTAAAATATTAATGGACTAGAATTAAAAATAATCTAAATGAAGTCTAATGGCGGGTCGAAAAATGGAAATGAGGATAATAACGAAGAGGGTTGAATCAACGGAATCGAAAAAGAGAGAAAGAGAAAGCGACTAAGGGTTGTGGTCAAAAGAAGTTGGTATGGAGCGTATAGGCAAACGTAAAAGAAAACTGTTCGTGATTCAATCAAGAAAAACTCACTCGGTGTCGGTGCAGATCCAGTCTCCGTAATTGGTAGCTCGCTGGACCTCCTCCTCGCCAACACCACCACCAATACCGCCATCCATATCAGTAGAGAGTCTTTTAGTTTTCTTCTCAGTCATTGCAACAAGCACAGAAGAAAGCGCGTGGATTAAACAAGGGGATCGGTTCTCGATCTCGTTTTGATTATGATTATCCCTGGACCTCTCGAGCTTCAGCAGCTCCTCAGGCGTCCCCTATGGATAGCAGTGGCATCGGCACCAGCAGTAGTCGCCGCTGCATGCCTCTTTCACCCCTCGAGTTAGTCTCCCTATCGTTTGGCGTTCTCCTCTTTGGTCTAACTGGTAGACAATGATGGACTTTCTCCCCCCCCCTCTCACTCGCTCTCTCAGTTTCGAGCGCTCGAAAACTCGCGGCTACGAAGCCGCGAATGTATTACAAATAGCGAGGTCGCTGCTGAGTCGTGCTTGCTCACTCTATGGTCTCCTTCCAATCCTTCCGGCATCGGTAGCACACCCAGCTAAGGGACGTTTTAAGGCATGTTTTTCGATAGAGCGACGATACTTCGAAGGCAGTGGCCTGCAAATACTTGCAGGTACTTCATTATACGGACGAAGCTAGACAATACACACTGTATACTTAATCCAATACAGCGGGGAAGTATTTTTACAAAATCAGGATGTTTTATCCGATTTTGATAAGACTCATGGCTTGTGAACTTTTTACTAATTGAATTTATCTTGGTAAAAAGTTCAAAACTCAATTCAACACTGATCCATTCTTTCTTTTTTAACTCCAGACCCTTCAGACACATGTCTACGCCTCTTACCTATTAATCAATGATGAAGCTTACTAATTTTCTCATCTACACCTGTTCATCCATTTTTATTATCAAACATTCGTTTGAAAAAATTCTGTAATTCTTTAAAGTACTTATAGATAATTTTCTCTGTAAGTAATTTTATAAATAAATTATTATAAATTCTTTATAAATAATTTTAATAAAAAATATTAAAATCCTTCTCTAAAAGACATTCTTTAATAATTAAATATATTAATAGAATTAAGGATTAAGAAAGTATAATTAATATAATTAAAAGTTAATTTAAAATTTAATTCAAACACATGAAATTATGTGATTTTTTAGAATGAAATTATTTAGGAAATTATTTTATAAACTTATAAAGTTACGCATATATAATTAATATAAGTTTATATTAATAATAAATACTAAATATAAATATTTCGAAAAATAAAATTGTATAAATTAATTTTGATAAATTCATTGTAATATGTAATATCAGGCAATTTTATAATTTAGAATAGATATGAAATTAATTTCATACAAAAAAAAACAAAGTGATAACACATTCATATTATGGTTACCTAATTCCTTAATTATTTTATCAATTCTATTAATCATATTTTGTGAAACAACAAAACTTCAAATAAATTAATCAATTATTAAATTATAAGAAATTCTCCCAATCATATTAGGAAAAAACTGAAATAAAAATTTATTTTAGATATTTGAAAATTGAAGAAAAAAAATCATTGCTTCTTTCCTTGTACTTAAAGTTTTTAGCGCACATTTCTTTTTATTTCAAATGTTTTTGACCTATTCTCTATAAAAACAGATGTGTTTATTAGATGTGATCAAACAATAAGATCAAATATTTTAAAAATTATTTATTGTTGATAAAATGTATCGTTACCTGTTTATATGATTGCATTGCAGTTTAAATTGACTATAGTTTCTCACTTTCAAAATTATGTATACTACTTTATTTTTAATTCTTCAAAATCAAAAAACGATCATAAGTCATTTAATTCTGTTAAAAAAATTTAATTTAATTTAATTTAATTTAATTTAATTTAATTTAATTTAATTTAATATTTTTTTAATATTAAAAGCTTCACTTTTTACTGTATTTAAGTCTCTAGTTTACAACTATTACTTTGTAAATGTCCCGTAACTTAAAATTTATAATAAACTATAAAGGTTTTATTTATTAGTGAATAATAGTCTAACATGTATGTATATTTATCAATATAGGTATTTAACGTAATGACATTAATAGTTATTAACATTAGTACATTCATTTACCAGCAGTGTTTAAATAATTGTTAAATTTATTTGTTGAATAATGGAATTTAAGAGATCAATCGACATTTTAATATTTATATATTGTAGGAACCAATGAAGTAATACTGTTTTTTATAATTATATTGTTTATTTCTTCTATACATCCAAAAGCTTTTGAACTGTCTTTTTATTATTTAAAAAATTTCTATTTACATTAAGGTAAATGTTTCATTTTATTTTAAAATCGTTTACATACATACAATATAGAATTTTACAATTTTAAAAGCTTGTAAACCAGAAATTTTTTTATACATAAGCTTTTCAATCTCTTTAACATGTGAACAATATATTGCGGAATGTCATTTTATTTATGTATAATATATATATAATAAATGTAAGGTCTTTAATAATACAAACAAGCTTATTGTATATAATTTACTTGTGTTTTTCAATATTTTATAATTTCAATACAAATATCGCACCAAATATAATACTTTAATATTCATAAAAATATTTTCTTTATGATAAAATTTAGATAAGGTTTTAAAAAAGCAAAAAAATACTGAAAAGACGAGCTCGATTGTTAAAAGCATATTACTTTGAACTATTTTAACCTAAAACGTATATAATCGATATTCTTAAATTTTGTTCCATTTTAAATTATTTAAAAATAAAATGCCTACAGTGAATATAAAACGAGATTCGCTTTTTAAAGCCCTAGGAAAAATTTATAGTAAGTGGTTTAAGAATAATATTATGGTTATTTGTGATTGTAAATATCTTTTCTATCAATAATTTCAATACATATTTAATAATAGTTTTATTTTTCTGTAGCTGATAATGAATTTCAAAAATTATGCTTTTCCTTTGGATTGGAATTGGATGAAGTGGTAAGTTAGCATATAAAATTAAATAAACGTTATATATATATACATATAAATAATTAAATTTTAATACTGAAATTAGTAAATTAAACATTACAATAGTATTATTATCACTATATTTTATTTTACGTTTTAAATTATTATTGATTTATTATGTTATTAGACAACTGAACGGCAAATGATAGCTAAGGAACAAGGTTTAAATCAAACTGTAGGATCGAATGAAATTCTTTATAAAATAGATATTCCAGCTAATCGATATGATTTACTTTGTTTGGAAGGTCTTGTAACAGGTCTTCTAGTATTTCTTGAAAAGTAAATATTTCTTTATTAATTAAAAAATTTACTAATTTATATTTTTACCTGGTAAACTAAATTTGCAGAATACCACTTCCATTTTACAAAGCCGTTAAAGAAAAAAATATACAAAGGATTGAAATAAAAGAGGCGGTAACTGACAAACTTGAAAATTTTCACAAAAATTTAGATTATAATAATAATAATATTTGTTTTATAGTGTTTACAAGTGAGAGGTCATATTATTGCTGCAGTGTTACGAGATATTACTTTAACACAAACTGCTTATGATAGTTTCATTGATCTTCAAGATAAATTACATCAAAATATTGGTAGAAAACGTTCTTTAATATCAATAGGAACACATGATTTAGATACCATTGAAGGCCCATTCATATATGATGCAAAACCACCAAAAAATATTAAATTTAAGCCATTAAATCAAAATAAAGAATATACTGGAGATGAGATTATGGATCTCTATACTGTACTAATTAATATTTCTCTTTATTTGTATATATTTATCACAAATAATTAACGTTATTTTCTTATTGTAGAATCATGCTCAACTAAAACAATATTTACCTATTATTAGAAATAGCTCTGTATATCCAATAATTTATGATAAAAATAATGTTGTATTATCAATGCCTCCAATTATTAATGGAGATCATTCTAAAATAACACTTGATACTAAAAATATTTTTATTGAATGTACTGCAACTGATATTACAAAAGTAAGGTATATTAAAGTATTCTTATTAATATTCAAAGCAATTTTATTAACTGTTATAACAAAATTTTCTATTAAAGGCAAAAATAGCAGTTGATACATTAGTTTGTGCTTTCAGTGAATATTGCTCTACAAAATATCAAGTAGAAATTGTTGAAGTAGTTTATCCTAACGGTGAAAAATTTGATACACCTGATTTAAAATATAGAATTGAAAGAATCAATAGTAAGCAGGCTATAGATTATATTGGAATTAGGTAATTATATTGTTTTGTATTTTTAGATTTGGATATCATGAATTAAGTTTATTAGTTAGAATAATATTTTATGGTAATTAGTCAATCACCTGAGGATGTAGCAAAACTTTTAACAAAAATGTCTTTAAAAACTGAATTGAAAGATGATGATGAATTACATGTGCTAGTTTCACCATCAAGGCATGATATTATTCATGCATGTGATATTTATGAAGATATTGCAATTGGTTATGGTTATAATAATATTAAAAAAACTGTGCCAAAAACTCCAAGTATAGGAAAAGAAGTAAGTAATAAATATTATTTATTTGTTTTTTTTTCATTTATTTGCCTAAAATAGATTTTAATTTCAGTTTCCTCTTAATAAACTTACTGATCAATTACGTGATGTTATGGCTAATGCTAGTTTTACAGAAACCTTAACATTCTCACTGGTATGTTTATTTGTTTTATATATATTTTTTTAATGTCATATTAAATTCATAATATATCAAATTAATCTTTAGTGTCCTCAAGAGGATATATCTGAAAAACTTGGACATGACATTCAAAATTTGTTTGCAATTCATATTTCAAATCCAAAAACTGTAGAATTTCAGGTATCCTACTTGTCATTAATTTTCAAACAAAAAATTTTCTATGTTTTACTTAAAAATTTCATAGGTTGGAAGAACCACTTTGTTACCAGGTATTTTAAGAACTATTGTAGCGAATAGAAAGCTGCCATTGCCAATAAAATTATTTGAGATTTCTGATGTTATTCTTCGAGATGCTGAAAAGGATGTTGGAGCACGTAATGAAAGACATTTATGTATAGTTTATTATAATAAAATGGCTAGATTTGAATTTGTTCATGGTGTTCTTGATAAAATAATGCACGTTCTTGAAGTACCCTGGCATCCTAAAAAAAGTAATAAAGGCTATCATCTGAGACCATTAGAAGGTAAAAATATATTTTATGAATCTTAAATTTTTTTGGTGCTTTTTATAGATTAAGTAGATTTAATTTAATAATTAAATAAAAAATAAAACTATTTTTAGATCCAACATTTTTTCCACATCGTTGTGCAGAAATAATTGCATATGGAAAATTGATTGGTAAAATTGGAACTCTTCATCCTAATATACTCTTTAAATTTGGATTAAATCTACCCTGTACATCGTTAGAAATTAATATTGAACCATTTTTATAATATTGATAAATTATATATTAAACAAAAAATATTAATTTAGAGAACGTTTTTTATTTTAAAAACATTATAATTTGTTAAAGAAGTACAATAATAAATGTAAATGATGTTAATCTAAATATTCAAATAATATAATAAATATATTATGTAATATACCTACAATAATAATGCAAAGTATAACTGATTTCATGTATAAGTAATTATAAAATAAGTTAATCTTAAATCTGTAAAAATGATTTCATATAATATATTTCATATAAACATTTAAAAAAATGTGTATTCTGTGCATGCAATTTGAATTAAAAATAATTTTCTTATAATTTTTTTAATAATTTAAATGTTGTTTAATATTTTATTTTTTATTTTTTGAATCATATAAAAACATTTTTAATATATTTATCATGACTTTTAATTTTAAAATCGTATATTATATAATTGTATTTATCATGGAATTTTCATAGATTACAGTATAATGTTTTTATATTTGTTAAAATAAATATTCTATATTTTTAAGATATTTAAAATGTAGAACTTATAAATAAATGATAAAAACAGATTTATTTTAAAAAATTTATAATTTACTCATAAACTTTTTAAAGTTTAATCATAATTTTGTAATCTTATAATTGAATATAAATAAGAAAACAATATTCTAGCAATATTTTAAATTAAATAGTAATCAATTATTGAAAGTAAATAGCTACTATACAATAAATATTTTTAATTATTCATGGAAAATTAGAATAAAATGTATGATTTTAACTATTTATCTAATTTGTATTTTTTTCTGTAATATGTTTGAATCTTACCTTTCAAAAACAATAACAGTCAAAAATAATTAAGGATATAAAGAATAATAATGTTATAAAGGTTATTTTTTTATACAAAATAAAAATATATTTTTAAAATAAATTTATTATTTTATAATTTTTATTTTTATAAAGAATTGATATTTTTATATTTGTCTTTCAAATATTTATCTAGATATTTGTATTTAGTAAAAAATGTATAAATCCTGTATTGTAAAATATAGTCAAATAATATCTTACATTGTTTTCAGAACTCAATAATTTGTTATCAATAATAATCAATTTCATGAAAAAAATAAACTTTTAAAATAACTGATTCCTATAAAATGATTTAATTTTTATAAATAATAGCCAGACACATTTTATTCATAAATAACAATCAATTGTATTACAAAAATCTTAATGTTTTTTTATAAATAATATTATTTATAATAATTCATATACAATTGCATAGGTATTAATAAAATCGCAGGAACATTTTTGTTTAATCAATAGATTCCTTAGTAACAGTAAAATTGAAATACTGTATTTACAATAGATTATGTGGGTATTGATTAATTATTGTTATTATGTCACTTTTTATTTGTTGATATATTTTTAACCTATTAAAAATAGTGATCGAAATTTAAAAATCTCTTGTTAATATAAGCGGATTATTTTATTTATTAAGTTAATATTAAATTTAAAAATTAAAGTCGAAAATATAATTGTATATTGATAAATTTTTGAATATAAAAAAATGTACCCCAATTTATTCAAGCAATTCGATTTACCAAAACTGTGCAATGACATATCAAAATCTATTGATTCTTCATCAGTTGAAGGTATTTATGTATCTTTTTTAATTTCATAATTAAAAAGTTAATAAAAATTGTTATAGGTATATAAATTAAAATTATTGTCACCAAATACAAAAATATCTAATGATCTAACAAAACATCACTAGATAAAGACCTTTGTGTGGATCAAGAGGAAAAATATCCAGAATTATCTGTAAAAATGTTCTTTGATTTTATGAGAACAGCTTATCAAGTAAATGATACTACTGAAGAATTTGCTAGCACCTTAACAGCGAATAGTGAAATCGACTGGACAGCACTTGCTAAAGTTTCTTTAAATTTAGAAGAAACAGATATTACGGCAAAATCAAAAGATGGTACAAAGGAAGATAAAAAATTACAAACTATTTTTCAAAAGGTATCTTAGTATACTTTTATTTAACTTATTAATTCTACATTTTTACAAATTTCTATTTTTATTAGGAGTCAAATGCAGTAAACTTATACTCAAAAGTAGAATCTAATTTATCTAATGACCTACATTCAGAACATTTATTTTCACAAACAGGGAGTAAAAGAAAAGAAATTTTGAATATTAAAACATTAAATGATCAAAGCAATATGTATAAATCAAAAAGTTTAACAGCAATTAGATCTACAGATAATAATAAAGAATATTCATTAGCAAAAGTTATGAAAAGATGTTTAAGTGACGTTATCCATGAGGGTTTATTAGATTCTATGCTTCCATACATGCTTCCTAAACATGTACTTTCACAATCAGTTATAAAAAAAGCTTTAGTTATGGATTCTAGAAAGACATCATTTGCCTCTAGTGATATTGACGGTTGTATAGTTAATACAATAACTAGCAGTAAAGAAAAAATTAAGGATAAGAATTCAAAAAAATACACTGAGTGAGTATTAATTAAATGTGCTTTAAATTGAAAACTCAAAGAGAATTGAATGTACTATATAACTTGTTTCTAATGTAGAACTGAAGTAGAAATTCATGTATGCGATGAAGTAAAAAATATCAAAAAGGATTTTCATTGTCCTCAAAGATTATTAGTGCAGAAAATGTGTTATTTTGCTGATGTAACTGCTGGTCAAAAATTAGAAGAAATGGATATTTCAGTACATTGTGATGTTGTTATTTTTGATTGGCTCATGCGATGGGTAAAAAAAGATATGATTAAAAAATCAGAATGGCCGGTTCTTGAAGCAAATAATGTTATTCCTATAATGGTGTCTGCATCATTTCTTCAGATGGATCCATTATTAGAAAACTGTTTGATATACTGTCATAGTAATATGTCAGAAATTTTAAAAACAACTACAATTTTAACTTGCTTGAATGATAGTCTATTAACAAAATTATCGAACCTTTTTACAAATATCGATGTAGAGTCCATAAAAGATAAAAAGGATAAAATTCAAAGTCGCCTGTTTTGTAAATTAATTATGGCATTAGTTCATCCTACACCAGATAATAAAAAAGGTCATTTCGGATCATTAGCTACATTTTTTAAATGTACAAAATGTAAAAACAATGTCATTCGTTCCGTTTCTTATTTAGTTCCATGCGTGCCCAGTAATATGAGAATTGATGTTCAAGGAAACCTTCATAGTAAGCATACTAGGTATAATTGATGTTTGAAATAATATATGTTTCTTAAGAAAACAAGGAAATTCAAAAACACATTTTTTATTAGAGACATAACATGGAATTTAAGCGACTATATTATTCGTCTTCGATCAGAATTACATTCATGGCGTAAAATTTATTGGAGACTTTGGGGTGATTGCCATTTTCTTTTTTGCCGTCAATGTGGAATTTATTTTCCAATTAATCAAATGGATTGGTGTTCTTATCATCCTGAAAATCCACAATTTTTCATAAATGAACAACAAAAAACAATACCTTTACCATTAGGAAGGTACCCGTGTTGTAGTCAGAGAGCTTATAGATTTCAAGCAATAGCTAATAAAAATGGCTGTAGATTTCAAGTATAGTTTTTTATAATATTCTCATTTTTATTATTTAGTAATTACTTAAAACAATACTTCAATTTTAGGAACACGTCCCGGAAATAATTTCAGAAAAAGATGAAAATATTATTAATATTTTTCTTGCATATAGAGAAATTATATCTATTGAACCTCCTCAGTTATTTTTTCCAGAAAAAATTACACGTCTAGTAGCTCATGATCCTTTACTTTCACCTGGAAAGTTATCATGCAAAGAAACATTTTGGTGGGAAGGAATTGAAATTATACCTCCCAGACCAAAGTTTGGCCTTCTTGGTAGAAAATAAGATTTAATGTAATATCTAAATTATTAAAAAAAACATGTATATATATATATATATAAATATTATGCTATTAGCAAAAATTTGGGGAGGATCAGGTCTTCATAAACCCTGTCAAGCATCTATACAAAAAGCAGTTAAAAAAACACATGCAGTAACTGTAATTCATGTTTCTTCATCACCTGTATCTTCAGAATCTTGTAGTGAAGAAGAAGATGAAAGAAGTCTTGATACTCATAGTAGTGTAGATGAAGAATCTATTGAAAGTGATTTGTTTCAAGATTATGAATTTACAGACCTAACAGTTAAAAAAAATAAATTGAAATCTAATGTTTTTAAAAGGTTATACTTTTTGAATAACTTACCTACAGTAACTTATATTTGATTTATTTATTCATTAAATTGAAAATTATTTTATAGATGGGAAGGAATGGGAGCATGGAGTTCAAACTTAACTATTCGATATAATCAAGATAACCAAAGAGATTTTGAAGAAAAAGCAGCAGCACAAATGGTAGCATTATTAACTAAAAGAGCTATGTTAGGATTTAATTTACAATTAAAAAGTCATTCACTTGGCAAACATAGTACTTGGAGTAACAATACACAACCAATAGGTATAATAAATTATTAACTGTATTTTCTATAAAATAAAAACTCAAATATATAATACTTATTATTTAGGTGGATCATACGTACGAGTAGAGGTTGAATTCTTAAATCAAGTAGCTCAGAATAATAAATACAAAAATAATGTATCAACAAAAGTTTCAACAAGAATGAAGTCATCAAAATAATGATTAAATTTTTAAATAAAATAATTTTTTAATAAATGAAATAAAAATAAAATTGCCTTAAACAAATTTTTATTAATCCCTTGATCTGGATAGAATTATAAAAATTATTAGATTTAGAATTTCATCCTATGTGGATATTGGCTGCTTCTTAATCCAAACATAGTAGCAAGATATGCAAAAAGCATTTTTCTATCCTTATTTTTTTTTATAGCATTAATAACAAGTTTATCAACAACTTTCTGATCAGATATTTTTTGATAGCTCGGCTTGTATTCTCCCTTTTTTACAGCAAAGATTTCACCTTCTTCTTTTTTTGCACGTTTATCATGTTTCCTTTTAAAATATTTATCATTGATGTGTTTTGGTAATGCCATATTACTTAAATTAATTTTTGTAGTAGTAGCAATTACATAAATCTGGTTGATTCTTCTCAGTGGACAGGCATTGATTAAGAAAGGACCTTATAGAAAAATTTTATAATTAAAAAGTTATTGATGCATAATGTAATATAAAATCAATTTTGAAAAGGTTAATTTAAATTTAAAGTATCTAATTAAGAAACACATTTATAGTACTGATCAATTTTTATAATAATTGATCAATATAATTATATAGTTTATATACATCAAAATTTTTCAACTAATTTAACTTAAAACATGACTCCAAAATACCGGTAAATTGTAATATTCATTTTATTAACACATTAAAATTTCATTCAAAGATTAATAAACATTTTATGATATGTAATATATTTACAAGTTTGTAAATTGGAAGACAATATAGTTTTTCTTTTATTTTTGTTGCACAATATTCTTATGTATTAACAAAATATTTAAACATAAAATAATTAACAATGACATATTTAATTTTAATTTTTAAGTTATCATACAAAAAAATAAAATAATTTAAACACATTAGACTTACCTGTAATAAGAAGTAAACCACTTTTTAATTGTTTTAAGAGTACAACACGTTTACCCTTGTGTGGACCAGCTAAAATAATAAGAACTGTTCCAGGGTTTAGTGTTGGTCTTAAATATCTAGTATGGTCCTTAAAACATTTTTTAGCTGGACGTGACTTTATTCGATTTGTAGTAGGATAGATTGCTCTTCTTTTTTTTATCAGTACAGTTCTAGTTTTTCCATTTTTATCACCATTTATATTCTTCTCAACAGTTACTTCTTTTTTTAGAACTTCCTGAAATATTTTCTCAAAATTAATGACACTATGCAATTAAAAATAGACAAAAATTACTTTATTATTACAACCTACCTTCTTAGGCGTTTTCTTATCAATAAATTTATAAATAGCTTTTTTATGGTACATTCGACTCCGACTAAACCTATAGACTCCATTACCCAAGTCATAATTTCTTGGTATATTTAATCTTTTTTTTTTATCTTTGAGAGCACCTTTCTTAATAGCAGCAGCTGCCTTAGATGTAGGTGCCTTAGTTGGCGCAAGATTAGATTTTTTATCCGACATCTACATATAATATTACAATTATATTATGTATTTGCTTATTATTGTGTACATTGTATTGTTAAAGGTAAAACACGAATTAAGGTTATGTCTAACTTTGACAAAATTTTTATAAATTTCAAATTATCCTTCAAAATAATGGATAATTAATAACATTAAAAATAAATAAGTATAAAGATTATAAAAATATACTAAATAAATGCAATATACAAATTAAAATATTGTTCATTAACAGTATCAACATGCCGAACCTTTCAATTGTATAGAAATATAAATATGTATTTTGTTAAAAAACTATTTCTTAAAATGAAATATTTAAAAATAAAAAAACAATTTTTTTATAATATTATTTTTGTTATGAATATCTAATTAAAGGATCACAACGATTAATTTTACTTATGTAAATCATTTATTACTTACCATGAGTCAAACGATCCAAAGAGTCTCCCTCCTGCGATGAATTTTAGAAGCTAATCCTATTGCAGTAACAGGAAAAAAAATAACGGCAAATTTAAAGTAATAATGACTTTCTGAACTTTATAAAAAATGGCCATTTAGTTATTTTTTATGTTCCGTAAAAAAGTTAAACATTTTTTAGCAGATATGAAAGAACAGATGTTAATTACGTCGAAATGCTAGTTTTACATTGATTTTTTGTATAATAATTATATTTTTACATTGTATTATAGTAATAATAAAATATATTTATAGGCCTCATTTACTTCATTAAATATGGAATATCTAATTATTTAGTTATATAATAATCAAAAATTCAAATAAAAGAAATTAAGATTTTGTTATAAAATTTACATTCATCAAAGATGTAAAACAATAATGACAAATATAATTATAATAATAACAGTCACGTATTAAAAACGCTCAACAATACTTTATTCTATGCCGATCACTGTACTCGATCTACATTACGTTGGTTGATCTCATATATTATTAATATTAATGTGGGAATATCTAAAATTTCGCGTAGACTGCTTGACTTCTCATAGCCGCGTCGTCATCAGAGAATCTATACATTGTTCAATATTACATTTTACATTTTTTTTTAACTGTAACCAACTGGTCTAAGATAATTCGCCATTGTGAATTATTTATTTGCGCATGATACTTGAAATACGTCAAGCTACAGATAGTGTGTCTTCTCTTCCTTATCAGGTTATAGCTTTTACAACTTCTTTCCTCGATAGATTACAGCTTCTTAAGCTTCTTTTTTCATTAGGCTATAATCCATGTGGCTGTTGCCCTAGGCCTTCCCCGTGTGATAAAATGATTACATATTTACTTTGTATTTTTCTTGGATATGTTCATTCCTCTTTCGACCGACTTGCATGCCATTTATTTGCCCCACTTAATAGAGTTGTATTATATTTATATTTATACTAAAGCAATGCTATTATTACCAATAGGCCGAATAAAAAAAATCTAACCATTAATGCAGTTACTACTCTCGTATTCACAATATAAATAATTTGTATTAGATTATCTATATTAAATAATTTATATTCAGAAAATAGATAATCGGATATTTTACTTTGCATTACGATTAAAAATTGCACATATATTTTTTCCTTTAAAACCCGTTTAAAAATTATAAATAAAAGAAGTAAAGATAAAAATAAAGTTTAATTTAGATTTTCAATAAAAAAGCTAAATAAATTTTTTCATACACTTTTTATCAGAATCTAATGGATTTTTTTATTAAAATTGTAATTGATTAATGTATAAATTTTCTCTCATATTAAAGTGGATATTAAAGTTAAGATAGAAGTAAACATTAGTACAATCAACAGATCGTAATTTTAAATGATTATATAAATACTTTAATTTCTGGGACAATCTACAATTAATTAAAAAGCAAAAGGTAAAATTTTATGGCTGTGATTTATATTATGGGATAAATTTCCAAGCTTAAAATTATGTTTATTAATAATATTAAATCCATTGCAAATAAAAATTTACTAATAAGGTAAAAATTGATAAAACGAAATTATGACAATAAAACAGCCCGGAATTAAAATAATGAATAAGAAATATTATCTTTGATATTAATTAAAATTTTAAAACGTCAAAATGAATCATTTAAAAATTTCTGAAGTTTACTTATGTATGCTCGTAGAGATGTTTTATATACTATAAAAAGCTATATTTATAATGTGAAAAAAATATTAATAATCATTGTATATATAAATATGTATATGAATATGCACATGTATATAAATATACGTTTAAATATACAATAAAAAACCTACGTTTTAATATTCTTTTTTATTTTTTATTAAATTTATACGAAACAATTAAAAAATAATAAGGTTAGATTAATAATAGATTTTTTTTCATTATTTTATTTTATTTTAAAACTATATCTGTTCATAAAAGTTAAAATTGTAATGTTTAATAAAATGTTTAACGTTTAAATTATAAAAATCGAAACTTTAATAATATTATCGCATCAAGCCTATAAATGTAATTTAAAATGTACACATAGCAGTAAATTTTATGCGCTTGTAATATCCATATAATATAAGTTATACTTAGTTATTATATTAACATATATTGTACTTAATTACACTACAGTCTATTTAATATTAATTAGTGAGTTTTTGATTCCAAATAATATTACCAATTGTTAAAATTTTCTATCTTTTGAATATTTATATTCAATAACATTATATATTGTGCGTTATTGTATAGCATTTCTGAATGCTTATGCAAACTATTGTTAAAGAAAATCAACTAAACGAAATTTAATACATTTAAAATAGGCTTTATATTTTATGATTTACTTATTTATATAATGATGATCATGATAGTTTGCGTATCTATTACAAGGTTCATAGAGTTAGTAAGGGGCTGCGTATCAACGTACATTACAGCTTGTGAATAAAAATCATAATTTAGCGTTAAAACAATCTTTGATGAGAACAAAGAGTTTTCAGAGATAGTGTTTATTCACTTTTTTATTTATGTAATAAGAAACAACGATGTATATTTTGTTAATGAATACATTTTTTTTATATTTATTATACATTTATGTTTATTATATTTTATTAGATTTATATAATGTTTGTTTGAAATAGTTTCACTTATTAATTTATATTGCAATAATTACGCGTGTAACTGTAACGGTAGCAGGGTTCTTCAAAGTTGACTTTGTATGAATTGTCAGGCATTTTTCATAATTATAATTAATTTGTTTATATGATAATACGAATCCCCAGTGGCCCTTGGTAAATACATATCCTCGCGAAGTGAATATCGTATACTAATATGTAAGAATACCTGCATGCATTGTTTCTTAATTTGTTGCTAATTTTAGTTGACTGCTACGAAATATATTATCGGCAATTTGATTAAATATAGAAAATATAGTATCCCATTTGATAATTTGTTACACATTTTTTTTGTCAGGTATTTTACATTGATAGTTATTATTTTAATTCGGCAAACATTTACCTTGCAGAAAGGTTTGAATTTAAAAGTTTTATGATTAAATCCAGTTCATGCAACCAGTTCAGGAATGTATAATCCAATACATATGAATGATAAAGGATCCATACAAAAATATTCAAATAAACTTTACTATTTTTTTCAATTAGTGTTTTAAAGGCTTTTAAACGATAATGTGTAAATAAAATGTACAGTTCGTAATATTTTAAATTACATTTCGCTTATATTACTAAAGATAAAATATAATACAATAAAAACATCAATTAAATCTTAACATAATAAAAAATCATAATATAATAATATAATATAATTTAATTTGTAACATTGATAAAATATGATATTCTAAAAAAAATATAACTAATTTCTAAATGTTAATTGCTTAATACATCTTTTTTGTTATTTATATATTTTAATTTTATTAATATAGTAAAATTAGTTTTTGTTAAAAAAACAATTAAATTAAATGTAAAATTCTATAGTATTATATTTATGGATGAAAATTAAAACTATACTATATATATTTATAAAAATTAATTTTTATTTAAACATTGATTAAATGTTTAAATGCATTAATTAAAATATATTTCTACAATTTATTCTACAATAGTTTAGTTATATTGTATAACTTTATCACGTGTATTATTTGTATAGGGTTTAAATTATGATCATTTTTTAGAGGGAAGAGATATAATTTATGTTTATAACAACAATAATACAATAACAATAATGTGATAATATTTATGATGATGATGATGATGATGATAATGATAATAATATGTTTATTAGGAAGGAGGAAATTTTTTACCACTGTACTGCATATATAATAATATTGTACTATATATAATATTATAATAAACTTAACACAAACAACTATGATTGCTATTTTGTTTAACTACTAGTAATTAGTCAAAACACAATTATTTGTAAGTAACCTATTAATACTCGCAAAAAAAAAAAAATAGAAAAATATTAACATATATATTAGATTCTTCAATTTTCTTCAATAAAAGAACGCTCGGTAATGGTTAAGCTAATGAAACCAAGTACACTTTATTAGTTTGACCCCCGAACCGATCAAGATGAATTTCTCTCTCAAAAAAGTAGGTGAATAGAGTTTAATGTTTCCATTTGCGATTTTTGAATAAAGTTTTTATTTTTATTGTATTTTTAGATCAATTATATATTTATATTTAATACTAATTAATTTTGAATAATGTCGGAAAACGTGAGCCCCATCAAATACTTTCTAAGCGGCGGCTTCGGGGGAATTTGCACCATTCTTGCAGGACATCCTTTAGATACCATTAAAGTAAGGTTACCATTACTATTAAAATTTTTATTTTATTTATTAATTCTTATTTGCATAATTAAACATTTACAATTTTATACATATATATATATTTATGAGTTATATAAAATATTTATTTAAACACAATATGTATATATGTGCGCGTATTTATATAAATTCAGTTGTTAAAATTACTATTAAATAATTGAAAATAAATTAATTTTAAATATGTTATTCTTAGGTCCGACTGCAGACAATGCCTTTTGTTGGAACCAATGGAATACCATTATATACTGGAACATGGGATTGTGCAAAAAAAACTGTTTTGAAAGAAGGCTTTCGTGGTTTTTACAAAGGTTATTTTATAATTTTATTACAAATAATTTATTTATAAATTCAGTAAATTGTATCTTTACATTATGTTTTATCATTTTTTATACAGGAATGGGAGCTCCTTTAGTTGGCGTAGCTCCAATATTTGCTATGAGCTTCCTGGGTTATGGGATAGGAAAGAAGTTACAGCAAAATGATTCTAATGAAAAACTTTCAGAGCTACAGCTTTTTTATGCTGGTGCTTTTAGCGGAATATTTACAACAATTATTATGGCTCCAGGAGAGAGAATAAAATGTCTTTTGCAAATACAACATACAGATGTTTTACCAAAGTACTCAGGCCCAGTTGATTGTGCTAAAAAATTGTATGCAGAGGGTGGATTTAAAAGTATATTTAAAGGTTCTTGTGCAACGCTATTAAGAGGTATATTAGATAACCATTTTTATTTTAAATTATGCATGTTTATAAGCTACAAATAACTCATGAATTACTATGATCTTGATTGTTTAAGAAAATATATTTTAGCTAACTGATTATATTGTTGTTTTCTGTATTATCAACTTTAATATATTTTATTCTAAAACTATATTTTGGCCATTTACATTTCAAACCTTTGCAAAGTGCATAAAAAATACCCCAATTTCTTAAATATTTAGAAGTAAAACATTGTGGAGCAGTTTCTTTTACCCTGTTTACCTATTTCAAAATTATAAATTCTATTAATACTTATGATACCAAAATATAATAAAAATATGTATAATATTTGAAATAAATAGTAGAAAGACTTGTATACCAAATGAGGATTCCAAGATGTCATATTTATAATGTGAATGTCATATCTAATCTTATATTTTGTATTTCAAACTATTTGATAAGTGTAAGTTTAAAAAAAAATCTAGTAGTAACTTTAGAAGTTTATTTTTACTAAGAATTACTTCTTTGAGATTTTTTTGTTGTTCTATTGAAAATAATCGCGGTGAAATATACTCTAAATCATTATAAGAAAGATCAATACACTTTACATTTTCTAGACCATAGAAAGCATCCATTGATATATGTAAAATATGACAGTTACTTAAATCAAATCAACAATATTATTCAGATTAATAAATGCATCAAATTCAATTCTAGAAATATTTCCTTTTAATTTTAATTCGACCAATGATGGCATTCCTCGAAGAACAAATTTTTCTAGGACTGGAATTTCAAGATTATAAATATGAAGTACTTTCAAATATTTTAACCCCAAAAATGCATTTTGTTCTAATTTTAATTTTGCATTCATTATCTCAAATGTACTGAAAAAATAATTATAATAATATAATTGTAAACACTAAGTTTGCTTTTGGATTAATTAATACAAATTAAATGATTAAATTAGTAATATTTATATGATTAATAAGTAGTATATTTTCTTTAAAAGTGATGTTATTTGTTATATTTGTACATTAATATTTAATTAATATAAAAATATTTGTCATTAAACATTTTTTTAGAATACATGTTGAAATAAATATTATAATTGCATTAATAAAATTTATTATTTGTTTGTTATTATTTTAATCACATTTTTAGAGAACTACTTTTGTTACTGATCTTTATACAATAAAATCAAAGATTTAAAAAAATTTTTCCTCCATAATATGTTCTAGTTTTTTAGACTCGTTTAATATATTAAAAAATACAATTTACTTTATTTTCGTATAAATTGACAAAATATTAAATTAAAATAGCATTATTAATATCATTATCATCATTATTAATGTATAATTAGTAATTTATTATTTAAATATTTTTGTATTGAGCTACTTTGAAAAAAATCATATCAAGAGGATTTTCATGAAAATCAGCTGGAAATGGTGGGAAGGATAATTCTGATAAGAAAGTTAAATTGTTGCTACTCATATCAAGTTTTTCAAGAAGCCAAATCTATGCTTGTTATTGTTAACAACTAATTTTTGGCTAATAATAAAAACTTTAAATTTGAGGTTCCATAAAAACAAAATTCAGAAATAAATTTTAAATCATTTTTTTGTAAAGATAAATACTGCAGACTATTAAGGTCAATAAACATATGCCAAGATATTTCTTTTAAAGCACAATCATATACTCTAAGATAAGTTAAGTATTTAAACCACTGAACAAACCTGAAAATTCTTGATAATCCTCTATCTCTTGTTTGTAAATATCATATGGTAAAATTTCTTTGTTATTATAGCTCATTTGTTGACTTAAAAAAATCAACCTATCACCAGTTTAATTTTTTTTTTATCTATGTTGAATTCATTTTTTGGTGGATTAACAGGTTTAACAATGAGATTTGCTTTACTTTTGTCTAATTTACTTAGTTCTGGTTAATGTTATAAGTTCCAGATTTAAATATAGTAAAATTGATCCAAGTGAAAACAATGTATCAGCTGATAAATCGATTACTGTTCTATTAGTTTAAATTCCTACAATAGTGTTCATTTTTAAAGGATTTCTATGTTCCATTCCTTGAATATCTAAATATATTAAATCTGTAAAATGATTCGTATCAGCTGATTACAAAACGATTTCTGTATTCCTAGATCTTGATTCTAGAATTATAGAAATCTAAAAATATATATAACATTATTCAAAATTAAAATATACACACATATTATCTAAATTTAATAATTCAATAAAAATAATTTATTTGCAAATCACTTGGTATTTTTGGCAATAAATCTTTTTGATTTTTTGAAACTATGCATGTTGCGACTTTTAAGAGTTGATCAGCTAATGAATGATCATCATTAATCTGGTTAATTGAATTATTCTTAAAAAATTTATGTTTATATGTGAATTAAATAATATCAAAAACTTGTTTTCATATCAAAATCATTTTTTATTTAAATAATTTAAATTAATTGAAATTAGAGAAAAATATTATTGCTTTTATTTATTAGAGGTGTGTATTAAAGAGTTTAAAAAGTATTAACAAAAAATATTAGATATCTTATTTTAATTAAAATATTTATCTCATTATATTGTTATATTAAGTGTTCGGGATTTATAAATAAAAATTATTATTTAAGTATATTCCTGTATATGTTAACAACTTATACACCTTATAATCTTGAGTAGAATTAATCCATTGATGTAACGATAAGTCTGCACGTTGAAGAAATTCACAGGAAGACTCAGGTGGACATTTGACCTCCCAAACACTACTAATATTAATAAGATTTGTTCTGCATTGATCCTAAATAATTTTGTGTATTAATTTTTATTATATTATATAAAATATTCAAAAAAATTAAAAAAAATTATATTGTTGAACATTCTTAATTTATTATACCAAAACTAAGATAATAGAAAACAATAATATGAGATTCATTGTAAATCAATAGAATTTTAATAATAAAAATTGTAAAAATGTAGTAGACCTTGATGTATTCAATTGAATAAAGAACTGAAACTCATTGTCTTTTATCTGTTGTGTGTGATGCTTCCTATTATCAGGAAGTCTATTATCTACACTACCTACTCACATTATTCTCTCTATTATTAAAAATATTAGCATATTAATGTTAAATTTTATGTAGATTATAAAAACTTCATTTACAAAACTTTTGCTACAGATATACCAGCTAGTGGATTTTATTTTGCAACATATGAAATTTTACAAAGAGCAATGAAAACTGAAGATGGTAGCTTAGGACTTGTATCAACTGTAACTGCTGGGGGTTGTGCTGGTATTGCGAACTGGATTGTAGGAATGCCACCTGACGTTTTAAAATCACGTCTTCAAACTGGTATGTATAAAAATATTTTATGATAAAAGGTTGAATTAATTTATTGAAGTGTAATATGAAAACAAAATACATCAAAGTATTTAATTTTGTTCAACATGCATTATACACAAGTAAAATTAAAAAAAACTTATTTTAATTTATCATTTTTATCAATTTACAAATAATATCCCTATTATTTTTAATAAAAAAATTATAGAAATATTTTGTATAAAATAATAATAAATTAACTTTATTAACAACAATGAAAGATAAAAAGTTAATAGCTCATATAATAAATTAAAATAATTTTTAATTTTTAATTTAGATAAAACATAAAATTATTATTTACAGCACCAGAAGGAATGTATAAAAGAGGAATTAGAGAAGTTTTTGTGTCTCTGATGAATACAGAAGGACCAACAGCACTTTATAAAGGTGTTGTACCAGTTATGTTGAGAGCTTTCCCGGCAAATGCAGCTTGTTTTTTAGGTTTTGAAATAGCCAAAAATTTTTTAGATTGGATAGCACCAAATTTATAAATTATCAATTTATAATTAACAATATCTATTGAATTTAAATTTACATACTATCACGTTTTTTTTACTGGTGATTGACTACAAATAAAATTAATAAGATTTATCCATGATTTACAATGGAGTTAAATAATATTAAAATTTTTAAAAATAATTTACTGTTTATGAGTACTTTATATGTTAAACTCTGCTAAAATTAAAAAAACAAAATTATATTTTTATCGTTATAAATCTGTTATTACATATTTTTATTATAGGTAATATAATCATAATATTTTTTATAAAATTAGATATAGGATAATTGACTAACATACTAAATAAAAATGTATTCTTGAAGTAAATAGATAAAAAATGAATTTACGAAACAAAATTAAAGTGCATGAATTAAATATATTATTTTAATATTTCATATAATAATAAAAGTTTAGTTACATAATATCTATAATCATCTATAATTTTGTAAATAATTTTTTATAAATATGTAAAAAATTATCATTTTTATAAATAATATGAGTATATGAAAAAGAAAATGTATAGTTACATAATAATTAAAATTACATTGGCATGCATGTACAAATACTATATTATTTGATGACATTATAATTGAGTACATATATTACTTTTTTATCACGTTTATAATCCTATAATAGGTAATTAATTCATTATTTCTATATAATTTATTTTTAACGATTAAATAAAAACAAGTTGTAACATTTTGCAGCAGCAAATGTTTAGTTTTTAAAAATACTATTTATAGATTTATTTATTAAAAATGTTGTAACAATAATAATAATAAACTTAAGTTTAACTAAACTTAGAAAAATATATTTGTTATTGTATTAAAATAATACTGCACATATAAATTGTACAGAAAATATCGTAAGTGATTTGTAATTTAATGTTAGAAGAATAAAAATAACTTTCTATATTCTCGATTTTTCACTCTTCCCACCCATCATCATCTTGGGATTCACATTCACTCGTTGCTGAATTCCTATCCGAAGTCGATGACTCGTTTGGCTTTGGTGGAGGTGGAATCATACTAGACATTCTAACGAGAGCGTTAATAGCCGACCCAGCAATACCTTTTCGTCTTAGAGATAAAGTCGCGTGAAGGTCAGCCATGAGATCACCACCAATCGAAGCCGAAGACCACCGATCTTTACTTTTTTCAGTGGGTATGGCATGCTTTAATTTAGCTCTGCCGAGTCCGCCAGCGTTACGAATAGCAGCCATTAGATTACTACGATCATCAGCAATGTTTGGATTTACTAGATCGGGATTCCTAGTAATTGCAAGCTTTTTCATAGGCTCTTCATTTTCCAAAGGTGGCAGCGGAGGCGGTGGAGGAGGTGCAGGTGGAGTCATTAACGATGATGGTATTGTTGATGGGGATGATACTGCTGGTAGTACCGACAATGACAGAGGTAGCATTTCTGGTAGCAGTTGATTTGTTCTAGTCAAAGCACTAGTAGATATCTTTGAAGACTTTTCTAATGCTGAATTCTCATTAACAATAATGGTTTTATTATTTGAAGTCGAAATAGTGCTTGATTTTGATTGAACGTTTAAAAAACGCTCTTCAGTAAATTGTGACTGTTTATGATCTTGTTCCAAAGCTTCTGAACTTAAAAGATCAATACAAACTGTTGGTGTAACAACTACAGAAGAAGGGGCTATTGTATTTTGAGAATTTAGATCCAGCAAGAAGCGTTCATCATCTACCACTCCAGGTAAGTGTGGCAACACAAGAGGTACATTCATTTCTGGTACCTAAAAACAATAAATATTTATCATTAATTATTATTTTTAAATTTAAATAAATACAATATTTCTTATTTCAGTAATATATTAAACTAATAAATTATTATTATATTGCTTAATATATAAAATATTCTCTAAATTATTCAAATTTATTTCATTGGTATTTTGTACCAGCAATATATACTATAAATGATTTGGAATTAAATATAAATCGATTTTAATGTAAGTATACAATGTTTAATAAAAATAAGCTGTTATTGAAAATTAATTAAATTTTTATTTTATAAACAACTTTTTATATAAGTTTACCAGAAGTTAATATATTCACATAAATCTAAGTATATAAGTATAAGATAATAAGTACTTAGACAATATAATTATGGTAAATTTTTATATTGTGTGAAGTTATTTTGATATAACTGTAAGATTTGAATATGAAATTTTATTATTTATTATTAATTATTAGAAAAACAATTATAACTTAAAATAACGTAAAACATAATTAAAAAAAATTAAATGAAAATAAAATACAATTTTTATGCATATGTATATTATAAAATTATCAATAATTTTATCATTCATTGTTGTTTTAACACTTATTATTTTCTTAATATAATACATGAAATTATATTTTATAAAATATAGATTAAATTATAGATATAGAGATATAGATATAGAGATATAGAAATAGATTTTGAAGTATGATACCTCTCCTAGGGTTGGAGCATACAAATAATTTGACGGGGATTCAATCTCAGAAAAATTCCATGGCTGTAAAATAGAATCAGGAGCATCTTGAATTTGATATTTTTTTTCATTTTGTACAGATTGTATGTTTACAGAAGCTTGAGAGTTCTTAGCATTAAATATTAAAAGTGAATCAATAGAGGAAATATTTTGTTTTATCTGGTTTTTTTCTATGTTAAATGTTTTTATTTCTTTACTTAGTTTTGATTTCACATAGTAAAATTGCAATTTTTCTTGTATGTCTAAATTATTTACGTGCTGACCATTATCAATTTTATTGGTACTTGGTAATGAATTATATTTATCCATTATTGGAGTCAGACTTTTATAAATTTTATTAGACACAATTTTGAATCTTGATTTTGGCTGTACAACTAATTTATATTCTTTATATGTATGATTCGCAGGATATTTTGCTGCAGAATATAATTTTACAGCTTTTAAATTTAAATTAGTTTGAAGATAGTCTAATTGCTTTTGTAGTTTAGTAGCTCTAGTTCGAATAACTTCAAGTCTAAAATTAATGTTGTACAAAAAATTTTCTACTTGTATAATTTATAAATATAAATTGAGAAAAAATTTTCCAACCTTTTTGTATGTACTGAAATACGTATATTTATTGAATTAAAAATGTCAGAAACTGCCAAATCTAAATTATCTAATGCCTCAGCAATTTGTACAATAGTTTCTTCATACCTTAAATCTTGAGGAATTACAGCTAAAAAATTACATGTGATAAATTTGCAGACAAAAAAATATTGGAAAATCTGTAGTAATAAGTGTTTAATTTAAAATTGTTTATGGTAAATTTACGCTGAAAAATTGATTTAATTAAGTTTGCTTTTTATAAATTGTATATAATTGTATATAATATAATTTTTAAGTATTGAAAAATTTTTTTTTATACAAATTTATATTGATAAAATTATTATTTTTTAAAATTTTTTCACTTACCAATTTCAATACGTTTTAACATTTTTATTAATAAAATAATATATATATGGTAATATATTTATTAATATTATATTATATTTATTTTATAAATTTAATGAACATTATATCGAATTTTTAAATCTAAATGGTTTTTTAGACTAGACAATAATTGATCATAATTATTATTTCAAGGTTATGTCTGATTTATTTTATCTCTGCATTGTTATGGATACCGCATTTATTTCTCGCATTGCAATGCCATAAAATTAATTAATATACATATCTTAAAAAATTGTTTGGTAAAAAAGTCATTCTTAACTGTATAAAATTAGTTTTATAAATAACAAAATAATGATTAAAGTAAACAGATAATTACTTTATGAAATACAGTTTAAAAAGTATATATTTTTCTTAAAAAATTATAAATTGGCTTGTACATTTCTAAAAATATATGAATCATTTAAATATGTTGTTAGAAACTCTGGAAAGTCTCTTTGATTTACAATATCTAGAAATACATTAAATGCCATTGCAAGCTTTACTCTTGCAGCATTAGTAACACCATAATCTTCTGTTAAATATTCAAAGATAATTGAAGCTTCATTAAATATGAGACTTCTTGTAATAACTTCATTCTTGTTTTCAATTAATGCTGCATGTCTAATCCATTGCCAAATTTGTGCTCTAGATATTTCTGCAGTTGCTGAATCTTCAATGGCTCCTTTGAATGCAAATGCACCTTTTCCACATAACCAATGATATATAAAAAGTATTGCAACTGAGATATTATGTTTTAATCCTTCTTCGGTTACTCCTCCCATTGGTAACGTTAATAAATCGCTTTCTATTATCTTTTCAGATGTTCCTGAAAATTTTATTTGATTGGGTAAAACTCCTCCATTTTTTTCCCAAAGATTGTTAATGAATTCTATTAATTCTAAATCATATATCATGAATCCATCCACGCCAGAATGTATCTCAATTAATTTATTTTTAATTACATTTTGTAAAACTGCATCAAAATTTTTAGATTGTTTGGTAGGTAAGAGTTTAGCTACCATTCCTCCTGTGGCAAATGTATTTCTATTATGACATGTTTTAATTACTAAGTCCATGTACTTTTTCAAGAAAGGTCTTTTCATATTTACATATTTATTTCTATCTGGAAGAACAAAAGATAAATCATCACCGAATTTAGCAATAATTGAAGCTGCATAATCCCATATACCACAATTTAATCCTAATGAATGATCTTTTAATTCATATAAAATTTGATCCATTTCAAAAGAAGATAAAATATTTTCTATCAAGACACATGCTTTAATTGTTCCATAAGGAATACGTAATCTTAATTGACTCCACGTAAAAATATCATTCCAAAGTTTTGCTTCTGATGCACCTTCTAATTTGGATAAATAGAAAAATGGCCCAGAATCATATTGTGAAAGAATATGGCCATTATGAAATATTAACAAACTAAAATCAAATAAAGGTCCAGGAACTTCTTTTCCATTAATAGTCATATTATGTTCTATTATATTCCAAGCTCTTGGACGAAACATTAGAATTGGTGAATCTGATATCTTAGGCATACTTGGAACTTTATTGTGAACAACTTGATAAATATTATATAATCCAATTATTTGATTTTTCCAAGTTGGACAATGGCCATCGTCAAAATCAACTTGAATTCCTTGAACATTTGTTTTTAAAGAAGTAATAAAACGTATATAGTTAGTCGGACTAACATCTCCGATATCTAAATGGCGATTTTGAAGCCTATGATCTAAAAAAAACAAACAGTAATTTTTAATTGAAACGTTTATTAAGTGTATATAAATATACAATTTGTATTAAGAAAAAAACTTACTCACTGGTGCAACTTTCCAATTATCATTTATATAATTGCATTTAAAAAATTTTGGTATTTTGTTAGTTTTTTTTTGATATATCTTTCTTTCAAGCCTTGTTGTATACAAATCATCGATTTTATTTTGAAAATGAAGGTTAAGATCAATTATAAATTGGATCGCTTCTGGAGTTAATAAAGTATGAAATTCTTGTTCCAGTCCAAACGGTACTGGACTTATATAGACATTTAAATATTCTTTTTTAGATTTATTCATTTTATTAAACAAATATTTACTATTAAAAAATATATAACTTTGTTTTTTAATAATAATAATCACAAATAAAAAAAAACAGGGTAACTCGTGCAATAATGAACATTTATTAAGATAAGTTATTGCTACAAACGTTTTGATATATCTTTAGCATTTTCTTTTCTATCTGCAATACGTGATCCAAATTGAAATGCTCGTTTGGGGAACTTAGCGACTTCGCGAAATTTAATCTTTCGCGCCAATAATCGTAGTAAAAGTTTATCACCTAAGCCTGGTGGAAAATTATCCACTGGAAAACATCTGTTAGAAAAAATTTATAAAATGTTTTAAATAATAATATGTTTGTAATTAAAATTAATATTAATGAAATCTGAATAAAAATTAAAAAGTTTGAATATACGGTTTTGTTATACATGTAAATTTTGAAAATAATACTTATTTATAAATACGACTCTAAGTATTCTCATGAAGAAATATAAATTTAATTATTGGATTAAATTAAAAGTAAAAATACTTTTCAAGAAATTTAATGAAATAATATTTATTGCTCGATGAAAGAAAAGATTAATTATTGTTTTTGTAAGAACATATAAAATATTATTAAAAAATACAAAATATCAAGATCACGTATTATTTAAATATTAATAGAACTTTATAAATAAATAATAAATAGAATTAATAGAATTATTGTATTAAAAAAATTTTCATTACCTTTCCCAAATTGGAAGTTGTTGAATAAAATTAACCAAATCTTCATCTAAATAAGGTAATCTTGATTGTCTACCATGATCTGCAACCATTCTATCATCTCTTCCTAAATTTCTTTCTGAAATTCTATCTAATTCCAGTTTTAATTCGTCAGAAAGAGCATTCCATCCATTTCGTTTTAAAATTGTTCTGTGTCTCATGTATCCACCAAATTGTTCATCTGCTCCCATTCCAAGCAGAAGTACTCTACTAGATGATGTATATGATTGCTTTGTCGGATAAATTATACCTTTACCTCTACTAGCAAACCAAACAGCACAACCCAAACTGTCATCGAGAATTGTTGTATGTGGATAAACTATATTTGAAATCCAAACTGACCTATGATTTTTCAATTCTTCTTGCGAAACATTAACCTATAAAAGTAATTTATTAGTTTCTTTAATAATTCATTAAAAATTTATACAAAATATAAATTTATTTAAAAATAATACTTCAATGAAATTAAATTTTCTATCTGGACATATTTGTAGCAATTCTTTAAGTGCTTGTCTTCCAGTTATTCTATCTGGTACTTCATAATTGCAATTATTTTTTTTTTCAAATGCAACATTAATTAAATCTATTGTTTCATCTATTTTAATATAATTATGTGCAATTGCTGCTAAAATAGCTGAATCTAATCCACCAGAAAATAAGATGCCAACTTTCACGTGTTTGCAAAATGAAAGATTTAGATTTGTACAATTTTTACAAACATTAGGAATAATTGTAACTCTTCGTTTTACAGATTCATTTAATAAAATTAGTAATTTATTTACAATATGACCAATGTTAACATCCATTAATATAATATCCATTATATCATCATGAGTATTATTATTATAATTAATTCCAATAAATTTAAAAAATCCCATTTGAAATGTAGGTGAAACATCTAAATATAATTTTTCTATATGTGGCAAATAATCTGTTTCGATAACATTAACATCAATATTAAATTTATTTTTAATATCAATTAAAATATTATACAGACGTTCATTTGGTTTGTACCATGGAAAGCAATTTAAATGTATTTTTTCACACTCTAAATTTATCATATATAATCCAATGGATGGTAATTCTATCATATTTTGTATAGCTTTAACAGCTGTAGATGTCAAAAGTAATGATTTCAAATCATTGCTTATTTTAAACAACAAGCTATGCCTTCCAAATCTATCTCTTGCAAAATACAAAATTTTTGACGATTTATTGTAATATATACAACTAAATGGTCCTTTAATTTCTCTCAATGTATTTGGAATATTAATTGAATTTTTCAATGATAGTAAAACAAGTTCACTATCACAAATGCTTTCTTTAAACTAAAAAAGAATAAAACTTATTTTATTATATTTTATTTTGGACATATTTGTTAATTTCAGAGCATATAACATACCATGCTACCAGAAAAAACATCTCCATTCCATAGAAGTATATTACAGTCTGCATCAACTAGAGGTTGTGAAATTGGTTTTAAGCCTTGCATCCATAATGTACTTGCACAAAAATTACCATGCCATTTCTCTAATATATCTTCTTCTATTCTACCAAAACTATCTGGCCCACGAGATTTTATTACTTCCTTGCATAATTCCCACTGTTAACAAAACTGATTGTTTAAAATAGATTATTGATAAAGCTTTCACTTATTTAATTACCTCAGGTAGTTTATTTTTCATAGAAAACTGTTTATTATTTATTATGCAATTAAGTGAACAAAATATTCCACACATATTTTAAATATAACTATTCGTTGTATGAATTTTTTATTTTCCAAGCATCAAAAATATCGTGAAAATACGCATATACAAAATTTCTTTAGAAAAGGTTATGTAGTTAAGTTATCATGTATTTAATAGGTTAATTTATAAAAATTCTGAAATTAACAGATTCATATAAATTAAAAATCTATAATAACGTATGTATTTACGAATCATATAATTTACAAATATTATAAATTATTTGTAGGAATGAAATTAAAACAAAGCTATAAGTTATTAGTAATATTTCAAATATATTGATTTATTGTTTTGTATTTGTATTTTTATTCTATTTTGTAAGATTCAAATTTTGTATTCTTACAATTACTATGACTTGTCGATATTATTCATGTAAGTTGAAATTTTCATTCGATTGACATATGAATTGAAATTCTTATGAGTAGGTGCAATTATCATTATTTCTACAAATGCTTATAAATTAATATATGAATAACAGAACGAATACATAACACTCTGAAAGGTGAATATTAAATTAGAATTTTTATTGTTCAAAAATTAAAGAATGTGGTTGTTACAAAAATTAATCAATCCATTTCTTTTATATTTGTTTAAATAACTTATACAATTAGTTGTATACTTTTATTCATAAATATTTTAATTTATAAAGCAATAAAATTTTATTAACAATTTTATTAACATTTATTAGAATTTTATTAACATTTATTTTTAAAAAATAATATATAATGATTTCATTTTTCATAAAATATACATGATGAAAATCAATTTTCTTTCAATATAAAAATTTATAACTAAATTCAAAATTTTAATAAACATAAATAAAATTAATATAGACGCTTAAAATATCTATTTGTATTAAATATCACATTTAATGTAATACTTTCCACACATGAAAGGTTATATGTTCTTAAAATATTTATATATAATTAAATTCTAATATATTAAAAAATTATTATTATTTCGATAATTGAGTTGTTTGGACGAAATTTTCAATTCTTCAAAGGTATGTCAAAACAATAGCAAAGAGACTAAAGCGCAGTACAAATTTTTATTATAAAATGTAACAAGTTTATATTATAAATTCAGCATAAATTTATTAGAATATCTTATCATTCGGAATTTGTAAGTAACAGTAACTAAAATCTACCACGTTAAATGTATATATATATATATATTATACAAAAATTAATAAATTTATAACAAATTTAAAATTTTTTAAATACTTAAACTCACTTTTTTTAAGCATAAGATTTACAAATAATATAAAATACAATCGTTAATGCAAAAGTAAACAAAGATAATGAATTGTACACGTATATGACGTAACACGTCCATTCGTCTATTTTACTAAAAGCCTACCTAAAAAAACCTAAAAATTCTCAAAATAATTAAAATTAATTAAAATTTATACAGTCTTAAAACGTTTTTTATACAGCTTAATTTAAGGGTTATTAAAAAAGATATCTAAATATAGTTATTAAAAATTGTGAGATTTTTTATTTAATTTAAATAAGTTTTATTTTATGTAGTGTATAATATTATTTAATTTATTTAAATTTAAAAGCTATAATCAGTATGATTGAAAGTGTAAACGTATTTTTGTGCCCGCTTATTTTGAGATAAAAAAATAATTACCAGGTTGATAAAACAATATTTTATAATAGCTTTTACATTAATAAAATTATAGTAATTATATTTCTGAATATCTATAAAAAAAATAATATTAATTATTTTTTAATATATTGTGTATAAAACATCTGAGTAGTTTATATGATTAAAGGATAAAGTTAAAAAAAAAATTAAATTTACAAACAAAAGCTTCATTAAAACAATTAGTTCAATCATATATATTTTGATTAAATTCATATTCATTTTACTTGGTTCCTTTTCATTTTTCACGTTTTAATTAATTTAAAAATTTTTTTGAAAAGGGAAGATTGTAAAAAATAGTTTTTAGAAGTTAATTAATTTTTCAAAGACAAAACATTGAATTAGTAATATTACTTAAATTTATAATGTATAATTTATAATAATGTATAATATTGAAAATTTTTATTTATTTTTATCTATGAGGAGATGTAAATTAATTTTAAAATCTTTAGTATATATAAATCTAGTAATATAGTAATATATATAAATTTAGTGTATATAGAACAAATATATTATATACATTTACAATAAAAATAATATTTACTTACATTAAATGATATGATAAATGGTTATTTATAGTAATAATAATAACAATATTAATAATAATAATAATAATAAATAATAATAATAAATAATAATAATAAATAATAATAATAAATAATAATAATAAATAATAATAATAAATAATAATAATAAATAATAATAATCATATTATGATATGTATACAGGTGTTTACGACTGTCTGTAAAAATATTGTATAAATGACGCATAATTTATGAGAATATTTCAATTATTACTTGAATAATTTTGAAAAATAAATGTTATAATAAAGATCAGGGATATACATTTAAAATAAATTTTTTTTAAGATATAAGATAAATATATATATTTAATTTTTATATATGTATATATAAATTAGCGTACAATATATTAAGGAACTACTGATTTGATCCACAACTGAATTGCTTCATCGCTTGAACACATGTCACGAAATATTGCGAGTTTCATTTTGAGTCTATACAAGCACTTTTTCATAATTATTTCCTTTATTTATACATCAAGCTTTGTGAAATACAAAAAACTGGCACAGCGTATTATTTGCTTATATTTCACATGAAAATACACATATCATATTAGTTTTCTTCGCGTATATAAAAAAATATCACGAATTTTTATGATTCTTAAATATATTACGTTGATTGCTCGTCATAATTTCTTTTACAAGTTCAAATGAGCTATTATGACATTTTATTTGAAAAAAAAATTTATTTTTGAGCTCCATTTTTACAATAAATTAAAATAAAAAAGTTTAATGTATATACACATTTTAACTTTTTAGTTTAAACATTAAGCAATATTCGAAAATTTATCTATGTTACAATTTATAAATAATTTTAATATATTCACATATAAAATTGAATTATCGTAAATATATAATAAAGCATTAATAGTTACGGATTGAGCGGTTCAAAAATTAGGAATTTTCAAGTTTATAAACATTTTTCGAATACATTGTATTAAATAGACTTAAAGAACACACTTTTCTTCTTTAATTATAGAGAACAAGCAAAACTATGTGGTGTCGTATAGATGTATATATATATATATATTTTGTTAATGTTATTAAATATCAAATTGCTGAACTAATTCATTTAAAATTGAAAATTTTTCCTAAATATTGGCTATTTTATTATTATTTATTCACATCTGAATCTAACGACATATTTGTTTTATGAATAAGAAACTTGATCTGTGATATGAATTAACTTATTAATTATTATTCAAGCTAATTAATTATTATGTATTTAGGAATAATTTCATTTAGCTTTAATTAAACTAAAAAAATATTTAAATTTATTTAAATACGGGATCGAAGGTTTGGGGATATAAACTATAAAACATATATTCACGACCTTGTGTTTTGTTTTTACTTAGTACTGCATTTAATTACTTTGAAACTGTATAGAATAAGAACACAATCTTGTAAAAATATTGATAATTTATAAATGAGATGTTTTTTTTAATATTAAATTATATGCAAAATGTAAATTTTAATTGTAATATATTTTTATAAAATATCTTATAACTTATAAGTAAAATGTATTGTACATTATTTAATTTGTTACACAGATGTTTTGCTTTAATGATAATATGAGGTTTTGTGTTGTACATCGTTATATTGATTTTGTTTGGGTTTGTCTCCCCAGTTATAATATAAATTATTTATTTTTGAATCTTCAATTATATATTACTATTTATTAATTATGGTGTAACTACATGTTTAACTTTAGGGAATTCCCAAAAAATGCTATGGCACAATTTATTACAAAAGTTTATATTATTGTAAATCTTAAAAAATTATTTTGCTTATATATTTTTTTACATGAGTATTAACAAATTAATATTATACATATTTAAAATATTTGTTTCTGTTTTTTACACTTACTTTTATGTATTACGTATATTTATTTATATAACAACTTAATATATAAACGCCGGAACGGTAACAATAAAATAAATTATATAAGCTTATTCATATAATTTTTTACAGATACACCATATTCATTTTTTTTTATTTTATTTTGCTTTATTATTTGCAAATGTACTTATTGTGCTTATAAAACAATAAAGGAACAACTTTATCATTAAATTACTATTATATTATAATTTTTTAGAAGTTGTTTAATTTTAACAGGATCAAAATATAATTTTAAAATAATATGTTTAATGCAATTGTTAATTCTATAAATAGGCGTTTAAAAGAAATTTTACATAATTGAATGAAATTATCGGATTTATATTGAAAACATACAGAAACAATTGTTTTTATTATTAATGAGTGCGATAACATAAACTTTCAAAATAAGAAAAAATTCAATTCTTCGTAGTGTGATAAGAATCAAAGTAAAATTTTGATATAAGATATAAGTTGTTATTTTTAATAAAGTGCCACAGCATATGGAGAAAATTGTGTTATAGACAGTGTTGCGTAGTTGCCTATTATAATATTAGTAATCCAATGACGTATCTGACAAATTTAATAAAATGTTTATAAGCATTAAGGCTAAGTATCGAATTGAGTTAATGGTATTAATGGCATATTTAAAACATGAATCGTAATTGAGTTAGTTTATGATTAGAAACGTAATGGGTATAATTTTTATATATTACGATCGACAATCATCACAAATCCCGATGTGTGATCCGGCAGATTTTCTTCACACATCTTATGCAGTTAAATTTTACAAAGAGCGTTGTGCTAACGTATTTACCCGGAGAGACAAAAATCATGCATATACATAATCTTCTTAGAATATACAAGCGTCTCTTATGGTTCGATATTATACAGAGTAGTGGGGAAAAGGCGGAAGCGGAAAATCATGACTAAAGATGAGCAAGGACTTCAACAGCGGTAACAGGTGGCGTTTGGTCCCCGTTAAGAATCACTGGTTCGCTTCCAGTTTGAACGATGCGGACCAAATTCGCGTCCTTCTTTAATGGTACGATGAGCGAGCAAGTCTGGTGGGTTTGACTCGTATTAGTCATGTGATGTCCACAATAGCTTTGGGGACGGCTCTCTCTCTGACTAACAACCTGGAGAGCCGGCCCGGTCGTCACCGGTGTTCCAGGATTTGCTCCTCCTACGGTGACACAGCTACCAGCATTAGACCTATAGGTCGGTGGTGGCGACGAGGTCGGTTGCAACCGATCCAGCAGCAGTAATCGGAGTCTATACTCTTGCATGCTCGCCTGAAACCAGATATGTAAAGCAAATTATTCAGAAGTTTGTTGGCTTTAACAAGAAAAGTCGGTAAAAGAAGTAATCGACTCTATTGACGATGAATAATAATAATATATCTTGGAGACCTTTGGATACAGATCTTCAAACTCATATAAAAATCCTAAAGTATTTATTTTTGAATATCTTCTGATATTAGTTACAAATTTAAAGTGTTCTTTCTAAATATTTTATAATCCTAAATAACTTATATATACATATTTAATTAATATAGAATATTATACAATGTAGTTTTAAAATGAGTTCATATATTCTGTACAATATCTTAGAGTTTGTAGAAAATATTTTGAAAAATATTGATGTTACGGGTGAAATATTTTTATCCCAGCCGCAAGTATGGTGCGCTAAAATTTCCGCGTATCAACGGTACTGAAAAAAAAAAAAAAAAATATGGATAAGTGCATGGGAGACCATGAAATTTGACATAAATGTGTTTGGTAGTAAGGAGGACTAAGAAACAACTCGACCGATCTGAGAACCTTGACCTTCCGGAAGAGACATCGTTCGAAAAGCGTGTTTTCCAACGAGTAAAAAGGTGAAGGCCAGAACGTCAAATTGTAGATGTCCGCGTCTGAAATATGGTGTTTTCTTGTTGGAAATAAAAGAGAAATGATCGAGACGTCAATAATAAAAAAATAAAATAAAATAAATAAAAAGGAATTTTAAAATTTGAATCAATTATATTATAAGGTAAATGTATGTCATGACAAACGCCAAATTTGTATAATTATATTTCTGAATGTAATTTAGAAAGAAAAAAAAATCATTGTTTGACTTTAAGCTTTAACTGTAAAATAAGCGTTGCATTGTTGACTAATCAGCATTTGTTTCGTGACGTATTGAATAATTTCTTATGTTTTTCCCCAGAATCTACGTGCGTCCGAGACATGGCTCGGGCTCACGTTCATTCGAGGAAGGTACCGGTGTTATGTATACGAGAGGTGAGAAAGATGACCCCTTCTTTGTTCGATATTTCAGCCAATAAAAATAAAATTTAAAATAAAATAAATTAATGTTATATCAAAAGATGATATTGTAAAGGAAAAAAGAGAGGTGAAAAGGCTGGAAGTAAAGCTTTACTTCGTTTTCACCTCAAAAGAGAACTACGAAAGTTTCATTTTAATTTTCACCCTGATATCCGAAACAATTTATGTTCGAGATTTTAATCAAATAGTTTAAATAAAAAATAAAATATTCTATTATGCAATAATTCGATGATGCAAAATTATTATTATGTTATTTTGAAAGTATTTAAAATAATTTGGCTTTTATGCATTTTTCAAGAAAGATGTAATTTTTTAATAATGAAAACTTTCATTTTATTTACATATAAAAAATTAATAATAAATAATACTCTAAATAATAAAATAAATAAATAATTAGAAAGAATTTTATTAGTTTTACGAACAAATATTGAAATTAAGTAAGCAAAAAAAATTTTCTAAAAATTGTTTGATGATAAACATAAGTATTTTTTATGAGTATTTTTCTAGAAATTTAAATATGCTAAAATTCTTTTTAAGTATATAGATTAAATGTAATTTTATGAATCGAAAGTTAATAATATATTTTAAAGTCTATAGATGGAATTTAAAATAAATTTGACCCGATAAAATTATATAGTAACATTTTTTTTATCTAAAATTAATTTCTGTAATTTATTGAATGATCAATAATATTTATTTAAATTACTTTAAAACAATAAAATAATACATACATATATATATATAATTAATAAGTGCAATAGTTAATAAATGCAAATTCACTTATATACTTTTAAATGTATATATTTCATAATTATTTTTAATTATAAATAAATTTGGTTGATTAAAAAATAAAAGATTAGGACGAAAAGAGATGCGGTATGCATAATAGCTAAGTGTTTTAAAAAAAAGACTAATTTATAGTCACACTGCTTTATGAATGTTATGCAAATTATGAAAATGTATTGAACTTTTAAATTTCATACATAATTATAATTAAAATAAAAAAGCACTTATGTATATGTATATACATATGTAATCTTAATAACTATTGATAGCTTTACGTATATTAATTTTCTTATAATTATATAGTATATATAATTTTTACAATATGTAATTTAATTATTATATCAGTTAACTTTTAAATAAATTATATTACTATTATAAACTATAATACATCGTCAGATGAAACTGAGAGAACAAGGCATGGCATTAGTAAATAATAATCATTAAGTGAAATAAATAATTAAAAGAATAAAATTTTCAAAATTTTATGTAACTTAAATTTAACGTGGTTCGAAATACTTTTCCAATTTCAAAAATAATTGAAAATATATTAAGAATGTATCAAACTACAAATGATCTACCTATAAGTAGACATAAGTTGCAATTTTTTAATTTTTTTTTTTAATTTTTTTAAAACAATTTTTCTAATTGTTTTTCTATTATTTCTATTATTTTCTATTCTTTGTTTTTCATATAATTTAAATCAATTTCTTTATTCTACAAACTGATATATTCTATTCATTATTTGAATACATTTAACCTTTTATGACGTAAAATTTGATGAATAATTTTGTAGTTAAATGAATAATTTTATTATTTCATGTAATATGAGTCTAATACACTTAATTTCTAATTCAGCAATAATCGCTGAGCTTCAATTACAAAAGTTTAAATGTTTATATAATTATTAATAAATATTTAATTTATTTTTATGAAAAAGCTTAATATCACTTAATAAAGCTAAAATAAAACTAACGGGATTTTTCTTTCTTCAGTTCACTAAATAATATTTATTTACATTATTATAGATAAATATAATTGTGATTTCAAGAGAACATAGATTATAAACATATAATTATATATATAAATATATAATATATAATTAATAATTCAATTAATAATATTAGTAAGAATAAATTTAGGTTTACACTATAAGTTTATACACAATTAATATATCAGTTAAAAATAAGGCACTAGAACGTGATGATTATATAAAAATTAACAATTGTATACAATAATATTCTAATGTAATTACACTAATTAATTATATTAAACGTTTAAATTACAATTCCAAAAAAAAAATAAGTATAAATAAATAAGTATAAAGCATCGTTGAGTACCAGAATAAATTAATAAATAATTGGTAAAAATTATATAATGTTGGATGATATGATTAATAAAAAATCGTGAACGTAAGCTAAAACTAACCCTGAAAATTTAACGCGGAAAAAATTATGTAAATGAAGAATGATGGAAAAAGGAAAAAATACGTGGCAACATTGTTACATGTGCTGTCTCGTAAATGAAAACACATGCTTCCAGGTTTTTAGGAATTTAGTAAAATTGACAAACTACAAGACTATCATAAAAGCAGATTAAGAGTAGGGTGGAATCTGGTGAGGATATGTGCAAGCTAGAACTTACCGACCGATATTGAAAAAAATATCGTAGATATTTTATAAGTGTCATCATAGCAATAAATAAATTTATATAAATAAAAAAAATATATTGTTTCTAGTAGCTAAATAAATTGGAAAAGCGAAATTCAAACATTTTGTATTCATTTTTCTTCCGGGGGTTGATACGAAAAAGTCATATTCTGAAAATATAATTTGTGATCGTTATATGAGATACCTTTATTTCTGTGTATAAAAATTTAACAATCTTTAAGAGAAACCTTATGATTTAATCAATGTTTTTCAGAACATAAAATAATATATCAAAATTCATGATGTTTAATTGAATAACAAATACTTATAAGTATTCATATAAGTCTGTTATAAACTATTTTGAATATTTCTATAATTTTAATATAAACCTTACACATTAAGATGATTTTCTTAAACTTTATAGTTTAAATTAATTTCTAGATATGCAAACGACAATGAGCAATATTGAATAAATATCAATGAATTATTTTATTTAAAATTTTTAAAAAAATATTTATTGATTTTGTAAACGTAACAATCTGAAAATATAGAATTACATTCTACTTCTATTTGATATTAGGAAATTAATATCTATTTTGTTCTAAATTAATAGATTTTCAGCCTTTAAAAAATTTTTTAACAATAAAATCCAAATTATCAACAATAAAATTTGTAAAAGAAATAACGTAAAAATAAAATGTTTAGCATGAAGAATATATGTGATCGAACTGGATATGTATACAAACAATATACCTGATAACTTGGAGGTGGAGTCCTAAACTGAAATTCAGGATAAATCATAGCAGCATAAGGATGAATTGGTCTTGCGGGAGGAATTCTACTTGATATTCCTGTTAGGCCGAAGAAGCTGCCGCAATTTTCTCGACTGGTAACACGCCAGGCGACCGCGCTCACAGTCACCAACACAACGCCGATCCCTGAAATATTCCAAGTATGTACATATTACATTTTTTAAATGTAACACTTTATTTATACTATTTTTCCATACTTTTGATACATATCAGATTTTCAATTTTTAATGAATTTTTATTGTGGCGGACGCTGCCCGGACGATTTTTATTACAACTTTCCCAATAAGCCCGAAAATTTACATGTCCTTAATGGTAAAAACTAAATATTAACACGCAACTACTCATACATACGTCAAAGGGGATCGACATACGCGCAGGCTTTCTCCTCCCACCTCGGGCCCCTGCGTGGGAGGCGATTTTCGCCCCCCGAGGTAGAGGTTCCCCCGATCGGATGGCCCCCCGATTGACGACCTAAGACGAGGCTTGAAACGAGACTGAAAAGATTAATAAAGGAAAAATAGGAAAACTCATCTTGTGCTGTCTCGTCATTCCAACTCCTATTACTCCTTTTCTCGATACCACTCGCTGTCACAAAAGCCTAACATATCCCCAAAACTATGTCATTCAAATCTCGTAAAAAGATCTCGTTCATAGAATATTATAAAATTATTTTGACTTTACGATTTTACTACTGATAATTAACGTCGTTTGAAGATAATTCCACAACTGGTAGCTTTATCAACCTGATGAATCGTGTAGATCTGGTGCATCCGATTTTTTATAATTAAATATTTATACGAAAAGTTAAACTTCATTATTTTATTATGCACTTTTGTTCGTTGAAGGATAATATTTCCTTTATAATTTTATAACACTGTACATCTTTCTTCTTTAAATTAGATTAATCTGATACATTCTTGCGTTAGTAATAATCATTCTTAAATTACGTTACATTATGATGAAAGCATTAAACGACCGTACATTGCACCTCAGTACATTGTTACCACAGTAAATGGCCGCTAAAAAGACGTGTAGACGAATTATTTTTAAATAGTTGAAATTTTCGTTAAATATTCAATATGAATATTCATATTCGTGATATTTATACTTGATGATCATTATTGTATTAAATATAATTTAGGCAAAGCCTAAACAATATTTATATAAACAGAAATAAGGTGTTATTGATATTTAAAATAAAATAGAAGTGATAATTATGCGCAGTTTTTATTGTTTCTCTACATCTCGGAACGAAATCAATGCGTTTCTAATTTTTAATGTGTAGAAAAGAATATATAAATATAATTTACTGCATATAAAAGGTGTATAAATAATATTTTTTATGTAATTAAGAAGTAGAAATAAGGAAATGACTACCACGATTGTGGCGGACGAAGCGGGGAAATGTAACTTCCCCAGGCCGTCTCTACCCACCTCGATAATTTCATAAATGTGAAAGAATCGATCTCCCCGATCATGCTCAGCCTTCCTTTTTATACTATTCGAGATTGTCCCCACCTCATCTCTTAATTCCTTACCTCACACATGACTTGGGGAGAGAAACATTCGGACTCCCCCCCCCTCCCGAGCAGTGTTTTTTATCGCCATTACGCGTACTAGTTTTTGGCGGTGCCGTACGTACGAAAATCCGTCAAGCCGAAATCGACGAGGGCGCGAAAGAAGAGAAAACAATAGAAGAAAAGGGGCGAGATATTCTGGATGATGACGAGCGCCACTGGGGCACGAGTCAGAGAGTATACGGACGCGAAGTCCTGCGCACCTCATTACGTGCAAGCCTTCCCTCATTACCTCCACCCTTCGCCACACCGCCAGGCACATGGGATTTAAATCGAGTCTAGGCCTTTAATTTTTTCTCTCCCCTTCAGTCGTTTTATCCTTTTTCCTACATACTCCGCGACTTGATAAGCTAGCGATCGTATCACACATTAATTTTTTTCTATTTTGAAAGCTTAAATTATATTCTAGAAAAATCTTTTGCACGCATTACCATATATTTTTAAAACATCTATATTGATACCATAATTTAACAGGAAAATATCTTTCATTTTAATAATTTTGAATCTTTTATTTATAACTTTGGAGTTTCTAAGTTGTGGGTGAGCGTGGAACAGGATAGAGGGAAGGAGAAATAAATCGGACGCGATTTCAGAATGTAGTAGCGTTTATTTGCGTCGTCTGGTATCTTAGATGGTTGGTTGCAGACCGCCCGATTCCTCGGCCCATCACCTCGGAGGCAACTCTTTCCTCCCACGCAGTGTCCCGAGGTGGGGACGAGACCGTTGGGTCAGTTCATCCCATAACGGTATTCGTCAGGGGGTTTACCACATCATGCGATATTACAATTAAATGGCTTAGAGCTAAGTACGCGACGCAAGTATGCGCGTGTTCGTGTACGTCGTTGCGCTTTGGACACGTTGCGAGTTCCGCGGCGCAGGTAGACGCATGTGTGCGTGTTGGGTGCAGGTCTCTCAGGGAAGTTCTATTTCCTGTAAACGTCCGCCACACACTATTGAAAATCAAAAACTGAGATTTATTTACCAAAGTAATTCTTTTAAGGTATACATCAATTTTATAGACGAGAGTGACATTAATTTATATTCCTCTTACCCGACCTTTCGATCATGTTGTAAAAAGCTGTTATAAATATACAGAGTGAGTGATTGAGTGAGAGAGAGAAAGAGAGAGAGAGAGAGTATTTTTCTATTATTTTTCTTTTTCTTGATGAATACTATAAGAAATATATTAAAAGAGTAGGTGCGTATAACCACTTTTTCTTACGCATATTTCGTTAACGTCTTTAAAAATGTATATTACAAAAATTCTGATTATTATTTAATCCTATTCTTTAATCCAGCTATTTTGTTCCATATACCATCGAAAGTTGCGCTAAGAATTGATAGAAGTATATGAAAGAGAAAATGAAGGTCGTGGCGAGCTAAATCAACTTCAAAAAATTTCCTTTTGTTGTTTTTCGATGTTAGTGACAAATAAGGGGTTTGAAAAATCTATCTCGTCTCGTTCTCTTATGTTTCACTCGTAATCGCCAAGTCTTCGTTCAATTGTACCGCTCCCTCCCTTATCATGCCTTCTTGGCGACTTTCTTTTCTTGTATTTACCAGGGTGCTGGGAAACCTACGGCCTATTGCCGTCCTCGGCGTTGAGTCTAATTATGGTATGCATTTCCTAAGATTTCCCGACTTCCTATCTTTCTTTCTTAACCTCTATGCGTTGATCCCTTTCAATTATTTCATTCATAAGTGAGCAAGATACAGGTATGTTGGGGAACTATTTTGGTAGCGTGTGATTAAAAGAGGATCAAGGGATTTTCGACGCGCGACAAAATTTTGTAAGCTTATTTATTTCCACTTCATAATACAAAACAAAGTATTTCTGCGATTCGTGCAATTATTTCCGTATAATTTTCACAACTTTTTGTATTAAACTTTTCTATTATGTAGAGAGATAAAATCTATCGGTTAAATTATTACTATAGATTATCTTACCTATAATTTTAAATACATTATAAGTACAATTTCAAATTCAGTTTGCAAATAGAGGATCATATCCATTTTTACCATTTTTTTCGATACATTCGAAAGATACAAAATTTTGAATTCTGATTTTACAATGTATTCATATTAAGTGTATCGGATGATAATTTAATAACAAATGATGATGATGATGATGATGATGATAACGTTTGGTACACGTTCGATCCATGTAAATTAAGGTGTTTGATATTAATGTATGAAAGTAAAAAGAGAAAAAAAAAACCAAAAATAATTCTATTGGTGATGATTGCAAAAGCTCGGAACGAGATGGGCGAATGAAAAAAAAAGGTAGCCTAAAATGGCTGTGCACCTTTGAGAATAACGAAATGATCTCAAAACATAAAGAGATGCATCAGTGACGTTTTTCTTACCGGAAAACACACTATTCGAATACGTTCTTTCCGATGTAGGAAAAAATAAACACGGTGCATCGATTAATGACCTAATGGACAGGTGATTGCTCGCAGTCCATTCCGAACGGAATAAACGATGATGATGTTTTAAATATCTACGAAAAATATCTCGATGCGTATGAAATGTAAATGTAATATAATTCCTTTCAAACGATTTATCAAACATCAATTATGTATGAAAATTAACTAAATGTATTGAGGCGAGGTGCGAGCACGAGAAATTTTGTTAAAAACGATTATCGAAGATTAGATTATAAAGAGCGCGAGAACGTCGTCAATACATAGCTTATGATATATTTACAATTATTCGTTCATTCAGTAAGAATTAAAATTCTTCTTAAGCCGCGATTTGCACTTCCGAAAATTTATATGATCCGACGACATGGCGTCGAGGCTCCTAGGCGCCAAGGCCTCGGCTCGTTTCACCTTTGCTAGACGACTGTACGGACTCGGAGGCATTGTTAGACCGGACTTTTCGAGAGTAGCTATGCATAGAATAAAACCATGCAAGCAATGGGCAGTATTTATTTAATCCCCTTCTCCGCCGATACACTTGTGTAAAACATTGACTACATAAAGAATTATTTTTAAGTTTTAGTATAAAGATTATCCACGTTGTACTTTTAATTTACGGTTCGTTATAAGAAAATATTCCATACCTACAATATATTTTTCTAAAATTTATTGTTAATTAATTTTAAAATAATATTTTATGTTTATTAATAATTTTTCTATATTTTATGTAAATATCAAATTTTTAATCACAATAAATTAATAGTAGAACTTTTCTTAATAATAGTAGAATCAATTTATTGGATATTTTTTACTAATAGAAAATACTTGTACAATTCATAATTACAATAATTACAATCAATATAAATACAATTAAATAAATAACAGCATAAACTTTGTATGTACATTGAAATACAAGTTTTAAATAATTGTTGAAAATATCAATGCTATAATAATTTTATAATCACACGCATTCCTATAGTCTTTCTTGTAAAACTTTGACTTCTGGAAAACGTTAGGACAATGACAAAGATAAAATGATAGGAGTGAGTCTTTTTGTGTTATGAAACCGGATCGATAAAAACCGTAGAAGAAAAGCCGAAGTGTTCCCAATCACAAGGCCGACTACTTTTCGTCCAAGAGCCAATCCAACGCTACCTCTACTTAATCATTGAGCTCATGGCTCATTTTCCACCACATCGACCATTAGAGGCCGACTTTCGTAATGATTTAAAATTTTGTCGGTTATATAACGGAACATTTTTTATGCAGCACAAGAACATCGTTCTAAGCTTGTGAATGCAATATAATATCGTGAATATACCATCATTTAGAAATAAAGCTTTTTTATATTTAATGTCTGTTTGCAGTATGTCGGTCCATAATTTGAGCATCGAGAAAAAATAAGAACCAATCGTTGGCACAATACGGTCTTTCACGATTTTACAATCTGCCTTCGGATTCCCAGAGTGACTAAATATTTGCCCTTACAGGTTGACCCATGTCTACTAATGAAAACGCATGAAGCATGATCGTAATTTTCCAAGGAAAACTTACTTACCACTGGCTTGTGCCGACATTTATCCTTAGACTACGGTCTCATGTAATAGAATTAGTTATGGAGCTCAAGCATAGACCGAAGGCTGAGAATGTTAACGCAAAGGGAAATTGCGTCCTCGACTATATTATAGTACGTCTTTATTTATGCAAGCGTATGTCAATAATAACTACGGAATTCAAGCGTAAATCTGCTAATTACTAAATTAATTTACTCTGTCGACACTCAGCTCCTTCATCAGAATCTCGATATTTTCCTATAAACTAACCGTTTTCTGCGCAGGCCATTTTCTGTGTAATATTTTGCTAAACTTCTCAGGTCTTTACATCAAGCCGACTTTCTCATTTACTACACAAATTTAAATTAATAAATACAATTAATGGTATTCTAAGTTTCTTTTTATTCGTAATTGCTATTCTTATTCTTACTACATTATTCAGCCACACATTAATTATTATAATCAAAGTTTTTTTCCAACAATTTTATTAGAAACTTAAAAAATTTTATAGCCTTTTTTTTTTAAAGAGATTTATTTTACATATCCATAAGTATTATATTTTGATTATTTAAAAAAATCTCTCAAATCCTTATGATTCATCTAGTTCATTATATTTAGTAAAATTTTTAATATATTTTATCAATTAAAGGTTCCTTTTATATAAAAAAAATTAAATTGGTTCTCTTGTCTTGCAAATTTAAAATAATGATAATAGTTTTAATAAAACACTAAATAAATGTGATTACTTTTAAAAACATGTGAAGATTATAAGAAAATCAAATACGCGTTAATAATGATGCATTATTAACAAATAAAATATACCAATAAATAACTACAAACGAAAGAATAGTAAAATTGAGTTGCGTAATGACATCACTAAAAATACCAATATTTGAAATACATTGATCACAATTATTAGAAAACGGTTTAATTGGCAATGAAAATAATTAAAGTCAAAAGATATGTACATATACATTATACATTTTTATATTATATTAATGTTTTACGACTTACATAATTAAAATTCAGTATTGATGTTATTTTTTAGAAAGGAATATGGGTTTTAAAAAATAAAGAACTCTCTCTCTCTCTCTCTCTCTCTCTCTTTCTCCACGTGTAGGTTTCTGATAGTTACTTCATTTGAAATAGATAGCCTAATGCGAAAAATCTGACCTCCCTCTGCATTTTGATTCTTTTAAAAAATTCCTTCTTTTCACCCTCTACTTCCTTTATTATTGTTTCTTACTGTTACATAGAACGAATATATAGTATGCGTTACAGTATTAACGTTTATTTCTTAAATTAACTTAGTGTGCAGATTTATAAGTTTTAAATTTATTAGTTTTGTAACTGTTGTTTTAATTGTTTTTCCGTCGAATAGTTTCAATCGCCCGAATGAGTAAATTTCTTAAAAGGTTGACAATTTTATTTCTGAGTATTTGTTTTCACTCAAAAAAGGGAACATTTTTTAGATCCGGAAGTCTATATCTTGCTTTCCTCGTCGAAAAATACAGCTTTCGAGTGACGGATTTTCCAAAACAGAATCATAGAACCGCCGACCTGTTTCTCAGTCCTAGTTACATTTTCCTTGGCCCATACGGCTCTTTTTAGGCGGGCGTCCCCGTTTGATGTATCTTAATCATTATGATACGATCATCTGATGATGATCTTAATATTAGGAAAGAAACACGTATACAATTATTGTAAAAATGTATTACATTCTTCATTGACTGTATCACATTCGAAGTCTTTGTATCAAAACGATTAAAATCTTTGAGAAAGCATGTAAGCTTAAATATTCTCTCTTAAATAAATTGTTTCCTTAAAATCCTTTTTAGTTAGTATTGAAAAATTGACGGTGAAGAAGTGATAGATTACAAAAATATTTATTTTCATTATTGTCAATACAACTTTTATATTGTATATTATATATTATATTATTATATTTTATTTTATTATATATTATATTATTATATTTTATTTTATTATATATTATATTATTATATTTTATTTTATTATATATTATATTATTATATTTTATTTTATTATATATTATATTATTATATTTTATTTTATTATATATTATACTATTATATTTTATATTATTATATATTATATACTAAAGACTACTATATTGTAGTAGAAAATTATTACTTGTAATTTGACAAATAGAATAATCACTGGAAAAAAGCTTGATCAAAATTAAATATCAATAAAGGGGAATAAAAAGGCCGGGAGTAATAAGAAGAAATATATAGATAGATAGATAGATAGATAGATAGTCAGATAGTGAGGGTGCCTAAGAAGGTAGACTATGATGCTTCAGAGTTATTAATCTAACGGTTCGAGTGCGAACATTAATTTGCAAACAAACTACAATCTCAGTTGTACATGCCTGACTTTCTATCTCATTCTTTTAAGATATGAACATGGCTCTTGTCAAGTAGGCGGCTTTGCAACGAGAACATGTTTTTTTTTTCTTTCACCGCATGCGAACTCTCGCGAAATTTCGCGGTTAAAACATAATAGATTCATGAGCATCGTTAGTCTCACTCAAATATATTCCTTTTAAATATTGATAACAATTACATGTATAATTTCCTTTCTTAATAAATAAAAACTATAAACTTTAAAAATTGTTATACATATTAAGATTTTATTATTATTACTTATTAATTTAAAATGTAACTTGTTATACTTATGATAAGCAATTTTAGAATAAATTAAAGTCATTATTTTGATTTTACATCATTGATATAAAAAGCGATTTGAAAATAAATAACGCGGATAATGTAAAAATTTCGAAATAAAAATGAAGCATATTTTCGAGTGCATATTCATAATATTAATTGACAAAAGTTGAAGAAACTAGTAGAGATGTTAAAGTAGAGAATAAAAGAAATATTTGGCACAAAGGACATAACCGTCTATTCTCTCTGTTATTCATATAGAAGATACTTAGGAATTATGGGTTCATGAGAATAAAAATATCGTTGCACACCATTAATCAATTTCAATTTTATATATGTAAGGAATTTTATTTTATGCATTGTAATTATTTATTAACTATATATTAATTTTTTATTTTTTAAACTTAAAAAGATACACAAATGTACATATTTAAAATTATAAACCTAAAACTAATGTATTAATGAATGTAATTTACTTAATTCTTAAATAATTCAATAAAATACCTGCCTAATAATAAGTATATATAACGTACAATACAATAAATATGAACAAACGAATAAATTTTCCCATGGTATTATTAAATTTGCATTTTAAAATCACAATAGATAGTTATTTAATGAAGTAAAATAAGAAGTATTAAAAACATATATATTGAGAGGTACATTATTGATTTTTTACATTTTTTATTGTAGTTTATATTCATATATAATAAATTATATTTATATTTATAATTTGTAAATTATATTTATATATTTATAAGTTGTCACTTATAATAAATAGAAGAATTCGTATAAATTATAGAGCAGTAAAGAATGTATTTATTTTAATACGTCCACGTAATTCATCAATCAAATCAAAAATAAATTTTATGTGAAAACATTGACTAAGCGCGGTATTCAGAGGTATACGGAGACGATAAATTAGAAAAAACAACAAATTATCTTATTAAATAATTCTATTGGTGTACATTGGCGAAGGAGACGCACGCCGACGAGGTTGTCATCTTCGAAGGCTTTTAGGAACTGTCTACTTTCCAGCTCCTTCCACCCCATCGGCCTCCTCCTTCGCCTTTATGTCTCGCCCAGAACCTGCTGGTGCGGATTCGGGGAAACCCCGGCTCGTCTTCTCATGCTTTTGACCTAACGGGACCTCGAGCGAGAATTCCCCGGATCCCCTAACTCTATCGCACTAATCCTTGCAGGTACGTGCAGCGGCGGAGTATGGACGGCGCGCGGCATATTGTCCCTGACTTGTGCCAACATTAAAAGCTTTTAAATTAATTTTCATTAAAATTTTATTTTCTAATGATATTTTTAATTTTGTAGTTTTTAATAACAACTTCCATGTGAACATATCATTAAAGCTAACATTTTAAAGCGTATTTGTGACCTATGTATACAAGTATAGCTATCTTTATAATTAATAAACTTATTTAAAAATACTTTAATTTATTGTACGAAAATAATCAATAGTTCGAATTATTTTTTATTGAACTGAAGGTAGTGGATTGTTATATAAGTCAAGACTATGATTTAATTATAATAAAATTCTTTGCTTTGTACTATATTAAATTGCCCTTCTCGTTACTTTTTTTGCAGACCTACCATTGTTTGCTTCTTATAATTATGTAAATATTCTAATATCTTAGACAAAAAAAATAATAAAATTTTCGTTTAGATATTTATAAGCATTATTGTTTTCCTTATATTTTACAGTATATTAGCTATAAAACAATTTTTTTCTTTGAAATAATACTTTAGATTGATCGATATTTAGATTTATTGATGCATCAAATTCTTAAATGCAATAACACAATATTAAAATTTAAGAAGCGACAATTTTATTTAAAAAAAAGTTTCAATAATTTAGTTACTAAAAAATTTTAGGAAAAAATTATTAATGTTAAGAAGTTTTTAATGAATAATAATTAATAATAATTAATTAAGTTTTTAATTTTATATGAGTAATAAAACTATTTATCTTTAAGAATTCGTTTAAAAAGTTTATAAACATTGAATAAAAATTTTTATTTAATAAAGCAGAAATAAATGGGTTATTTAAAATAAAACAATTTAAAATATGATTATTATAATATATTATAGTAATATAATTATTTAATTATACAGTATAATTATTTAATTTTATATTAATCATTTATGAAAACATGAACATCTTTTAGAGCTGGTTGAATATAAATATTGTAATTTAAATAATAAAATATAAATTATAAATAAAAAGAAAAACTTGCTTAAAATGTACATGAAAACAATTTATAATTTCTATAGATAAGAAATATAAAATTATTTTTTATTATAAATAAAAACTGAATAAAAATTCATAATATCTTTTTATGTTAAGAAAAATATTTGACTAAACTCGAAACATTCCTTCAGTAAATAGAAAAGGCGTAAAAACATCGGGCGTAAACCGAATAAAGAATCGAGATATTAAATAAGGGAATTGAATCAGAATTTGTGTAACAGTGAATTCAGAAGGTGTGAGTGGAAGGAGCAATCAAAATAATGAACATAGTTAATGTATTATTGCAAAGCGGGAGAGTAATGTAGGTGAAGGAAAACATCGAACTTGTGGGATAGCATGAGCTTTAAAACGCTTTTGACGTGGTTCTTTAATTGATATGGATCTTCTGCATATTTTTGTATACTAAATTATACAAACAGTATAACTTACATTAAAGCTTATGTTATAACCAGTTCATTATACAATGAATTTACTTTTAGTATTTCTTAAAAGTTTTCTTTATATTTGATAAAGATGGAAAAATATTATTTTTTAAATATGCTTATATCGTTGATTATGCTAATATTCATCATTTAATATTACAAAGGGGTGGTCGTAACAAATAAAATATGGCAATTATCGTTTGACTAAAAATAATAAGATTATAATCTTAGACGATAAAATCAACTTTCTTCTTTTGTTTCTACTTTCATTCTAATTTAAACTTAAAACTTAAACTTAAAGTTCCAGCTATGTATCTAATCATTAATAACAAAATTTATATACAAATTATATTCTAAACATTCTAAAGAGTTTATTTATAATTATTTAATTAATTGTTGCTACAAGATCCCTGCAAAAATAAGAGTTCGCACCACAACGTGTAATCCTTTCAATTTAGGCTAGATCAGCAGGTGAGGAGCAGCTTCGATCTACAGCGGACGATGAGCATAGCGCTAATTGAAAAGTGGTGGTCTCGTCACCAAGAAAATCGCACATTGCAACTTCAGGGCTGATTAGTCTTTCCAAGTCTCGCCTCTGAGAACCGTGTTTACAGTCAAAAATAAGTTTTGACCTTTGTTTACACCGCTTCAGTGTCCCTGAAAGTCGGTAGCAACCTAATGTTGCTTTCGACCCACGTTAAAAAAAAAAAAAAAAAAAAAAAAAAAACAATCACTTCGCACAAACTTTGTATCTCAAATGTAAGATCTCGCATCCTTTTCCGCTCATTACAAACTTTTAAAAAGAGAAGATTAGATTTCGTTGTTTTCGATATTCTCCTCTTTTAATAATGTGTAAATTTTGTCTTTTACCTGCCTTTAATGACGACTAATTATCGCAATTTCTACAATTTGTAATACAAACCCTAGGCTTCAAACATTGATTAATACCTAAATAATTCCTAATAATTTATATTTTAGTAATATCAACTTATTTAATTATCACTAATGAATTATATAATAATTTTAGCACGTATTAATATAATACTTATATAAAAATATCAGCTTATTTAATAAGACGCGACAATAATGAGAATGTATTTACGTATTTTAGAAAAATGTAGGCTATTTATAAAAACTGGTTAAAAATATTGGCACATTCACTTTTCAAGCATTGCTTATTAGTATGACAATTTATAGTAACAATTACCTATCATGAGGAGGGCAACAGCGATGTGATCTCTTCCGGTAGCTCGGAGGGCGCCTAGCAAAGCGCCGGCGCCGGCACATACGAGCCCCACAACACCAACTCCCAAGATAGACCAACGTACTGGTGGTGAACCTAACCCACAACACTGCTTTGGCGCCGTATCTCTGTTAATGTAAATTAATAATATAAACTGTAAAATTCAAAGTATATCTTATTTTTATCTGATCTTATAAAAAAAATTATATTTGTTCTTGAGAAATATTATAGTATCATTTGTTAGCTAGCATCTATAAAAGAAAAAACATTATGTTCCTTCTTTACTAAGTAATAAAGATAAAATCAAATATATCTAGTGTTTCTTCTTGTCTTAAATTAAAATCATTAATGTCATAAAGTTATTAGTATCAATATATGTCTTATAAATATTTTGAAAAATTACATTCAACTTGATCAGCTACGTGTATGATGTATTGCTATAATATTATTCCAAATATCATTTTTTTTATGAATGATAACTAATTTTGATTATTATCATAATCAATTATGATAATTAAAAACCTAGAACGTGTAGATAATATTTATAAATGTTACATTTTCTTATATCCATATTACTTCTCATTTAAGTAGTAGCAGTAGCAATAGTAATAATAGTAGGAAAATTAATAGAAAACTAAAGTATATATATATATTAGTCTGTAATCAATAATCATTTAGATAATATTCATAAATTTTAAAATTACTGAAATGTATTTCATTTTTTGAATCGTAAATAATAGAGTTCAAATTGGTTATAAATTATTACTCACGAAAAAATTGTAAAACGCGGTTGATCTGTTCAAGTTTAATAAAACTCAGTAAAATTTAATATCCTGTTTTTTATTTTGATTATAATTATCAAATGTATGAAATAATTAATCGAATTAGTGCCAGAACATGTTATGATAATTCATGCAATAGCATTATAGCCACAAAGATTATAAATTATTTTTTTCATTTAGAGTTGCTTATTATGATTTTTTAAATCAATATAAATATGATGCTATGAGAATGTAACCACTGAGAGATAAACAAGGAATGACTTTTCGTTGTATTCTAACAAATGGAATAAAAAACTTTTATTTGTTTTAGTATCTTCTTTATCCTGATATTTACAGGTAACTAACAATTAATTATAAATAGTTCACATAATTATTGTTATTTATTTCAAGTTTTTATTTTTTAAGAACTGATATTATTCAAGATATCAGGATGAAAATAAATGAAACTTTTCATTATAGAGATATTCTATTCTATTCTACTCATTCTTATAGAGATACAGTTCGAAGTGTCATTCTTCAATGCGAAAAACGAACTGATGCGTCTTTTTTCTAATTTTATCCTCTCGTCCTTCCTTTACAATATCATCTTTTGATATAACATTAATTTATTTTATTTTAAATTTTATTTTTATTGGCTGAAATATCGAACAAAGAAGGGGTCATCTTTCTCACCTCTCGTATACATAACACCGGTACCTTCCTCGAATGAACGTGAGCCCGAGCCATGTCTCGGACGCACGTAGATTCTGGGGAAAAACATAAGAAATTATTCAATACGTCACGAAACAAATGCTGATTAGTCAACAATGCAACGCTTATTTTACAGTTAAAGCTTAAAGTCAAACAATGATTTTTTTTTCTTTCTAAATTACATTCAGAAATATAATTATACAAATTTGGCGTTTGTCATGACATACATTTACCTTATAATATAATTGATTCAAATTTTAAAATTCCTTTTTATTTATTTTATTTTATTTTTTTATTATTGACGTCTCGATCATTTCTCTTTTATTTCCAACAAGAAAACACCATATTTCAGACGCGGACATCTACAATTTGACGTTCTGGCCTTCACCTTTTTACTCGTTGGAAAACACGCTTTTCGAACGATGTCTCTTCCGGAAGGTCAAGGTTCTCAGATCGGTCGAGTTGTTTCTTAGTCCTCCTTACTACCAAACACATTTATGTCAAATTTCATGGTCTCCCATGCACTTATCCATATTTTTTTTTTTTTTTTTCAGTACCGTTGATACGCGGAAATTTTAGCGCACCATACTTGCGGCTGGGATAAAAATATTTCACCCGTAACATCAATATTTTTCAAAATATTTTCTACAAACTCTAAGATATTGTACAGAATATATGAACTCATTTTAAAACTACATTGTATAATATTCTATATTAATTAAATATGTATATATAAGTTATTTAGGATTATAAAATATTTAGAAAGAACACTTTAAATTTGTAACTAATATCAGAAGATATTCAAAAATAAATACTTTAGGATTTTTATATGAGTTTGAAGATCTGTATCCAAAGGTCTCCAAGATATATTATTATTATTCATCGTCAATAGAGTCGATTACTTCTTTTACCGACTTTTCTTGTTAAAGCCAACAAACTTCTGAATAATTTGCTTTACATATCTGGTTTCAGGCGAGCATGCAAGAGTATAGACTCCGATTACTGCTGCTGGATCGGTTGCAACCGACCTCGTCGCCACCACCGACCTATAGGTCTAATGCTGGTAGCTGTGTCACCGTAGGAGGAGCAAATCCTGGAACACCGGTGACGACCGGGCCGGCTCTCCAGGTTGTTAGTCAGAGAGAGAGCCGTCCCCAAAGCTATTGTGGACATCACATGACTAATACGAGTCAAACCCACCAGACTTGCTCGCTCATCGTACCATTAAAGAAGGACGCGAATTTGGTCCGCATCGTTCAAACTGGAAGCGAACCAGTGATTCTTAACGGGGACCAAACGCCACCTGTTACCGCTGTTGAAGTCCTTGCTCATCTTTAGTCATGATTTTCCGCTTCCGCCTTTTCCCCACTACTCTGTATAATATCGAACCATAAGAGACGCTTGTATATTCTAAGAAGATTATGTATATGCATGATTTTTGTCTCTCCGGGTAAATACGTTAGCACAACGCTCTTTGTAAAATTTAACTGCATAAGATGTGTGAAGAAAATCTGCCGGATCACACATCGGGATTTGTGATGATTGTCGATCGTAATATATAAAAATTATACCCATTACGTTTCTAATCATAAACTAACTCAATTACGATTCATGTTTTAAATATGCCATTAATACCATTAACTCAATTCGATACTTAGCCTTAATGCTTATAAACATTTTATTAAATTTGTCAGATACGTCATTGGATTACTAATATTATAATAGGCAACTACGCAACACTGTCTATAACACAATTTTCTCCATATGCTGTGGCACTTTATTATAAATAACAACTTATATCTTATATCAAAATTTTACTTTGATTCTTATCACACTACGAAGAATTGAATTTTTTCTTATTTTGAAAGTTTATGTTATCGCACTCATTAATAATAAAAACAATTGTTTCTGTATGTTTTCAATATAAATCCGATAATTTCATTCAATTATGTAAAATTTCTTTTAAACGCCTATTTATAGAATTAACAATTGCATTAAACATATTATTTTAAAATTATATTTTGATCTTGTTAAAATTAAACAACTTCTAAAAAATTATAATATAATAGTAATTTAATGATAAAGTTGTTCCTTTATTGTTTTATAAGCACAATAAGTACATTATAAATACATCCAATAAATTGATTCTACTATTATTAAGAAAAGTTCTACTATTAATTTATTGTGATTAAAAATTTGATATTTACATAAAATATAGAAAAATTATTAATAAACATAAAATATTATTTTAAAATTAATTAACAATAAATTTTAGAAAAATATATTGTAGGTATGGAATATTTTCTTATAACGAACCGTAAATTAAAAGTACAACGTGGATAATCTTTATACTAAAACTTAAAAATAATTCTTTATGTAGTCAATGTTTTACACAAGTGTATCGGCGGAGAAGGGGATTAAATAAATACTGCCCATTGCTTGCATGGTTTTATTCTATGCATAGCTACTCTCGAAAAGTCCGGTCTAACAATGCCTCCGAGTCCGTACAGTCGTCTAGCAAAGGTGAAACGAGCCGAGGCCTTGGCGCCTAGGAGCCTCGACGCCATGTCGTCGGATCATATAAATTTTCGGAAGTGCAAATCGCGGCTTAAGAAGAATTTTAATTCTTACTGAATGAACGAATAATTGTAAATATATCATAAGCTATGTATTGACGACGTTCTCGCGCTCTTTATAATCTAATCTTCGATAATCGTTTTTAACAAAATTTCTCGTGCTCGCACCTCGCCTCAATACATTTAGTTAATTTTCATACATAATTGATGTTTGATAAATCGTTTGAAAGGAATTATATTACATTTACATTTCATACGCATCGAGATATTTTTCGTAGATATTTAAAACATCATCATCGTTTATTCCGTTCGGAATGGACTGCGAGCAATCACCTGTCCATTAGGTCATTAATCGATGCACCGTGTTTATTTTTTCCTACATCGGAAAGAACGTATTCGAATAGTGTGTTTTCCGGTAAGAAAAACGTCACTGATGCATCTCTTTATGTTTTGAGATCATTTCGTTATTCTCAAAGGTGCACAGCCATTTTAGGCTACCTTTTTTTTTCATTCGCCCATCTCGTTCCGAGCTTTTGCAATCATCACCAATAGAATTATTTTTGGTTTTTTTTTTCTCTTTTTACTTTCATACATTAATATCAAACACCTTAATTTACATGGATCGAACGTGTACCAAACGTTATCATCATCATCATCATCATCATCATTTGTTATTAAATTATCATCCGATACACTTAATATGAATACATTGTAAAATCAGAATTCAAAATTTTGTATCTTTCGAATGTATCGAAAAAAATGGTAAAAATGGATATGATCCTCTATTTGCAAACTGAATTTGAAATTGTACTTATAATGTATTTAAAATTATAGGTAAGATAATCTATAGTAATAATTTAACCGATAGATTTTATCTCTCTACATAATAGAAAAGTTTAATACAAAAAGTTGTGAAAATTATACGGAAATAATTGCACGAATCGCAGAAATACTTTGTTTTGTATTATGAAGTGGAAATAAATAAGCTTACAAAATTTTGTCGCGCGTCGAAAATCCCTTGATCCTCTTTTAATCACACGCTACCAAAATAGTTCCCCAACATACCTGTATCTTGCTCACTTATGAATGAAATAATTGAAAGGGATCAACGCATAGAGGTTAAGAAAGAAAGATAGGAAGTCGGGAAATCTTAGGAAATGCATACCATAATTAGACTCAACGCCGAGGACGGCAATAGGCCGTAGGTTTCCCAGCACCCTGGTAAATACAAGAAAAGAAAGTCGCCAAGAAGGCATGATAAGGGAGGGAGCGGTACAATTGAACGAAGACTTGGCGATTACGAGTGAAACATAAGAGAACGAGACGAGATAGATTTTTCAAACCCCTTATTTGTCACTAACATCGAAAAACAACAAAAGGAAATTTTTTGAAGTTGATTTAGCTCGCCACGACCTTCATTTTCTCTTTCATATACTTCTATCAATTCTTAGCGCAACTTTCGATGGTATATGGAACAAAATAGCTGGATTAAAGAATAGGATTAAATAATAATCAGAATTTTTGTAATATACATTTTTAAAGACGTTAACGAAATATGCGTAAGAAAAAGTGGTTATACGCACCTACTCTTTTAATATATTTCTTATAGTATTCATCAAGAAAAAGAAAAATAATAGAAAAATACTCTCTCTCTCTCTCTTTCTCTCTCTCACTCAATCACTCACTCTGTATATTTATAACAGCTTTTTACAACATGATCGAAAGGTCGGGTAAGAGGAATATAAATTAATGTCACTCTCGTCTATAAAATTGATGTATACCTTAAAAGAATTACTTTGGTAAATAAATCTCAGTTTTTGATTTTCAATAGTGTGTGGCGGACGTTTACAGGAAATAGAACTTCCCTGAGAGACCTGCACCCAACACGCACACATGCGTCTACCTGCGCCGCGGAACTCGCAACGTGTCCAAAGCGCAACGACGTACACGAACACGCGCATACTTGCGTCGCGTACTTAGCTCTAAGCCATTTAATTGTAATATCGCATGATGTGGTAAACCCCCTGACGAATACCGTTATGGGATGAACTGACCCAACGGTCTCGTCCCCACCTCGGGACACTGCGTGGGAGGAAAGAGTTGCCTCCGAGGTGATGGGCCGAGGAATCGGGCGGTCTGCAACCAACCATCTAAGATACCAGACGACGCAAATAAACGCTACTACATTCTGAAATCGCGTCCGATTTATTTCTCCTTCCCTCTATCCTGTTCCACGCTCACCCACAACTTAGAAACTCCAAAGTTATAAATAAAAGATTCAAAATTATTAAAATGAAAGATATTTTCCTGTTAAATTATGGTATCAATATAGATGTTTTAAAAATATATGGTAATGCGTGCAAAAGATTTTTCTAGAATATAATTTAAGCTTTCAAAATAGAAAAAAATTAATGTGTGATACGATCGCTAGCTTATCAAGTCGCGGAGTATGTAGGAAAAAGGATAAAACGACTGAAGGGGAGAGAAAAAATTAAAGGCCTAGACTCGATTTAAATCCCATGTGCCTGGCGGTGTGGCGAAGGGTGGAGGTAATGAGGGAAGGCTTGCACGTAATGAGGTGCGCAGGACTTCGCGTCCGTATACTCTCTGACTCGTGCCCCAGTGGCGCTCGTCATCATCCAGAATATCTCGCCCCTTTTCTTCTATTGTTTTCTCTTCTTTCGCGCCCTCGTCGATTTCGGCTTGACGGATTTTCGTACGTACGGTACCGCCAAAAACTAGTACGCGTAATGGCGATAAAAAACACTGCTCGGGAGGGGGGGGAGTCCGAATGTTTCTCTCCCCAAGTCATGTGTGAGGTAAGGAATTAAGAGATGAGGTGGGGACAATCTCGAATAGTATAAAAAGGAAGGCTGAGCAGATATTAGAAAATACACAGCATAGATTAGAAAATAATTTAAAAAATATAGAAGATTTAGATTTTATCCTTAGGCCTATGGAAAATCATAGGCGAAATTCATCGTAAAGTTAGTTCCAGAAAGAACAAAAACCGCAACCGATAACAGGCAGAAGTTCATCAATACCTTGATAAAGACTTTCAGGCATGGTAGGACCATCCATACCTAAGAGTTCAGAATTACGCCGGAGCTAAAAAATGTTAATTTGTATATGACTTCCGGCAAAGTAAAAGTTGTCCTGATTTCAATTTTGCAGGGTCATGATGAAAAACAGGTAAACAGTTAAATGTTATCACCTTTAATGTTAAATTAAGTTAATCGGTAAGTTAATTGTGACCCTTGCTGAGAAGATCGGTAAAAAATTGCTGGATCTGATTAAGATCCGAATAAAGTGATCTATTGGTATGTACGATTACCGATAAAGTTAAGCATTGTTACAAGTGTTTTGATTATGAACTCCCTGGTCAAGACTGTAGTTGTACGAGCAGAAAAATGAGCTATTTCCGATGTTGATTGTTCAGGATGTTCGGGATATTAGGGAGATCATCTCAACTCAATATTTCTTTGTTTCAAAAGTCTTTATTTTAATGATCAGAAGGTATATAGTTAGCACGTTTCTTACAATTTTATGGGTCGCGAACAAGCATTGAATTCGAATTTAAGTCGTTACTGAAAAAAGAGTAGGCGAGAAAAGGCCCCGAGTCCCCGATCTTCCCTCATTTTATTTCCTTTTCCCCGCCTCCAATATTTTCCCGCCGATCTAACTGGCCGGGAAAATTCGTAGAGGGGCAGAGGGGGTCGCGCCTTCTGGCGCTGGTCACGTTGGGTCTCGGCTGGCTGTTGTCGTTCGGTGGGCTGACCTAGTTTCGCGCAACCGATTCTATTACGTCGGTCCGATTGACCCGAGACGAGGACGGTGTCCCACATGTGGCGAACATACCTCATCGTCCTCGGGCCCATGGCAGGCTCAGACATTCAAGCCCCTGCGGCTACATCCTTTTGACAATTTGTTGGTTTTTTCTTATTCGAAGTCTCGTCCTACAGTGTTTACTGATGCCTAAACACTATTATCGTGCTGTCGTTTCGTATTTTAAACTCTTAGGTATGTATTTATATTCTAAACGCTTCGTTCGGTCGTTCCTTTAAAATCAATAAATTTCGCCATAAATCATTAATATTATTTCTAACTATACGACGACGCAATATCATATTTATTTATTTATTATGCCTACGCGGACCGTAACAGATATTGTTCTTACCAACGAACAGCATTGGGATGGATCTGCAGGGGTGTGGTATTGCGACGTTACTGATATCTTAAAGATATAGATCCCAACCAGTAGTATTTTCCAGAGAGTGTCATGTATTTAGTCACGATTTTGTTTGGGTGAGAATTATTAAAGTATTTTACGTCAGCTGCCACCTAACTCCGAATGAGCCCTTGGACGACTTCCAAATAAAATTGGAAATTGACGATGTGATGTTTTGACAATGTGATCTAAGTCATAGACAAACTAAAGTTAGGCAAGTACTAGAAATTTTTTTCTGGACGGCGATAGTTGTTTTAAGTGTTCATTTTATATTAATCTTTTGGAGACTGTGATGAGCAGACCATCCTCGACGTAACTTTTGGAACGAAACGGCTGGTAAGACGTTTGCTGAACTGGTGAATGATAGATATATGACCAGTAATCACCTGTACATCACATTGATATTATGCTAGTCAAAGTGGCGGTCATACACCGTCTAACAATATGACTTGTTGCGAAGATGGACAGTAAGTTATTTTATCGAGTCTTAGAATGTACATAGTGAAACTTGTTTAAGATTCAAACAGGCAGAACGTTTTTCGACAGAGAAGAATAGGTGACAAGTACAACCACACACTTTATATGCCAAATGTGCAGTTGACAATACCAAGAATGTTCACGACAAAGACTCGATTTCTAGTTTATTGATAAATAAACGAAGTAAAAGAAACTATGAAGCCCGTGTTAGCCACTTCTGTGAGTATTCCAATAATGTTCAGTAGAGTCCACTAAAGTACGCTACGTTTCTATATTCTTTAATTTTTTTACAATTCATCAAATCGACCTTCTACTCCAAGAGAAACAGTTTATCCATCAAACAAAGGAGGTACACTACTAAATTAAAGATAATGTGCATACCAGGGACATTCTCTAATGAACAGGCTGTGCAGATGAAAGTGAAATATACGCGGAAGGTGTAAGGCCAAGTTTATTAGTTAGGTAATCTCGTACATTAATATGTAGCAATGAAATATGAATTATTACATTACATAGAAGCAGATCAGCTATGAGTACTTTCGTACATACCTGTACCAAATACGATTACAGTGATTGATTTTAGATGCTTACACTGTGGAGAAACAAGAGACGATGCCCTGTAGATACTCTTGTACACTGCACCATCGAAAGAAAGATATGGAGGGCCATACCGAACTGGCTACTGTCGAAGGTATATCATTCTTCTAATGCTTTAAATTTAAACTATCCTTAAGAAATAATATATTACAGAACCTGGTCTTTATTTAGGATTTGGGAAAAATAGAAAACGGGACTGTATTTCAGGTCCCATAATTACACCTTTAATGTAATATCAAGCGGAGAGGGATACAAAACTACGAAAGGCAATTTCTTTAATGCATTTATACCATCTCTGGTCTGTAGTGTTATTAGATACCCGAATACGAGATTACTTAATTTATTTTGGATAATTGGATTAATATTTAATTTGGAATTGATAGTCTCCTATTAGAATAGTATAAAAACACGACGATGTTGTCGATTATAATAAAATGATTATATTTAATTAAAAATATAAAGAAAAAAAAAGTATAACACTATCCAAGGAAAAAACGGCTAAAAATAGAATAATATCATAAATAAATCTATATAACATAAAAGTATTATGTTGACGTAAAACTATTATTGGAAGATAGTAAAGGAAAAGATACTGATGAAGCATGAAGTCAATACAATTTAAAAGAAGATTGTTATCTGTGCGAATAAAAACAAATAAAATACTTATGAATGCAATAAATAATAATAAATTACGTTCCATATTTTATAATTAATTAAAAATATATTTTTATAAAATATATTATCCAATATAAAAATATAGTTATATTGCAATACAATGTTTAGATATAAAAGATTTTAAGTTCTTAAATAAATTTGAACCTTAACAGATTCTATATATTAAAACAAACAATATTTTATTAAATATAGATAATTCTTTATCTCGACATGAAAATGAGTTTAGGCAGAAAATATAAACTTATAGGTTGTGACTTGAAAAAATGCTTTTGAAGCATTTCGAAAAAAATAAATTGGATGAATTTCTCGTATTACTATTGAAGATAATGGTATAAAATTTGTTTTACATCTACCACTAATGAAATTAATGGATTCTCATGAATTTATTTTATATAAATATAGTCATTAAGTAAGTGCACGAAGCATCATATAAATCTAGTATTTTTATACCAGGAAGAAAGTTGTTTAATGGTTTATTTAGTGCCTCTTAAATATGATAATTTGGTCTCATTCTCGATTGATTTAGGCAGCCATTTTCAATATATATTGTAGAAAAGCGTAAAGAGATCATATAATTTCAAGTGTGTTGCGAACCGTAGCAACGAATTACGCGGTGGCAGGACGACAGGGTATAGCGGGACCTGCACCTCTTGCGGACAAACGCGAAAGACCCGCGACACACACGATATAAGTGGGGGTCACAGGACTGAAGTATACGCCCCGCGAAACCCGCGGGGTAAGAACTAAAGATTACGCCTGGCGGACGCGATTCGTCTGCAGGACCACTGAACAACCACAGACAGCCAAGTTCATATCCATTGAAAGGAGGGCCAAATTGCCGAGCCTCACGCCCTACATCGGGGGAGCGCATTCCCACGTGGACAAGACCTCGGCACGCCAGCCAGAAATGTGTGCAGCTGCGCTTCTACAACGTGACGCCTCCGCTACCCGAAGACGTGCGTCACCCACGCCGAGTCGAGACGCGCCGCACACAAGCGCACGGATACGCCACAAGCGGTGAAGACGACGCGGTACACACCGACGTGCCCAACACTTATGAGCGGAGCCTCACACCGAAAACAGTCACGAAAGGCCTGAGTTTCCCCTCCACGGCGGCGCATACACCAGCGCTAACAAAAAACGACTCCAACATCAGGTTTCGTCAACGAATGTACGTCATGAGGGACGCGGAACCCGAGTCATTACGAACCCCACTCTTGGGTACCACCACCACCACCAACGTCGTCGACACCATCAACACCTTTGACAAAAAGGGACACTACAACAAAAACAACGAAAGGATTGGTGAGGACTTGAACGCGACGGTACACCGAAGCTGACGCCACCACCAACGAACTACGCTACGAGGGTACGCGTGACGTCAACGTGACGCCAGGAGCACCGAGGATTTTAGGCCCACCGCCGATGTAAAAATCAACTACCGATTAGAACGACGACTTATAGCAGAAAGTGACGATTGGCGAATACAAATAAAACGCGAAAACTGTGGATAACATTTATGTAATTTGACAAAATAAATCCTCGTATTTCACACAATTTAACGTTTATTAAAACCTGAATCCCATACCCCACGGTAATCAACCGGTCCACACACCGGACGAGAACAATGTTTGTAATCATATATAATTACAATTGTGTATTAGCCAATCCCTTCTTGCTCTGTTTTATCTATCGGTTCTCTATTAGTTATATCAAAATTCAAAATATAAGTTTCCTTTGATCTTAAATGTTCTACACATTTTCCAAAATGATCTCTTGAGTTGATAAATAAGCATTTTTTCGCAATTTTATCAATTATATAACACGTAATTGATAAAATTTGATCTTGCGTGATACTATTTTAGCTTATTTTCATTTGTGGAAAGAAAAATAAGTCATTTAAATGTATTAAAAAACTTGTCGATACTATTAAATTAAATGCTAAAGTACAGAACAGATATCAAAATTTAGAAAGCGAAGAAATAAAAATATTATCTAAAATTAATGAAAACAAATGAATTCGAACTTGAAATACAAAATGATTTCTATAAATTATCATTTCTTCTTTAATATCTGTAATACAATTTTCTACATAAAAAACTTTTTAAAAAATCATAAAATTTTATGTGATAACTAAATGTACAAGTTAATGGGAAGATTCTGTAGTAATATATTGTCATAAAAATAAACTAATATTATTATTATTTAAAGCATATTGGAATTCATTTTGTATTATGAATATAATATATTGAAAAGAGATTTAAATAAAAACTCTTAAAAATTTGAAATACAAACGTGTTCCTGATCATGAAAGTATATGGATTGAATATATCATGTTGAATATATCATGTGCGCGCGTGCACACACAGATACAAAATAAATAATAAAAAAAAATTAATTTTCTAACTCATGCAAAAATAATCATTATTTATCTTTTTGAAATATTGGTTAATGTCTTTAGAAAAAAAGTACTTGCATCAATGTATACTAAATATCAGAATAAAATAAACGATTATTGTCTTTTTAATATTTATTTTTGCTTACAAATTAAATCGCTTTATTAAAAATTCTTAAATAACCCATTAATAATACATTTGTACTATATAGAATAGCATATAACTAATTATAAATATATTGTCGTATCTATCATCAAAAAATTAAAATTGAAGTGTAGTATGAAATTTGTATTTATATTTATATCATATTTTGTATTTCTATTTTTAATTTTGGGGTTTTACATATTTGTTTTAGGTAAGTCAAAATAATAATTTTCACTACAATTTATTAGATTTATTAAATGATTATTAGCATTTTTTTAATAAATATTTTTAAAAAATATGAACAGAACAGTTATCAAAATTTATTTTGTTAACATTAAAAATTTGTATATTGATATACATTTATATAAATATATATTCCAAATATAAATTTAGGGTTAAAAATTATATTAAATGCAGAAAAATATAAATATTTAGTTAAATAATTCCATCAAGAATTGTATATATACGGTGATTTATTAACATATAGTATTAAAATAATTGGTAGTCATTTTCGATACGATAAAAGTTTTAAATTAAACGTCTAAGAATAATAAACAGGATTTATAATTTTTTTAATTGTAAATTTTCAGCTATTTACAAATTTTACAAATTTATTTACAAATAAATTTGTTATAATAATTGTTATAATTGACTTTAGAGAAACAAAAATATAGAACATTTGAAATAGGAAGTATTTATTTTATGTATTATTTTTATATAGAATTTAACATTTCAATTTATTTGATACTTTTCTGTTGCCTAAAAAACAATAAATATTATAAAAAAAGAACATTTGAGAAATACATATTGAAAATATGACTGAAAATAATTAAGCTGTTTAACTGCTACATTAGGTATAAATAATTATATAAATTTTCTTTCCCTCTATCACGTTGAATTATAGGCAAATTGTTTTTTGCAATATTCTGTTGTTATCATGACACATAATACTTACCGCATTATACATATATATATTTACTCACTTAATTGACAAAAAGCTTTCGATATGCTTTATTTTATCTCCTTTTTATATAGTTACTATTATTTTTTCTTTTCATAAAATACTGTTTCAATGTAAGAAGAATAACAATTGTATTAACGAAAGTAATAACGGCGATAAAGATAGTCAATATTTTATTTTCTCCTATTCATTTTTCGACTTTTTCATTTACGATTTTCCATTTTTCTCCTGGTTAAGTTTTTTACTCGAACTACTTTCTTTAAACAGAGCTCATAAATCTTACGTGTATTGATATTAACAAAATAAGCAAACATTTCAGAATCAAGTATTATAAAGCGGAACATTATTTATTGTTTCGTTCCTAAAAATTAATATGTTAAATACATTAATTGTTGGATTTCAGGTAACCCTTGAAATTTAGAAAAAAAAATTTTTCTAAACCGAATTCAAACACTTTATTTTTTTCAATTTTCTTTTTAAGGAAGAGTCATCGTATGAACCACTATTTTATTTTTCTTGATTAACCTTAATAAGATTGAAACATGTACGCAAACAGGTAAATATTATCGAGTTAACTAACCTGCCAAAGGCGGAAACGCTGGTCGGTACGGGAAAAGGTAGTCCAAGGCTCAGACCCCGTAAACCTAGATGGGGCGGAGGGGGGTGAAGGAACCCACCTATGGAGCCTCCAGGACCAACTAGTGGCAATCCGGTGCCAGCGCCACCCTGCGGCATCAATGCCGTAACTCTAGCGCAAGTTGGGCTTGCAGCCCCTTCACCATCCGCTCCGACAAGACCCTGGTAAGAAGGGGGCAACCCGACGCACGTGCTACTGACAGCGACCGCTGCCGCAGCGGCCGCCGCTGCTCCGTTCGCCCTTTGGATGGCTCTCCGATGGTGCCGGCGCATCCGACGTTCTCGTCTTCTAGCATCGCGTAGCTCTTCCGAAAGAAACTCCGCATGACTGTTGAAGGTCACGCCCGGAGGCAGAAGTAAATGAGGCGTAACTTCAGTTTGGGCCTCCGTCGAGGTGAACGAGCGAACCTGACAATGCGACTGTTGAACATTGGCAATCGATGTGATTGTCTGGTCCTCGGTTTCTCTCACGAATGGGCGCTCAGCTAATGACTCCCACGTGGATGGTTCCTGGACTCCTCCGGGTTGATTCTGCTGTTGCTGCTGTTCGAAGTCGTCCACCCGGACAACACTCACCGGCCTGGGGGCACTTTCGGACAGCGCCCCAGCCATATTACGATTCTGGACATGGGCTTCAGGACCAGGCTCTTCCTTTTATTCAGTTACACTCCACTTTTACGATCTTTAGGCTAGAAGTGGCTGGACAGGTTAAGCGTGCTACTTTTTAAAAATCTTCCGCTTTGCTATAAAAGACCTTTTACTCGACAGACTTTTTTTCAAGCCCGCGTCTCTGTTACTCTCAGTAACTACTCCAAGTTGATTTTCTAATGCCTGTAATGTCCACTATTTAGACTTCTCATCGACATATATGTAATGTGGGAATACCAATCACTGCCAGTATTACTTAAGGCTAAAACCGCCGCCTTTCTTAGGAACTCGTCAAATTAGACTATTATTGCGATGATAATAATATTAAATTATTTCTATTCTTGCTTTTCTTTGAACTGTTTTATCCTGCAACAAAAAACAAAGTTAGTTATTACATGCGTTCGGTAGAATTTCCGAGTGTTTTTGCTATGGCTCTCGCGACAATAAGACTTGAAATCATTCATTTATAAAAATTTTGTTTTAATATTCTAAAAATAAATAAGCAAATTTACATTTACAATTAATTTGAACACATTTTATGTATTCATTGCATAAATACAACCCCAATTATATTAATAGTATATTAATCCCCAAGTATATTAAATTTATTCTTGAATAGCGACTGAAAGTATTATATATGAGATAAATATTCAAACAGTACGTCATTTAACATTTAAGAATTCAATATTCACTAAGTTTTTTCAAAAAATTGTAAAACAATAAACATAGATATTACAAATATATTAAATTAAAATCAATGATTACGTATCATAATTTGAATTTATTTATTTATTTGCGAATGAAATTAAATTTAATTATCCCAATAGGTTGACGCGCGCCGCCGCTTGGCAGAACGCTCGCTTCTTTCACTGACGCCACGCGTGTCTCAAAACCCCCCTCCCTACCTTCTACCACCGAACGGGAGGGCACTTAGGGGCCGGATTGGTCAGCTCGGGGTTTTCCCCCAGGTCCCGACGTATCTTACCACCCGAGGGTGGCGTAGGCGTCAGTCCAGATAAAAGACCCCTTAAAGATAGTACGAGGGAAGCACGAGGCGTTCTCTCCCCTCGCAGATCTCCGCGCCCGTCTTACCCGCGAAGTCCCTAGAAGACATCCCATCCGGATCATCCCAACGTCAAATCTCGGAGCCCCAAGTGCAGGAAGAATAACCCTGCTGCAAGTATTCGACGGGAAACATCGCTCGTCCAGATCCACCTTTGAAGGAACCGTCGACGCAAAGGCCTATATTTTTTCCCGGGGAATTCCACTGCGCAGTACGTGGAGAAGGAGGAAACAGCACCCAAGTACCTCACTTCAATTATTTTGTGTGGGGACTCCCCGAGGATTTCCTTCTTGTATCATCGAAAGGACCAATAAATAGTGACTTTACTTGTGGTGAGACAAAGAGAAAATAACTTATTTCACTCTTTCCCGCTTTTTCCTATCGATAAGAACAAGCAGAATCGAGCTCAATTCAAGGTGTAAATTAATGTGTGTGTACGTGTAAATTAATTAAATAAAAATGCATTCCTTATTTTTTTTTATATTGTTATATAATTTAATATTATTTAATTTATATATTTGTGTAAGTAGAAATTGTTTAAAATTACAAAAACATTTGGTTCTACTTAAAAAAAAAATTGTTTTGTTTAATTCGTTAGCTTATATTCAAGATTTTAAAACATTTATTTTAGTAATTAAAGTTATAAAGAGAATGACATTTATGTAATTTTTTTTTGTCTTGCAGTTGTATATTAATAGTGTATTAAGGACGATTAAATTTACTAAAAGGTTATATTCATTTTCAGTTAAAAAAAATATTACCGCATTACTTGTATCATTTTATATCCTTTAGTTTCAAACATTTTACAACAAAAATGTAAGGATTAATGCCTAAAAAAGTTTTTTTTAATCATTTACTGGACAGATATCAAATAGAAAAATCCATTCATAATTTAACAGAATATTTTTTTAATATTATAAATTTAATGCATATTTTTATTTATTAAAAATCTGTTTTAGAATCAACCTTATATGGAATAATATTTATTTATTATTAAATATGGTGATTAAATAATTATTAGATTTCTAATATTTTATAAAATATTATTTTTAATTTTTTTGTATCAATATCACATTACACGGTTATCTGTTTTGTATATGTTGTGATAGATTTTATATTTCTCATAACTTCCAACTATACCTTTCTTACGAATTGATGATCCTTATTTAATGAATTACATAATTATGTATTATTAAATTTTAATATTTTTACTATATATTTCAAAAATTAAAAATTAATATACTGAAAATTCTAATGTATTTGTAGTCAAGTGTAAAAATATAATTTATTTCAAATACGATTTAAAATTTTTAAGGCTGAACATAGCGAATGAAAATTTTTTCTCAGTATTAGGCGATACGTCGAATAATTTAGTAAGACATTTTTTGAGTTCATCCCTTTTTCCCTCAGTACATTTCATGCGGACCTTATTAGGATAAAATACTCAATGTGTCTTTCTAAATATATCGGATTTTCTAGAAGAATTTTTGGTGAAGTGACGTGTCTTTAATTTGTTAATCGATTTTAAAAAAGGCTTTCGCACTTTCTTACAGGTTCATTGTTAGATCAATTACTAATGGATGGCAGCTAGCAAAAATATTATTAAATAGGGAAAAAAGAAGACACAGATTAAGCATTTTCCTTGGGAATATGAATTTCGTTCAACATTGAGATCTGAATTATTTCAGTGAACAAGTAACTAGACATGGCCAAATTGTTTACGAATAAGGTTGTGTATCCCGTAACGCAAACTTCACGCTCTCGTAGCTGTACGGGCTGCATTTACGACGTAATTTACCGTCGTCTTCGTTTTGACAAACGGTACTTGCCCCCTCCCCCTCTTTCAACAGGTCAGAAAATCTAAACAAACAGCACTTGATAGTAGCACAGTGTTTGCACGCGTTTATAGGCACTGATTACCGAGTGACTAGTTCGGTGTATGTTGCGCATGTATCTTTTCTGATCCAACTAGCTTCTATTGAAAATTTATTGGCACGAATGAAGGATAAGAAAGGTAGAGGCGACGCATTATGCGTCGTCTTCACTTCAGTGCCCTATAAGTTTTGTGATCACGCCAGCCGTACAAAACCGAAGCTTAAAATTATCAATTTCTTAGAGTTACTATTTACGGTAAATGATTACTTTGAGCCCTTTTGCCTTTCCTCATCTTCCATTATCAACTTCAATCTTAAATTTCGCGTATAATTTATTAATAGAGCTGAACTTTAAACTTTATGGAAAAGTTATTATCGTCTCTAGTTTGTGAAATACTTTGTACATTATTTAATAAAATATTATTTTCTCATGCAATAATTTTCTTACTATTTTTTCTTTTAATTCAAATTATTTTTGGAAGCAATTATCTTGCTTTTTAATGAAACTTATGAAACTATTTTACTATTATTACTATAATTCATTAAATTATATTAAGAGTAATTTCTTCAAAAAAACGTTAATTTAGTATTGTTGAGTCTTAAATTATTTAAAGCATTCGTAAAATTTTCTGAATCAATCAACATTTTAGAATTATTGATCTTTTTTTATTTTCCAGAATTTGTAGTTACAAATATTCTTTATTTAAAATTAGCTGCACGAGTTGTATTCTAAATTCAAATGATAACATTGATTTTATTTTTCCTTGTTCTTGAGAGAAATAAATAAATCAATATTATACAATTAATTCATATCTTGATAGAGTATGTAAAATGTCTAGTAATAATAAGTATATCTGTATTATTCAAGAAGTTTACCAAAAATACAAAGATAACTAGGCTAATGAAAGTAATGTTAAATATATAAAAAAGGTAATTTTTGTAAAATACTGTAAAATTTAAATTAAAAAACAAATTTATAATAAAATTGATAAAAGAAAAATAATTTTTAAACCAGATATAAGATTTAATTTTAATCTTTAAATAATATCAGAACAATGCTTAATAAGAATTAATTAAAATACAATACATTTCAGGCTGTCGATTTTTTTTTATTATATTTGTATTTTATAGAATAAATTTTAGATGCAACATATGATTAAATTAAAAATTTATTAAATTAGCTTACAAAATAAATATTTTATATAGAAATATATTTTATATTATTAAATATTATTATATTATTGTTTTTTGTAAAAAATGAAATGTAAAACTTTAAATTTACAAGTATATGATTCTTAGATAAGTGTGTGTAGATTCTCAAAAACAAAATGCAAATAATTTAAATATTTCAATCGTCTATAAGCTTATTGTGGTTATGTCTATAGATAGAATATTATATATTAGAGGATTATTAATATTAATATTAAAACAAAAGTAGATATAAATTTAATTTAATAGGTAATAAATAAAAGGCTTCTTTTAAACGCTTATATCGATTATCAATTCGCGTAAAGTATTTTGTAAAAGATGTTACAGTCGAAAAAATATGATTCGCACGATTTGTTTTAATATTACCTGAATTCGTGTTGTAATTCACAATGTCTTCACGACACAACTTCGTAATGCATGCAAAATATATAATATAATGCTATTTAACATATCTAAGCAAAGTGGGTTTTAATTAGTAACTTGTAATATATTCAGCTTTCATCTTTTTATAAGTGATTACAACTTTTCTCTGCTATCTGTTTCGAAGCATTCAGACGGTTTCACAAATCAAACACCTTTATCATAAGAAACTTCTTTAACTTTCGGTTTATAGCTTCCAAAAATCTCAATTTTTTAATTTAATGTGAATGAGGAAGTAGATTTTATAGTTCTATTGCTCTTACGTTGATATTTCACTTCGAATATATGTGAAATTAAACTTTTTTATATTCACTTTCTACATCGTTTCTAAAAATTAATACAGCCTCATTTTATTTAATATGCATATTTAATAAGTTCCAGTTTTTTCTATTTTAATTTAAGATATAACACATATTGATATACGTTGCAGTGGAAATAATTTTATGTATTTTAAATTCGATTTGTAATCAATAATACATTCATTAAAAAAAGTAACGATACAGTGGGTTATAATGCATACTTTTAAAATTTATTTTTAATTTTTTAATTAAAAATTATAATAGTAATTCATTTGGAATTAAGTGTTTCCTGTATTCTATTCGCTTAAATTTTTCATTACTTATTCTATAATTTTCCTCTAACTAGCTCAATGAAATTTAATTTCGAATATTAAATAAATTATTTATCAACTTAAACGAATTATTAATACATTTTAAATATCCCTTTAAATTACCTATATAATTTGAGGTATGTGCAATGAATATTTTTATAATGATTAATTATAACCCTTAATTAAGTAAAAATATTATTTATTGGTACAACGGTATATTGTAAAAAAAATAAATGTCTTTTATTTCAAAGAATTTGAATTTCAATAAAAGATGAATATCAGAAAATAAAATAAGCTATTTCAAAGTCTATGTAAAATAATATTTTTGCATTTCACATTATTAAAATTGTTTTTTTTTCTATATTAGAGCCAAAAAAATACTTATCGCATAATTACTTAATATAATTAATGGATAACGTATTACTTAGTAGAATTTTTCTAATGATAAAATAACATTAATAAATGATACATAAAAATTAATTCCATCTATTTATATAATGCCATTTAACTTATAGAGACATGAATATTTATAATAAAAATTTTATATAAAATGCTAAAAATAAAAGTATTAGAGCAGGCGATTAGTTAAATGTCATAAAAAATATTAATAAAAAATGTATGAAAATAATAAATTATTTATTTCTAGTATATGTGCATGGTTAGTGAAATAAAAAAGACATAAAATGCCTATTAGTTCTATTATTTCTATTGACAGATGAAATTGCAACTGATGGAAATTTATTTCTTAATAAACATACTTTCGACGATGTTTCGAATGTTTCTATTTTTTTTCTTTCAACGTCTGGCTTAGCTATTTACAATAGCTTCCTAATTGTGTATATATTACGAAGGTATAGACGCACGCATATTTTTTAAAGAAAGTAATTTGTAAATATGCTAATGTGAACTTTCGGATATCACCTTTCTATACATTTAATTTTATTTGAAATAAGTCTTTCTGGGCTTAGTTTTCTACATAAATTAAAAAAATTAATATAATTAAAACATCAATGATTTATTATTTAATAGATTTATTAATTATATAATTATAAAATATAAATCAAAACTTGAAAAAGATAATACAATAAATTACAAATTATAATAAATAATTGTTGATTACATTCATAATGGGGGAATTCAATTTTTTTTTTTGTGAAAAACAATTATTAATTAATACGGATTTTTCCAATGAGAAAATACAGTTTTTATATCAAATAAAAACTTTTTCCTAAAAAACTATTAATGTCAAGAACCTTTTTTTACTTTTTGACAATTTTTTTTATAACTCCCTTTTAACAAAACAAATTCAGCTTATTTTGAGATTGGTTAAAGATGTAACAAAATCTTAAATCATAAATCTAAATGAATCGAGAAATAAATAAACCTGATAACTAAAATGATTCGTGGTATTATGGTTATCATGATCATGAAATCAAGTTAAAGTAAGGAGTAGCCAATCTTTCAGTGTCCTACGTACACCTCGGACGGCCGGTGAGATTATACATATCTCCGTAGACTGGTTATACAAGCCTGGAGAAAAAAAGAAGTGTGCAACGGGAAAGCAGGTCATATCACGGGACAAACGTTAATAAGCGAGGACGGGTGATCGTAGTGGTGAGTAGGAGAGTAAGGTAAGTCAAAATAAGTAGTTACTACTGGATTTTAAAACATCAAGAGAATGCACACTAGTAAAAATATTGTACTTCAAGGTTTCAGTATCAGGGCTTATTACTCTAAGGCAATTATGGAAGTCTGGCGTTTATCTAGAGTTTAGGGTGGACAAGTATTAATTGTCTACCTTTTCCTCCGATTGATCAGATATTTTCAATAACGAGTAGACGGAAATATAAACGACAAGTTGTGCCAGTGCACGGCTTCGCTCTCTTTCTCTTTCTTTGTTCAACTAAAGGAAAGCCCCTGGCCGACTTTCACTAGCGGTTGCCTTCACTTCTCCAGCATTTCGTACATGCAGGAACTGCTTCCAGAATCATTGTGCTCAACAAATCAGTTGAAGGAGATGAAATTATTGAATGAAAGCAAAGGGGATATGAGCAGTAAGGGTGAGAGCGGCGACTCCGACGGCTACGAGTTTCACGTCGGCAATCGTGCCAAAAACGACGTTGTAATACTATTAATTGAACTTTCAAAAATTATTATTCTAGACGAAACTAGAAGTTTTCAATAAAGCGGGCTCGATTATTAATGGCAATCTTCAAAGTTTACTACTTTTTTTGTTATTACTGGAAAATTGTTGCACTCTTAACTAAGTTCTTATAATTGCTTTTTACAATTTAATTAAATTACATTATATTAGAATTACGATATATATATTTTTTAAACAGTTATCGTATTTAACAACAATTTCATTATTTCGTTTTGTTTTTTTTATAATTAGTTTTTTAGATTTTTTGATTATTAGGTCTTAATATCAAATTTTGTAAAGTCAATATTATAAATGATTATATATTTTATTTAAACTAGCTAAGGAAAATTTTTTTAGTAATTGTTATTTATACATATATATATTACTAAATTTCGAATAGCATTCTGTCAGAAAATGAATAAGTAATCGATTTGTGCACAACTTAATTATATGAAAATTTTGGTGAAAACTATTTCGATATTTTTATACGGATAACGATTGATTTAACAATTAACTAATTGATTATATTTTAATAATATTCGATAATATAGTTAGTTATTATTGTTAAACTTTTATTAAGTTTAACTTTATTACTATATCACCCTAACATCGATTGTCTAATTATTAATTTTTCTGAACAGTTTTACGTAATTTTTACGAGGCTTTTGAAATAGAAACGTATATAGGTATATTTTCTTAATTTAATATTTAATACTGAATTTAATTATTAATAAATGTGCAGAAATAATTTGAATTTATTTGAATACTTTACTTATTATAAATAAAAAAAAAGTATATCTTATTGCTATTACATCTTAGATAGTAATAAAGTTTCTTTTAATAAAACAGCAGAATAATAATTATAATAATTTTATATAAAAATTTATTTAAACGATAATATGATGTGAGAATGTATGAATTTGATACATTAAGAATATAGATATATTTTTTAATTGTGATCAGATAACTAAAAGAGAAATCTATGGTAATCTTATAATTTAATAATTATTACTTGAAATATTAATACTACTCTTTGAAAATAAATATTGAATTTAAATAATTTTATATAAAAACTAACAAGTTAGCATTACAATGTTTTATCGTTATGCAAATTGGATGTGATTGTACAGCTTATGTCGAATGTAGTTACAGGAATGTTGCAGCCTACTGTGATAGTATTATAAGTGCGCCTTCACGTTAAAAGAAATATAAAGTGCAAAAACAGTACATGTGTATACATACAAAACATATATATATATATATATATATATATATATATAGAGAGAGAGAGAGAGAGAGATCATTAGATGGATTATAAGATGGAAGTCTCGATCTTCATAGACTTAACTGATGTACGAATGCCAAAGCTAGTCCTTGGCGTGCATTAAAGTAACGTATGGGAGCTATTGGTGAGGAGAGACCTAATTGAAGTTTGATCATTGGGTTGCGAAAAGATATGTAACTGATTATAGAAGTGCGCGTTCAGGCACAAAGGGATTATTAGCTTAATTATACTCGGACTCTTTAACCGCACATTGTGAATACTCACGATCGGCTGTAACTTCGCTACATTGCTGAGATCCGGCTGGGATCCCAGACCACTACCGGTGTTAGATTTCTGGGGATCACTGTCTCCACATACACACACTAGGGTTTCACTTACACAAGGTTTACACACGCGATGTATCGAGCCACTCTCGTATGTGGACAGTCGTGATGCTACGAGAGGGATAAATCGTGTTAAAAGAGGGCAGTAAAAAAATTGAATCGCATTCAAACACTATTGAGTGGCAACAAAAAATACAACGAACCGCGTCAGCATCTTTCATCGACTGGAAGCTACTCTAATCGAGCATTCGGTAGTCACGACACTTGTCTGTATGGTGGAGCAGCGCAAGGTTAGCAGGGCGCATGCGTCTACGCTTCCTCCTTTAAGTTTCGACAGTAGCGCTGTGAAAAACCGCAGACTCTGCTTACCTTTACCTCGCCAATAGCTCTTCTTATGGCCTCGAATAGTTCTGGTGCTGCTTACGTCACAGTGAACTAATATCTGTTCATCATTGATTGATGTGACTTGGGAACTCTCTTAATTAAATTGACCTTAGGTGATATGATACATCTTGCCTGTGAAACATTTCGAATATTTGAATGCTGAAAAATTTGAATTACACGAGATTGACTTGGAAGACATTTTCCTCGTAATATTATCTCTATTAATATCTTTATAAGGATACCCATGGAACGGTTTCATTCAGTCTTCGAAGTTTTTCCTCAGATAATTCCATTTTATCATTGAATTTATACTATGCTGTTTTCTTTGTGTGTCTTATTGTAATCAACCAAATTATAAATTTGCTATTTGTGTACATTGATCTATTTTTACGATTCTCTCATTTTTATAAATAAATTGTCAGAATGTGTTTGCGCTATTCTCTTCTTTTTCTTTTCTTCTCTTTTCATAAATTATTAGCAACATTTTAAAAAATATTTCAAGATCACCAAGGATTAGTTCTAATCTTTGTCTAGTTTTTAGTTCTTATTATTCTCAAAATATAAATTCATTTTTGCAGAAAATTATAACTATAGGCATAAATATTAGCGAGCAAAATATTTATAATATTCCCGTTAAAATGACTTTTTATTATTAATCCTTCTTTGTCGAAAATTAATCGAATAACCATTATTATTCATGGAACTCGATTTATATTAATTATATTCGTAAAAGTACAGATACTCAAATTTTTTAATGTAAATATTTAATATCGAAAAATTTAATTATTTTCCTATTTCATATTAGAAAATATTATAATTTTATAATATCTACAAAAAAGATAAGAAAACAATCAATCTACTTTATAATTACTTTTGGAAAATCTATTTTCTATCTATAATTATAAAATATTTATACTATAGTGTATAATAAATCCTAATAATATTTAAACTCTTTATTAATAACTAAGATAATTTTAATCATTTTATTTATCAGATTTAAATGGGATAATTAAAAATATTCAAAAATTAAAATAAAAAAAAAGTTGAAAATCTTAAAATTATTTATTATTCTAAACAAATTTAATATTTATAACATTTATTCATATATACGCCATAAAAAAATTAAAAAATAGTTTAAATATAAAAATAAAAAATTAAAGCCTATAGAGGTGATTAACACGGTGATAAATCCCAAAAAGTATATTATGAAAACTGTATAATATTGCATGATAACCAGAACTGGCTAACAGAAACGCAGGGACTGCGGTAAAATGAACGTGAAGGAGAAGATTTCTTTTTTTTTACTTCAAACCTGCTTAATAATGCAGCGCACTTGAATTATCATTTTGTCCCTAGATACTTTTCTTACGTCGATATATATATTAATAGCGGAAGTCAAAAGCCATTTTAAACTTGTCCCGCAAGAAACATTCCCAGGATACTAACTTTAAACTAAACTGTGCAACTAAAAGTGCACAGTTTGATACACAGTGACCGGTATCAACTCAATTCTTGGATATCAATTCCAAACTTTTACGTCGATTCGAAAATAACATTGTTACTGCTGATTGACATTGTGGCTGCTGTCTTGTCACTACTTAAGCTTCACAAACGAGGGAAGACATGCGTCGAAAATGTACAAACAAGTTCTGGTTGAAATCTCCAGTTTGTATATGTGTAATCAGAAAAGAATACGAAAATGATACCATGGCTAAGCGAGCTGTTCTTTCAATTATGCGCTTTCCTCCCTTTACTTTTTAGTTTTTTATTGAATTATTATTTATTAATTTATTATTTATTTATTGAAATATTTCATTGATTTATTTATCTTAGTATTAATATTATCACTGGTTATTGTTTCTATTTAATAAAAACCCATAAACAATTAATGGCAATCCTTAATGATTAAGGTTACCGTTCGTTCTCTTTAAAACGTAAACAAAATTTCGTAATCTTAATATATATATATATATATATTCTATTTATCAAAACAATAATTTACATTCATTGTACATATTGTCAATATTCTAAAATTCAAATTATTATCTGATTTTATACCTTATTACACTGCCAAATATTATTACAATAACGAGAGTTATAAATAATAAATCAATTTTATTAAAGTATATAGTCTTCACGTTACAGTTTACATTTTAGATTACGTTATTCTAGAAATATTAAATATTCTTGCAATTAAATCATTACGATCTAGTATCTGTATGATTATTTTTAATTAAATAATTATTTACTTATCATTCATTTAATCAATAGTTTAATCATTTCTATAATATGTAAAAAAATTAATTTTTTAAAACTTTCTAATTTAATGTAAAACCAGAAAATATTTTAATGTATTATAAATTTTAATGGCCTTGTTTTAAGGATTATGTATTCTATTACAATTAAATGGCAAAGTTAATTTCAGAATGATTATAGATTAGGTTTTTCTTATTAGTTTTTAAACGCATTGTGTAACTTTATATGTGTTTTGAATATAAAAAGAAAATATATAGATACTATTATTATCACTATTTAATATTTAAAAACCTCGAAAAGAAATCATTATTAAAAATATCAAAATAATTTCTATAAAAAATACAGATATTAGATTTCTAAATAAAATTTTAAATTCTGAGTACGTATGTACAGTGTAAGTGTTAACATTGATTCAGTCCTTGTAGTACGTGATATATCAAGATTCGAAAAATGGTGAAAATAATTTAAAACAATATAAGAGAAGTATTTTTTAAATCCAAGATTACTTCAAAATCATATGATGGCTGTATTTTGTTGACAAAGTATTTCTTGAGAAAGCAAAGCATTTAAGAAAAACTATTATTAATATATGTAATTTCAATTCATTCAAATCGTAAAGTACTCATAACATAATCAGTAATTATTGCATAAAAGTTTCTTTAAGTTGGCTTTCCATTTTCAAACCTCTAAAATTGAATAAAATTAATACTAATAATTTTCCATGATTTAAAATACTAGAATACAAAAAATTTTATTAAAATGGAATTTGATGAGTTGGTCAATTTTTTTAACTTTGACAATATTCTGCAATAGTTAATGTTTGATATGAATTTTCAATAAATAATATTAAGAACTTCAATTTTAATAAATTTTAAAAGTTAACAGTAATTAAAAATAATCTGTTTATGTAAATAAATGGTCTTGTATTAAAAACAGTCTTAATAATTTATAAGATTACCTTATTCAACATTGAAATATTTAAGAGCAATATTAAGAGCAATTTCCCACGATCAGTTCGGGTCATGACTTCCAAACTCATCACTGTGAAAGCTTTTTTATATGTTCCTCTAAGCCTTTTCTTTTCTAAGTACAGAAAATTTCATTACATCTAGTCGGTCAGTTTCTTCTAATAAATTTTCTAAAATTATTTTTAACTTCCTTTGAGCAAATTATTTTTTACAAACCTAATGTTTTTGTTTTATAAATATTCTAATCTTGTGGTTATATTAACTTTATAGCTTACTGTTCTCGTGTTATTATTTATGATATACATTTATTATTATATTATTACTGTTTAAAACTTTTATTTTTTTATTATATATGAATAAAAAAATTTAAACGGAATATATAAATAACTAGAAATTAAAGAATTAGGGTCGCTTATTGTTTGCGAATCATTATTAAAATTGTAAACGAAGCATACATAAAGTATTTAGGTCATACAGATACTTGTGTATGACAATCGATAAAAAATAATTCTTTATGAGAATAACATAAAAATTTATATTATATAAATGTCTACGATATAAAAACATTTAATTTAATAATTAATATAAATAGTAACAATTAGTTCATTATTAGTAGGCACGTAACATTTCTTTTATTTTTGTCGGATATCAATAAATTGTGCACTTTAACATATAAATCCTTGGAAAACGTTAATTTATGCTAGTAGCACATATTGAGATATAGATAAATTTATATTTAATATCTTTAAATAGCGCTTATATGAAACTACTCAATTTAATTATGATTATAAATTATCTTCGATAATTTTTCAATATGTCCGTAACTTGTGATCACTTAAAAACTACAGTGTAATAAAGTTTATAGATGCATATGATAACTTCAAAATTTACGACATTACGTACAGCAAAAAAACTTAAAATAAAAATATAAAAATTGAAATCGAGCACTTATATAAAAATAACTATTACCAAATTAAATAAAAAAAACGTTTTCTTATATTTCATTAATTATTAATAAATTCTTACATATTCATGTATTGTTTACATTAACAAATATTCAACATTTTCCAAAACAAGTATAATAATAATTGTATCAAATTGTTTTTAAATTTTAAAATTTAACTTTGTTTTTGATTATTTTGTATATTATATATATATTTGTATATCAATTCCTTACATTTTTTCTCTGTCATCCGTTTCACATTTTTTTTTTTTTGATCTATTATGTTGAATTAATATGAAAAGAAAAATACTATTTTTGACAATAGTTAATATTTTGAATTATTTATCTATGTTACATTTTAGTAAACAGCAGTGAAATTTTATAGCAATAAGTTTATATATTTATTAAAATTTTGGTACAGTAGATTTCACAAAAAACAAAGAATATTAATATAAATTTCTTTTACAATTTCTTTTGGAAAATTATTTGTAACATTGATATAAGGTTCATATTTATGTTTTCTATTGGCTAAGGATACCCAAAATATTGAGATGACAGTATCACACAATTTCTGGTCGCAGAGAGAACAAAATTTGACGAAATCAGTATCGCTATTCGTTCGATCATGTAACAGTCAATGCCAAAATATTGACGAAAATTTTTTCAACCAAGAAGTGCTTAATTATCATAAACAATCCAAATCTATCATACGATTATTTTTTATAATTATAAATTCATTATTATTATTCTTAGTAAATGAAACGTATGATTTATGAACAGAATTAAAATTAAAATTTAGGGTTCATGACTTACAAATTTGATTGCAGTTACAACAAAGGATATTAAATATATTACATATTATCTATTATATTCAAATTTTTTTTATTAGAGATAAGTAAATAACTGCAACTAATATTTTATAAATTTTCAATTCAATTATTTGTTCACTCTCAAAAAATTTGCAAAGTAAGATGGTGTTAGTTTTATTCTTATAAATTATAATTATATGCACCGCTAAATTCATTTAGCAGAATGTCAGTAATACTTTAATGAATTGAATAATAACTTGAAGCTGGGTATATAATTAATAAAACAATATCAAAAATATTTTTAAATTTATAACATTACAATGTACATGGTACGTAAAAGAACGCCTTTCATTATGATAGAATTGGTAAGTGATAGAGGCTTTTTACAATTGTTTTATGATTATTATTATTTTTATAATTATTTTTACAAACTCATATATATATTCAATTTGAATTATTAACGAAGTAAATATAATATATATATTATTTATAAAATAATAGTAATAATTAAATACATCTGTATTTAATTTGTAGATTTTTATTAAAAAAAAACTATTTATACATACTATTTATAAATATTTATTATTAAAACTTATTAAAATATATAATATTAATAATAAACACGTATCAATTAAAATATTCAAATATTAGAATTCATTGAAATTTTGGCTGTGTTAAATAAAAATCAAATAATCGCTATCTAATTGTAATTTTTTAACTAAGTAATTGCATAGATTTAGTTTATTATAATTTTTATACATACGACGAGAAAAATCAGGTTTTTAATGTATATGCATTATTATCTAGCTATAATAAATAACTGATTTAAAACAATGGTTAATGATATATCTATTACTTAAATTTAAAATTGAACAATTAAATTTTTTTTAATAAAATTTGATTAATACTATTTATTTATTATTATATTGTACATGTAATTCAAAGTTTTTTGTTATTTTGATATAATATTTTATTGTTGCAATGTTAATATTTTTTTAAAAATAAAGCCATTTTTTAAAATTAAGTAAAATACTAAATAAAAACTGTGAACTATTAACAATTTTCTACACTCAATTCATGTTTTAATTTAACATTTTTTAATTTAAATAGGATTTTTTCCATAAAAGTTATTCATGAGTTCATATTAATTTCAATGTGAATATCATTAAAATCTTTAAAAAAATTACATTATTATTTTATTGAAACACTTTCAAATGTTGATATTACATTTAAGAGTTCTTATTATTTGCAAGACTGATTCGTCAATCAGTCAAAAATCGGAATAATGTTAAACATATGTGATATTAAAAAGTCTTTGTTTTATGTTAATGTTATTATTGTAAATACATCTTATATAATTTAAAAAGTTATTTTCCTTCCATTAGAAAAATAAGAAATTATTTAAATATATGTGAATTTAATTTTAATACAAAATTCATTCATGTACATTATTTAAAAAGCTTATTTCAAAATGCCATTTGCTTCAAATTAAAATTTTACAAAATAAAATACTTATCGAATTCAGATAAAATCTTTGCTCATTATAAATTCTTATTAATTTATAAGAAGTAATCAAATTATACACATGTGCTTTAAAATTTCGCATTGATACACAGTAGAATAAAAACACGATTCATATTCAATGGCTTACTTAACTTTTTTTACTTATCATTAATGTATATTACTGTTTTATTAAAAAAAAAAAGCTTCATAGATTAAGCCAATTAAATGAATTGAATTAAACATTTGCGTATGTTTAATTCAAAGCGCAAAGAAATGTGACTTCTTAATGTCTTTAGTGTATTGATGATTTCTAATTTTAATCATAAAGAACATTATGTGTATAATACATCTATATATTTTTGTTTATAGAATAGAAAACATTCTTTATTTAATCTAAAAGAAAGAAAAGAATTAAATTATTAGGTATCTATTTATATCTATATATTACATACAAAAATGAATATCTATAGAAAAATCATATAAAATATTTTCAGAACATTGACAAATCGTCTTGTTATATATCTATTATTTATTCTTATTTATATGTATCAATGTTTTTCTACTGCATATCGATATATAGCTTATAATACAAAAGTATGAAAACTAATTTAACTATCTATTATGAATGTAAATATATTATAAATATCGCTTGTTTTTTTATCATGTATTGATGTTCTTAGGCCTTTGTCCTTTTTTATAATTACATTCCCGTAAATTTTAAAAAAACGAAATCTGAATCTTTGTTGACCAATAGGGTCTTTTATATATTGTATATTTACAATATAGAATTATATATTTGCATTAATAATAAGACAATTCTGTAGTTTCATGTATATATTTATACATATATATATATATATTCTATTTAAGTAATTCTTATATTTAAGCCGTTCTTCTTTTTGTAATTAGATTGTGCCTCATAAATAATTATTATGAAGTATTCTACATGAAGTATTAATATCACGCAAAATTACCAATCTGAGAATGTAATTATTATTTATAATCAGTTCTTTTTTACTTAATATAATTTCAGTCATACAATTATTTTTGCAGAAACCGTAGATTAAAAAGAACCCACATAATTGATAGGGACTTCTGCTTGGTTTTAAAAATTTAGTAATTATATTCTAACAACAGAGTTTGATATCTGTCTTAAAAAATCTGCGCTATTATATCGATATCATGTTAAATTCGGTAAATAAATTAGCGAATAAACCGTTGTATACTAACGTATTCCGCTTTATTTATTTTATTCACATATGTTAGATATCAAATAGCAATGGTATTCGGAGTTAGGCTTTATAAATGTATTAAAATTTGATATTTTAATTCGCAGAATATCAACATTTGAAAGTGTTATGAATGATAAATAAGATCAAAGTTGATATAATTCAGTTATTTATTTTGTGTATAATAAATTCATAAATAATTTAAGTATTATATTAGTTTCTAAATATTAATAATAGAAACTTAGAATAAATCTTTAATAATGATTATATATAGAAGTAAAAAATCTGTAATTATTTTTATTAATATGACTAATATAGTTTTTAATCAGTAAACTATTTTAGTCATTTATATTAGGAAGTCTAGTTTTTAATGCATGTATTAAGATTATAATTTTATTGCAATAAATATAAAAATGATTGGCGTTTAAAATTTGGTTTTTAATATTTGAGGTCTTAATTTGAAGTTCTTCTGGATTAGTTTAATTTAAAAAGTTTATTTACAAATGTATGAAAAAGTAGTTATGAATCATAGTTCTATTATTCTATTATTCGTTTTATCTATACTATATTATAAATGTTCTATTACAATTTTATTAATTTATTTAAAATGAGATAAATTAACATATTTTTTGTAAATAGAAAATTAAATAAGAATATGTCAAGAACGATAATCTAAATTAAAGTGTCGGTTTCAAAAGATGAAAATGTGAAAATCATTTTAAAATTTATTATTAATTGCATGAAGGTATAGTAAAATTTCATCTTTATAAGAACTACATTATTTACACTTAAAATTGTCGTAAAATCCTAAAATATATTAAAATACAGTAGATTTGATAAAATATACTTAAAATAATATTTCATGTCGTAGTTAAGAGTGCAAATGCTAATAAAATAAAATAAAAATAATCTTAAAATATTTCAATTATTAATATTTTTATTAGATTATTTACATTAGATAGAAAATATTGGTCTTTCATTAGAAAGTATTTTAATTAAAAGAAATAAGATTAATCTTTTTATGTTCTTATAAAATTAACCACGGATAAAACGTAAAATGGAATGTCTTATAATATTTAGATTGTACATATTCATTTTGTTTATGTATAAATTATAAAACTGCGAAAAACACACATGCTTCTTTAATGAAAACAAAATATATTATTTTATTTTTAAGGTCGACTTTTTAAGGCTACATAATGAAAAATATACGAAATTATATTATCTTAATCAATTAAGTACATAAACAAATATTTTGAATAAAACATTTTATAAAATAAAAAAGAATTAATTTTTTTTCAATTGATGATAGATTTTAAAATTGCTGAGAACGATCCCATAACTAGAAATAAAATTAGGGATTAAATTTTATTCTTAATGCATACATTTACTAACGGTATAATGTCAAATAATGTAATGAGCTTGTATTAAATATCAATTACAATAATAATATAAATGGTATTGTTATTGGTTTAAAAATAATAAAATAGGATTAATATTTTTCACAATTTATAGTAATAGTAAGAATTATTATAATAATTATGATAATAATAACAGTAGTACCAGTAGAAATACTAGCGATAGAATAGTAGTAGTGGGAAACCAAATGAGTTATCTAACTACAATACATAAATTATAAAGATGCTACTGAATAAATTTGTTTCGAAAATTCATTGTATCGTAAGTAATAAGATGAACATTGTTAAAACTGATACACTTGCGGTCCGAAGTAACTTTTCATTACTTCATTAAAATGCATGTTCGGATACAATAACTAATATAGAAGAAGTTATCATTTGAAAAATAACAGTCAATATATAGGAAATTAGCAATCTGTAAATCGACCTCTGCATAGGTATCTGAACTGGGTTTTTCGCATTTTATAATGTTTCATTTTTGTCTTTTATGGCAACAAAAGCATTAGCATAAACAAACAACGATAATCACGTATGACAGTTATTATGGATTGAGACCTTGACGTTTTTCTTCTTCGAGCATGGCGTCAAGCTCGTTTGTAAGATTTGTTAGCATATTGCCGATGTCGCTAAGCACGTCCACAGGCTCGTTAGTAGTATGTTGATGATGCTGTTGCTGTTGTTGGTGCCTTGACGTTATATGGCTTGGACTATTGATGTAATCTTGGGCTGCACGGGCTGCTCGCTGTTTTATCGTTCCAGCGTTCTCGTTGGCGAATGGTAGTGAATCCGACTCAATGCTTGAATTTGACTGCAAAAGGTTACTAATCGTTAGTAAGTGCAGTCCCATTTTGCAGAGGTAATCTGCTATTTAACACCATTTTTTAAATATCTTTGTATAACTTGAAAAACTATCAACTTTTTATATATTTTATCGTCAGAATTTCAATATTGTCATTAAAGAATATTTTTGATATGTTATATTTTAACAATTTATTAATACTAATAATATATAATGTCGATTATTTGTATTTATTTTTATGTCTTTTGAAAAATAATTATTATTCTGACGATATTATTTTAACATTTTTTCCCACAATATATTGTTACTAAAGTATTAAAGATATTAAAAGATTAAGATATTAAAAATATGTTAAAGGGTCATATGAATCATTACCAAATGCAAATTTTAGAATACTGATGAATGTTTTATGATAGTACTGTAATGTAAATTTATGTATTTGAAGCTTATGTCTGATTCATACTAGAAAGTTTGTATTAATTATATTAAAAAAGAATCGATAATAAAAAAAACATATAGGCGATTGATAAGTAAGCTTTGCACCTTGAAACTAGCATCGGAGCCATTGCGATGTTGAAGTGCAAGAGTCGCTATGAGTTCTTGTTCGTCACGAACGTTGACACTGACGCTGCCCCAGCTGCGTGACATAGAGGATGATGGTCGGCCTAGTTGACAGGGCGTAGGGCTAGAAGCTGATGGTTGGGACAATTGAGACTGGTTTACGGAAACTGGTGAGCTTGAGAGTACATGCTGAAGGTGATGATGATGATGGTGCTGCTGCATGAGACGCTGATGATGTTCGTCACAGGTCGTCATAGGCACCGGGCCGCTGCAGTCGATAACGATGTCGACGTTGTTGCTACCGACACTACTGACTGAAGAGGTTGAATTGAGCTCACGAGAACTTTGTCGTCGTGGTGGTGAGGGTGGCCGTCGTTTTAAGAGGTTCGGACTGCTATCAAGTCCATACGTTAATTGGTATTTGTTGTCGAAGTCACGAGGTAGCGATTTAAACTGACCAGGTGTCGCATGAATCTGGGGAAAAAACGCCTACTCTTATTAATGCAGATCTAACGCAGTAACGTAAGTGTCGGTTTTTTCCCGACTAATTATACTTTGCACCTTATATCTTCTGTGCAGTACCTTTTCTTATCGCAGATACTTCATACTCATAAATCCTACAATTCCGTTACAAGTATATTCTGCTTCAAACTTATTTTAAATGCTAATAACATTCATATATATATATATATATATATATATATGTTTGAATTATGCTCGAGAGATTTGATAAAACACTTAAACAGAAATTAGAGTAGTGCAAAACGTAATCTAAATAAACTCCGTATATTATAATTATTATGTATGCTATTACGATTATTATCAGTGTAATGAAAAATCTAAAAATTTCAACACAGGCCGAAAGAAGTGAAAAGAAGTACCGAGGAAGTTATAGTTCGAAATAAGAAATGACTTCATTTACTTACCTTAGCGACAGGTCTAGGTCGTACGAGACAGTGTCGGGGCCTAGGTAGAGTCCCCCCACCAATGTTCTCGATAACAAGTGCGTGGTCATTGGTCGGCGTAAGATCACCGTCATCATAGCTGCGAGGCCGCAAATCAAGGATCGGAGGCTGATGGGCCTGAGGTGCAGGAGAGGGCGGATAACCTAAGGGGACGTCTTCGAGACTTTCTAGGGACTTGCCGCGTGAATTGCTACTATCGCAGATAGAGCCAATTCGGCTGACGGTACTGTATTCAAGGCCTCCTGGAAGCGCCCCGTACATACTCCGCCAGCCCCCCACCGGTGCACCTGATCCGCCACTCGTATTATCTGCTGGTCGTTGGAATGACCTGAGAATCGGTGACGAACAGTCCTCGTCGGGCGATGGTAGATCTGGACCACCACGTTGAATCACTACGTCCTAGGGCAAGATTATAAGGTTATCACAACTTTTTTCATTTTCGGTAAATGTAATGATTTATATAAATCTGTTGTTATAAGACCTACTATACGAATATACTAAATAATACGAATATAATAAATTTATTGCTACTAATAATCTTTTATTTTTGTATTTTTAATTTTCTAATCTTGTTAATATATCTATAGATAAACCTTATCTATTTTTATATTGCTCTTTTTACATTTCACTTTTTATTTGTATTTTATATATGTATTTTACTAATCATTATTTTATAAAATTTTCGTTATTGTAACTTGCTATTTATTTGTGATTGCTATTGAAAATATATCTATACTATACTGGCTAAATTATATCTAACGTGAGCTCTATTTATAAGTAAATGATAAAAAAAAAAGAATATAATTATTAGAAAATTCTTAGGTATAAAGAAATTATATTTTCACATATGCCGTTTCAATAATTAAACATTAACAGCCCCGTAACATTTAATATGGATTTTATTCGAGTTTCTTAAATTAGCAAGGCTCATATTTCACCTGCGTGTGTCCAGGATGGGGTGGTAGTCTCGCCAAATCCAGCGGCTGTATACGCTTGCCAGCTCTAATGTCTTTGACCCGCTTAATCGCGAGAAGCAATTTCTTCTGATGACCAAGTTTCACGATTCCAATATCCTCCAGATCTTCCCAGGTAAGTGTCGTTACGTCTTCAACAGAGCGCATGCCTTGCTGATGCAAAGCCATAAGGTATTCCTCGAGCCTGAGCAGCTTGAGCCATTCCTCGAGGGAGCCAGGCACGTGTTCTGGTAGACCATCACCTACGTTCAAATTGTCGATCTCTGCTTTTAACCGTTTCCTATGGTTCGGCTTTTTTATACCTATAATTAAAAATCATTACAAGATCAATGTCGATTCGATAGAAAACGACTAAAGTCTCTTAACTCGCATCTATAAATTAATATTAAGATTTTTTAGCAGATATGAAAGAACAGATGTTAATTACGTCGAAATGCTAGTTTTACATTGATTTTTTGTATAATAATTATATTTTTACATTGTATTATAGTAATAATAAAATATATTTATAGGCCTCATTTACTTCATTAAATATGGAATATCTAATTATTTAGTTATATAATAATCAAAAATTCAAATAAAAGAAATTAAGATTTTGTTATAAAATTTACATTCATCAAAGATGTAAAACAATAATGACAAATATAATTATAATAATAACAGTCACGTATTAAAAACGCTCAACAATACTTTATTCTATGCCGATCACTGTACTCGATCTACATTACGTTGGTTGATCTCATATATTATTAATATTAATGTGGGAATATCTAAAATTTCGCGTAGACTGCTTGACTTCTCATAGCCGCGTCGTCATCAGAGAATCTATACATTGTTCAATATTACATTTTACATTTTTTTTTAACTGTAACCAACTGGTCTAAGATAATTCGCCATTGTGAATTATTTATTTGCGCATGATACTTGAAATACGTCAAGCTACAGATAGTGTGTCTTCTCTTCCTTATCAGGTTATAGCTTTTACAACTTCTTTCCTCGATAGATTACAGCTTCTTAAGCTTCTTTTTTCATTAGGCTATAATCCATGTGGCTGTTGCCCTAGGCCTTCCCCGTGTGATAAAATGATTACATATTTACTTTGTATTTTTCTTGGATATGTTCATTCCTCTTTCGACCGACTTGCATGCCATTTATTTGCCCCACTTAATAGAGTTGTATTATATTTATATTTATACTAAAGCAATGCTATTATTACCAATAGGCCGAATAAAAAAAATCTAACCATTAATGCAGTTACTACTCTCGTATTCACAATATAAATAATTTGTATTAGATTATCTATATTAAATAATTTATATTCAGAAAATAGATAATCGGATATTTTACTTTGCATTACGATTAAAAATTGCACATATATTTTTTCCTTTAAAACCCGTTTAAAAATTATAAATAAAAGAAGTAAAGATAAAAATAAAGTTTAATTTAGATTTTCAATAAAAAAGCTAAATAAATTTTTTCATACACTTTTTATCAGAATCTAATGGATTTTTTTATTAAAATTGTAATTGATTAATGTATAAATTTTCTCTCATATTAAAGTGGATATTAAAGTTAAGATAGAAGTAAACATTAGTACAATCAACAGATCGTAATTTTAAATGATTATATAAATACTTTAATTTCTGGGACAATCTACAATTAATTAAAAAGCAAAAGGTAAAATTTTATGGCTGTGATTTATATTATGGGATAAATTTCCAAGCTTAAAATTATGTTTATTAATAATATTAAATCCATTGCAAATAAAAATTTACTAATAAGGTAAAAATTGATAAAACGAAATTATGACAATAAAACAGCCCGGAATTAAAATAATGAATAAGAAATATTATCTTTGATATTAATTAAAATTTTAAAACGTCAAAATGAATCATTTAAAAATTTCTGAAGTTTACTTATGTATGCTCGTAGAGATGTTTTATATACTATAAAAAGCTATATTTATAATGTGAAAAAAATATTAATAATCATTGTATATATAAATATGTATATGAATATGCACATGTATATAAATATACGTTTAAATATACAATAAAAAACCTACGTTTTAATATTCTTTTTTATTTTTTATTAAATTTATACGAAACAATTAAAAAATAATAAGGTTAGATTAATAATAGATTTTTTTTCATTATTTTATTTTATTTTAAAACTATATCTGTTCATAAAAGTTAAAATTGTAATGTTTAATAAAATGTTTAACGTTTAAATTATAAAAATCGAAACTTTAATAATATTATCGCATCAAGCCTATAAATGTAATTTAAAATGTACACATAGCAGTAAATTTTATGCGCTTGTAATATCCATATAATATAAGTTATACTTAGTTATTATATTAACATATATTGTACTTAATTACACTACAGTCTATTTAATATTAATTAGTGAGTTTTTGATTCCAAATAATATTACCAATTGTTAAAATTTTCTATCTTTTGAATATTTATATTCAATAACATTATATATTGTGCGTTATTGTATAGCATTTCTGAATGCTTATGCAAACTATTGTTAAAGAAAATCAACTAAACGAAATTTAATACATTTAAAATAGGCTTTATATTTTATGATTTACTTATTTATATAATGATGATCATGATAGTTTGCGTATCTATTACAAGGTTCATAGAGTTAGTAAGGGGCTGCGTATCAACGTACATTACAGCTTGTGAATAAAAATCATCAATAGAATTACATTGCAGTGTAAATGTGATAATTGTAGGATTTAATAAAAGTCGCATTTCTCTAAGCTTACCAATAGCCGTAAGATCCTCAGGAGTCATTCGGGTGATGGTAGCCAGGTCGTAGCCAGCTGAGGCGAAGAGTGGAAAGTATTCGTCAAACTGCAGTTCGGTAAGCCAAGCATGGACAACATCAAGATCTATCGGTCTGTCTGGGTGACTGCCTAATGAACTTATCGAGCACCTTGGCGAAGAGGTGAGAACCCCAGTACAGCGTGGCCCTAGATGGTAGCCTGATGCACGACCCGAGTCCAGCGAAGCCGTAGAGTGCCGAGAACCCGAGCCAGAGCCTGAACTGCCTGGACTGTCCCTGCCTGGGCTCTGAGTCATATCGATTCCTGAATAAAAAAATATTTATTAACGTAAATTCCTTCATATGTCTCATTTTCACTGAGTGCGTTGCTTAACTTCACTGTCACTTATAAGATTACAAGTATTCAGCTTCTTTACGAACAATTTTACCTATTATTATTTAATACAAAATATGAAGATCTACTTCGCTTTTATTAATGCACTAGTCAGCAGTTATTAAACCCAGCGCAATGATCAGCATATGCTCTTTTAAGTAAATGAATAAATTTAAAATAATTTGAAATACCTAATATTAAAATACCGTTAAATAAGCATAAAAATAATTTTATAAATCCGAAAATTACCACTGAAAAATACTCTATATTTTAAAGGTCTCATTTTTAATAATAATTTTTAATAATAATATATTCAATAATTAAGAAGATTTTTATATTCAATCTTGTATATAATTTTCTGTAGTTTTTTTTTCAATTTCTTGGCCAACGTATGTTACCGGTCTATTTTTAACACAACGGCGAGCTTCATTGATATGTTAGATTATTTAAATTAAGGTTTCTTTAAATTTGAAACTCACATCAGAAATATAGAAACGATTCTTGATACTATTCTTGAGAACCGAATTGTTTTAGGAAGGAAACTCTTTACTTAAGTGCAAATCTTTGAAAAAAGAATAATGATGCAACATGAGACATGCATGAATTTATTGAAAAACAATGTCACATCATTAATAATAGAAAATAATAGTAATAGTTTATGCATGTTAAATTGCAACATACTTAAACAAAAGACTTAATGAAGTTAGTCGAATTTTCAATTCACAGTATCTTCGAGAAGAGCAATATGCTCCGAAAGCATAAAAATTGTTGTCAACGCAATAAAATAAACTTAGCTGGAAGCTAAGTACTTGCGCAGGAATTCAGCCTTGGACCATTTATCCATCCACCTATTACAGAGGCGATCAAATTATCAAATGGATTGACGGGTGATAGAGCGTAAATAAGAGAGGTAGTTAGAGAGATGTGCAAGAATACCAAAGTAGAATTACGTACCTTGATCCTCAGCATGTGCGTATTTACCGGCCATCGACGGAAAAGAGAAGCCTGGATGCGCGAAGACAGCTCCTGGACTTTTTCCTGCAGGCATTCCGTAGGAGCCGTCATCGCCATTGAGTCCACCGGAATGGGCTCCTCCAGCTATTGTTAGACCCCCGGTACCGTTCCCATTTCCTGTCAATACACCCGGTGGGAAACAACCGTCCTCGCTACTGGCATAACCGGCCGATCCGAAAGACGAACCAGAATGTCGAAAATCAATCGGAACCGAGGGCGGGGACACCTTCTTCGCCTGGGTTACTGTTTTCGAAGGTCGACTCATTCCACCAACTGAAATCACGAAAATGCACACTTTAATTTTATTTATTTATTCGAAATATTACCTAATAGTTTTTATTACAAGTAATAAAATTAATAGTTTGGTACGACCAAACATTTTTTATTTTCATCATTAATTAATATTTTTAAATAATATTTTATTTTAAGAGTTTTTCTTAGAAACTTGATTCTAATTAGATCTATTTTTATGAAACGGTAAATTATATCTACATGGAATAAACAGTTCTTCATCTTTGCAAATTTATTAAAATTTCATATGATAAAAATGCGATCCCAATATAGCTATTAATATCGTAGATTTTGATATTTCGTAGTATATTAGGAAAATCTCTATATTTTGATTTAATTGCTTGGTATATTAATTTATCAAAATTAATATTCATTTCGTTCATAATGATGGCACCTTTAAAGTCTTTCTCATATTAATTTCATATTATCATATTAACAACATATTCTTATGATTAACTTGATTCATATTCTAAAATTTTATTTATCCTTATAATGTATTTGAACTAGTATTTAAAAATGATATACATTTTTCCTTATTATACAATCTAAGTACATATAAGAATAGCTTTTAAGTATAGACTGTTAATAATTTATAAATATTAAGTATATACTAAAAAACTGTTTGTATAAAACATACACAAAAGAAATAAATTCAATAAATAAAAATAAATAAATATCTCAAACGCATTATATAGTTATAAAGAAATAAATATAAAAATATGACCGATAATGAAACCTTTATACAAATAAATAAAAAAACATGTATTTCCAATTAAGATGAGCTAAATATTAAGTAAAAAGGTTAGAAATCTTTTTGCGATAAAGCGCAATACAAAAACAGCTCTATTTCATTAACCCGTACACAATGTTATAATTTTAGTGTTTCTTTTAAGTTGTTAAAAAATTGAAATAAAAATTTATCGGAAAATTTTAAAAATAACCAATTGACTTTTCAACACCTTATTTTATAATTATGAAAAACCATTGCCAAGATCTTTGTAGTTTGCCACGATATTGCTAATCGAAAAAAGGCAAACAAAATTTTACGAAAAATTTCTTGTTACGGTTTTTCCTGTGAATCTCAACTTTAGATGTCTAGCTAATCGACTCGTAGTTGTTTAGAAGGGAAAAAAGCGGAAGAGAAAAATAGATGAATGCTTATTCGAAGATGCAATAAATGTCAAAATACTGATTATTTTAATTTTAATTGTATAGTGAAGAAAGCTATCTGACTTATAAATAATTATCTGTGTTATTGAAAATTTAATACCTATAATTCGATTGAATATGATGAGTCACATTTAAACATATTTTTATTTTGTTCATTTATTAGTTATATTTAATAGTTTTTTAGCTATCTTCTATAGATAATTAAGATCATTGGTAAAGTAAAAAAAATTAACAGAAAAAGTTCATTGGAATATTTGTAACATAAAAAAAATTTTTTAAATGAAAAATTTCGCTGAAAATTAATTAAACGATAATTAAAAAATAAATTTTCCATTAAAAATTGATTTAATAATTAAAAACAAATTTTATTAATTTTTATTATAATTTTTTCAACAAATAAAGATTAGTTTTATGTATTAAATATTATTATATATTTAAATTTTCACAATTTTCATTTTCATATGATTTTTTGGATGAATCCTATAACATTATCTCTATAGATTGCAGAAAAATTGTAAGTAAAAACTTTTATTATTATTTATTGATTATAGTCTACGGGGGAATATTGGGTATACCAATAAAATTCATGACTGCTTAGATAATATATTAATTTTTAATAAATTTTTATAAATTTCAGCCTTTTGCATGTGTAAATTTTTATGTATGTTTTATTAATAAAAGCACTGGCTTTAAAATTATATAATTACTGAAATATTCACTTTGATTATAAAATTAAATCGTAAATATAATTATAGAAATATAATGTAAGTAATTTTGAAAAATAGTAATTCTTACTATCTATAAATGTAGGTAATATGAACTTTTAAATAGTCTAATTATGTTATAAATTATTATTTATGATAACTGTTCGAGCCCTGCACGTTTGTATTAGTAAAATAAGCAATGGGAAAATTCTGTCCCTAGTGGGGCTGGCCCCATAAAAGTGTTAAGGTATTGGGAACCTCAACAAGAGTTCCCCTAAGGAAAACTGAAATAAGGATGAGTCAGTCTCATTATTGAGAAGCTACAGCGTGCACATTTTTTCTTTAAATAAGTAGTTAAAGAAGTATTTAAATATGAATAAGTATTTAAAGTTAATGGTGCCGCGATTTAAAGGCCATTGTAATTCGATGGGCTCGATTTAAAACCCAGGTGTTAATGAGCGTACAGTAAAAGTATTGACCAACGAGAGAAGCGTCGTGGCGTGGCAGATTTTTGGGTGAGTGCGAACGAGAGGGAGAGTGCCAAAACCCCAGGGGAAAGAATAGGAACTTCCCTGGGAGAGGTCTAGGAGAGGTATCCCGGTAATCGATCAAGGGGACGAGAGATAGAGAAAGAGTGTAAGTGAAGTGAGTCCTCGAGGCCAGGTCTGGTCTCCAAGACCTTGAGGACAACCCGGTGTCCGCACTCACACATAGGTCGATAACCCAGGTCGTTCGGACGGTATGGAGTCCGCAACATATTGGCGCCATGGCGAGGTAGCGCAAGTCGAGCTGGATGTAAATAGGTTTAAAATACTTTACGAGAGCTCTCCCGCGTTCATCGCAAAACCAAAATCGTTCATTAATATAACTTATATTTTTATATTGTAAATTTGTGTGCAAATTTGGCTCTTTTCCTCCTTCCCAGTGAAGGGTTTTTTACGCCTCGCGGCGGTTAAGAATTAATAAATATTTCAAATTTTACGCACTAGGAAAATCAGCGAGTTTTATTTCTTTTTTCCATTCCTTCCAAAGACCGAACTCAATGCAAGTTCATTTGAGTAGCAGATAAATTGCTGCAATAACATTTTTTTCCCTCTACATATTTACACTCATTATTTCGAAATTTAACTTTGAACAGAAATTGAAACACCAATAAAGAACACAAATTTTGAAACCGCTTTAGTTTTTAATATTATAATTGTCATTTAGTGATATTGCGATAAAACATAAACACAAGAAAATACGATAATTTTATAATTTTTTTCATTCACAAATTTTACTAGATATATGGAGTATATATTTTATATTTGAATTCTCATATATTTGAATTTGAAAAGTTTAAAAATAATTCAAAACAATCAGATGTTAACGAATGATTGATCGTTGGTAAAAGTGCCATCGCAAAATTAAATGTGTAAATTAAATTTTATTTTTAATGTTTAATTGTGAGGCTTGCTAAAAAAGTTACGCAAATGTTGAAAAATTTCTTTTTCAAAAATATAATATATATTTAGAGTGATCGGGTGTGTAATACTTAATCTTCTTTTTAAATATTAGACCGCGAGATTTTCGGCATCAGCACCGCCATCCGACAGACCAAGTTTCTGCTACTCAGCAGAGAAAAAGGCCACCCAATAACAGGTGACCGAGAGACAGATGCTGATGGAAGAGATCATCGAGGCGACTTCGTCACCATATTCGTGACCCATTGTGATGGTGGTGAAGAAGGATAGTCGCTTACGCTTCTATATAGATTACCGGCGCATCAATAGTGTTACAGAAGATTTCGCCCAACCCTAACCCGTAATCCACGAAGTCCTCTAAGATCTGGGCAATGCGACGTTTTTGTCGACTTTGGACCTTAGGAGCGGATATTGGCAGATTCCTCTCACGGAATGGGTCAAGAAATATACCACCTTTGTGACTCAAGACGGAGGACGATACGCCTTCCTGGTCACCCCCATTCGGATTGAAGGATGCCTGGTGGACCTGCACCCAACTCATCGGCCAGAATGTGATTGCAGGCCTCATGCCGGAGTGCTGTAAGCAATACCTGGACGGTCTCTGTATTTATTCCCGCACTTGGTCCGGGCATCTGGTGCATTTCGCCAAGGTGTTTGAGAGGCTGAGTATGTACGGCCTTACGTGTGTCCTCGAAAAGTACTCATTCAGGATGCCTAAATTAGAATACTTCAGCCACATCATCGTTGAGGACCGTAATGTGGCCAAACCGGAGCAGGTCCGCGTCATCCTCAAAATACCCACGCCACGCTCGAAGGACTACCGAGGATTTTTCGGCATCCGCGGGGGACTGTGGGAATACGTCCCGAAATTCGCGACGGCGACTCTACCCCTGATGACACTGCTCACCAAAGGCCCATGGAAGTGGACCAAGGAGTCCGAAAGCGCCTTCGCTGAGGTAAACTCATTATTTAAGGCTGCGTTCGAGTTGTACAGATTCGACTCGGAACGCCCATAGTTCCTACAGACAAACGTGTGCAAGGCCGAGATGGGCACCGTGCTATCAGCTGGGGTCATGCGGAGGGAAAAGGATCATATCGTATGCATCCTCGAAGTCTTCCCCCGCCGAAAGATGTTATCATAGTAACGAGCAGAAGTGCTTGGCCGACGTGTGGGATGTCAAAAAGTACTGGTCCTTCTTAGAGGGTTGCCGCTTCACTCTTCACGCCGCCCTCGCGTGGCTTGACCGCTTCAAAGACGAGAAAGGAAAGTTGGCACGGTGGGTCATATTCCTACGCGGCTACCGGTTTGACGTCGAGCACGTACCAGGAAAGGAGAACGAGCTCCCAAATGTCTTGTCACGACTGCCCGGCGACGAGGAGTTTCGAGAAGAGGGAACATACATAGAGCGGTTCCTGCTCCCGAGCGCAGAAAGGTCGGACGGGTCGATCGTCCTGACTGCAAACATACTCGAGCAGCGAGTAATCGAGTTCCAACGAGACAATAAATGGCGCAACCATGTTCGTTGTCACCACCCACAGACACGGACCTACCCACTCTGATCAATCGACGGAACGTACTACCTGGTGCCATAGGGTGGGCGGCCCAGACTGAATGTACCCGAGTCAAAACGCTCGCAGGTCTTGGGCTTCTTCCATAATGACGATCTCACAGGATATCCCGGAGCGAAGGAGATACTGAGAACCACAGAAAAGCGCTACTTTTGGCCGAGGATGCGAAGGAGCATCCGCAGGTATGTGAGGGCCTGCCACGTCTGTGCGATTGCGAAGGCGGCACCGCCGGCGGCGAGAGGACGGCTCTAGCCCTACCATCCGAGTGCTCCTTGGGACGTGGTAGCGCTGGATCTAGTGGGTCCTTACCCCCAAACACCGAGGGGAAAGCGCTTCCTCCTTGTGATGACGGACACCTTCTCAAGGTGGGTAGAAGCCTTCTCGATTACGAACGCGGCGCTACGTACCCTTGGCCCGAACATAGAGAGAAAGGTGTTCGCGTGCTGGGAATACCCCCCGCTCTTCTGACAAAAAATGGCCCGCAGTTCGGGTTATGATCAGTAATGATTAAAGAAACGGTTGAGGCTGCACGACGCAGAGGATCAGCGGCAGTGGATGAAAGGGATATCCAAAATCCAACAAGGCAGACACCGAGCAAACTGCTCCTAGGTTTCGACCTCGTGCGACCAGAGGAAGCACACCTGTGCAGATTCAGCAACGAGACTGTCGAAGGCCAACCAAGCTCGTTATGCGCTCCAACACGTCGAACCGCCGACCACAACATTCAAGGTGGGCGATGACGTCTACGCGAGGAATCAGATGATCTCTTGCGCAACGGACTATTTTAACGCCGGATTCGCCCCCGAGTAGAACGGACCATTCGAAGTTGTGGCCGTCTACAGCGCCAACGTATGTACCAGTTCCCGATGACGACCCCGAATGGAAACTTCTACCAGCACCGGAGCACAACCCATAGACTAGACGAAGGTACCTTAATTTCAGATAGCGAGCTGAGGCAGCACGGCGACATCTCAACCGATGGCGAAGAGAGCAGCAACAAGTTAAACACGACCGAAGGCACCTCGAAACACGTAGCGGTTTGGCGCAGCAGAGGACGTCCTCCGAAACGCAAGACACCCAAACGGAGTACCTGGCAAGCCTGGCACCGGTGGTCCCCGGTATAATCTGCGCAATCGAACAGAGTAACATACAGAAGAATAAAAAAAAAATATTTGTATCATATGACCAATTATAAAGAGTTGTCCGTGGCGTAGAAGGGGTGGATTGACACGGGCCAAGGGACATTCGGACTCCCCCCCCCCTCACGTGCATTGTTTTTTTATCGCCATTACGCGTATTTATCATTTTCATTAATTATATATAATTAAAAAATCTATATTAAATATCATTTAATTAAATAAATTGATTTTGTGAAATAATTTACAACAAAGAAGTCTTCCTAACGAGTATTTGAGTATGTATTAAAATTATGTCGCCAATTATTGTTATTATTATTTATTCAGAGCTTATTGCTTCTGCGGGTAATTTTAATGAGAGTAGGTACTTATATATAAAAACTTATGTGACTGATAAATTTAACTTTGTTTTTAGGGAGAGTAATATATGGTTTGCAACTATCTAAGTTACTGTATGATTATAGATTTCAATTAATTTCAAATTTTCTGCTATTTGTCCTTATAAATATACACGTATATATATAAATATTCATTACCCTTAAAATCAGATCAGCAAAATGTTATAGAAGTCTTACTGTTCTGATTAACATATTATCTAATTTGACTGTGACTTAAAAAATTTCATTGCATTAATAAATTATTGCTTGATACAAATCAATATTTTCATCTAATTATTCTATTATTGTTTTGACAGTTTTCTTTCTATAGACCTATGATTTATATTGAATATATTCAAATTAGTTCTATATTACTTCTTGTTAATATTCTGGAGGCGGAGATAATAATTGAGGGACGATGGGCATAGACATGAAGTCGAAAAAAAAGTATAAAATATTTGCAATACTACATCAAATAAGAGGGAAGTCCATTTAATCTGTCTTAACGTTTATCATGGAAATATACTAGTATTACACACTAGAAGTCGTCAATTGCATCAGCGTCGTCTCGGCTTAATTTTGCGTAATAAGTGGACTTCTTGTATAACAAGTTATAGTTTTGTTACAATAATCGTATATAATAATAGGTGGTATAAAATAGAAAAATAAACGAGGGTCAATAACTTATTTTTATGAGCTTTGATTAGAGATTATTAAGTAGAAACAAAATACAAGTTCTCGAGAGTTATACACTTATCAAAAAAGAAAAGAAATCATATAAGTAACTTAGAATTAGAAAATTAGAGGAAAATCTTTATCCTCTTCTTCATCTATTTCTAATTATTCATTTTATTTTACTTGCAGTTTAATATCTTAAAAACACAAATCGTTAACAATCTAAAAAGCTTATAAAGTTAAGCAGATGTAAATTCATATCTACGGTATTCACAAATGAGTAGGTATAAGCTCTCTCTCTCTCTCTCTCTCTCTCTCTTTCTCTCTCTTTTCTTGCCTGCGATTCATATATATTAGCAGAAAGGTTAGATTACATTGTTTAATGCAATATTTATATGTTTAACGAAAATTTTTTTATTTGATCAGATTAATTTTTTAATTTAATTAAATTAATCGTACACAGATTTTGATTTTTAAAGCTTATGGGTAACGGTTCAAGTAAATTAAACTTCTACGTTTGAACTTGTATTCAACATTTATTATAATTTAAAATTTATCATTGTTTACCTCCAAAATATCTTGATAATTAAATTTTTTTATTGTAAATATTTAAAAAATTCATTAAAATGATTTAAATTATTTTAATCTGAATTATTACAAACAAAAACAATTTAACTTTTAGAAAATATATTTGAAAATTTCAACACGTTTTTTTAAATTATATTGAAATTATCAGAAATTCTTCGCATTGATGGCCAGTTTCCAACTTTTTATCGAGGGTTTTTAAGTCTCTCACAGAAATTTCTGAGAAATAAGTATTGCATACAGAGGAAGCTGATTTAAAAAATTACTTTTTAACAGAGAGAAGCCTTACTGTATAAAACAAAATCGTTTTTAGTTACTAGTTTTAAAATTACATTATTGCTAATTACTTATTAACTTGGTGCAATTTAATTTGAATGTTCAATAAGTTCTATAATGTCCATATAACCAAAGCACTACTAAAAGCTTATAATAAAATGTAGATTTTATTTCTTTTAATCATTCAAAGTATATGATACAATATAGTAAATGGAAATAGTTCAGCAGAAAAGTTGAAAGTGTAAGTAATTCAATTAAATAAAATTTAAAAAATTTCTGAAAATCAATTTATTTAAAGTATAGCTTAATTAAATAACATTATAGCATCACCAAGAAATGAAAAACCCAATTTTCTTATGTGATGAAAAATGATTGAGAGAATAATCAATAATATCTCGTTAAATAATTTTATGGAAATACCTGTCGATTTTTGTTTATGAAGATATAATTAATTTCAATGGTATCTCTATATTGATTCCCTAAAAGAACATAGACATTTTCTAGAAACTTTCATTTTTACAATAAAGAAAGGAAAAAATGTCAAGCCCAATAATATTGTTTGCAGGAAAATTCATTGTACAACTACTAAAGTGAATAAATTAACCGAGACTCAAAAAATGTTACAGTTGCTGGTTGTTTTCCTGTAATTTTTTTATATAGCGCACATTGTCACTCCTACAAAATAATTTGCTCCAAACTCCCGCGCGCGTATTATACGTCATCTCTTACTCTCTATTCTCTCTGAAGTTCCATTATTTTTCATTACCATAAAGAGCAGTAATTCTACTGACTACGAGTTATTTGCATATAGCAGTACGATAAAAACCTAAGTAAAAATTTTTTCTTAATTTTAACATAATTTAAGCCGTTGCTCAAAAAATGAGAGGGAGAATCATAAACGATTTTTTTTGCATTCGACTTTAGTCTTTAAAGAATATAGTATAATATGTACTGAGTATTTAAATTTTTTAACTCTATCTTTTTTTTATTCACGTTCTATTGTTATTCTCATTTGAGAAATTGACGAATCACTAATCAAAAGTGCAACAAATTTTAATAACTCGGCTTTCTCTCCTATTTTTCTCAATCATCATTAAGCTAAGAATATTTTTATCTAATTCGAATGTCATACAATTATAAAAAATTGAATGAACATATTATTCCGTACAATAAATTTACAAATTGTTACCAGAATGTATCTATAATAAAGACACATATTTGAATAAATGCATTCTTTTATAAAATACTCTATTTTTCAGTTTATGTAGTAGTTATAGATTTTATATTGAATAAAAATTTTATTATGTATGTACATTTATATGTAACTAAAATAAAGAATTATTCTTTTACACTAAAGAAAAATTAATATTAATGCAATACTATCCTTAAATGGTTGATATTGAGTTAACAAAATGTTTATGCATATAGATGATAAGAGAAAATGTAAATGACAGTTACATTTTAATTGAACTATGTAATTAACGGGAAGAATTTTTGATAGAAAATTGTTTTCGCATAAAAATTAAGCGAGCTTTTTTTGGTATAAGAATTCGTTTATGCTTTAAGTTTTATTTTTAATTGTAAAAGTTTTAATATTATAATCAATTATTAGTACCTTGAAATATGATTATTAATTAATATAATTATATTCAAAGGTAATTATTACAAAAATATTACATATCAGCATTACTTGAAACAGACAAAAGATGTTATATTCAACTATTATTACTACCGCATAACTTTAAACGAGTGGCTGTAAAAGGGGAGGAATAGAAAAAACGATTGAGCTTGCATTTTACAAGTAGTTTTAGATTTAACAGAAAGTTATTTTTTCTCACCTGTTGATAAGCGTGTACATTTAGCATACCTACATAAGATTAATTGTTATAGGCGTATTAATAATTTAATAGATTAAACTTCCTTAAGAAATTAATATAGTATCAAAAGTATTTTTCTATATATGACATTTTCCATGAAAACTAGATAAGCTCTTTGATCTATAATTTTTTCTGTGATACATTATCCTAAAGTTTCGATCAGCAAATAAATATAACGAATCAGTTTATTACCGAAGTTTTTCTAGAAACTCGACTAAATATGCTTTGAAACGAGAATAGGATATAGCATAATCAGTTAGATTATATATTTAATAGAACAAGTAGAAAATCAGAGTTCAAAGCTAATGTTTTGAAAAGTATTAATCATTAAACGCATTTTCACGCATATTTCACAGAGCGTACATTCACATGCCGGTTTTTATGCGTATTTCCAGTATTAAGAATTTATAAAAGGCAACTTATCTGATAAGTCTCGAGGTGCGGAAATTCTTGTACGAGGATGCGACGATGAGTAGTTCGGATCTGCTAAACCATTTTATGATTCAGTCGGAGACTGACAACGGTATACTTAACTAATTTCCTTCAATGCATTGCTGGGTGTATGTCATTATTGCCTGGCTTACAACCAGCAACGGAGTCATATTCGAGAAGATGGTTCGCAATCTCGCCTTTGAAAATATTCACCGGCGGCCGTTTACGCTTTTCATCTTTGGAATTACTCGTTGGAATATTTGGAGTTCTTCGTTGACGAGCAGTTTATACGTATTATAATGAGCAGATAGGCTAAAGTCTACATATTTAATCCTCTTTAACACTCTTCTGTCCCTTCACTATCTATCAAATTATCTGTTTGCATTGACGATATGTAATTGTGTTCTGTACTTATAATACTAATACAAGATATATTTAAAAATTTGTATATAATTATTGTTCTTAATACATACATCTATCTTTTAAAATTTGAAAAAAAATGTATCGTATGTAATGACAGTCAATCAGATTCTGTTAAAAAAGAAAATTCAGTGGAATATGATAAGAAATCATTCTAAACTGGTTTTATATGTATATGATATTTATTGTTTATCATTTATAATTGATTTGCTTTTATTTTGTCAATTGTTCAATTATAATTATAAATTCAATTATAAATGCACACGACAATGATTTATAAAACTTGAAGTTACCTAATACTGATTCTACGACAATGTTTGAAATTACGTTTATTATTTTTTACCTATTAGTACATAAATCTGTGAATATAAATGTAATACTAAATTAATGTTAAATAAATACTTTATTATTTAAAAATAAAAGAATTTAAAACTTTATAAATAATTTTTTCCTAATTAAAATTCCAACTATTATCATTTAAACTTTTTTAGCCTCTCTTGTCAATCTAACATTACAGTAAAGAAAATAAAAAGACATCTATAAAATTAATAAATTGATGGAAATTCCTCATAATTTAATTAAGATGTTTATTTGCACATCTTCTAAAAGTTACCGAGTCCGACAGCTTCTAATAGAATGCCATTTATTTACATAACAAATAATAAATAGTGTTTGAATAATGATAAGTCGAGATCTATTATCGTGACAGCGCCGCGTCGATTATTAGGCTACCATTGCGGTCTTACTTGGCCTTGTTTCTTTCTTTTTCTGTCTTATCGCAAGAAGACAACTCCCTTATCTAAGACCTTTCTTAGAGTAAAGAATAGGTCACGGTGGTAGGTATGGAATTATGGAAAAAAGATGGGATGGAACCTGATTGGATAAAACTAAGAAACCAGACAAGAAACTAGAGTTTGTACTAGAGACTGAGCAAGAAAATTCGATTCGATTCATTCGCTGTCACTTCTCCCAATTGATCAGCCATTCCAACTCCGTTTACGGACATTGCCTTTAACTCCTACTTAGGCATTAGTATGCACATATCCATGTCTTCCAATTCGGTCGAATAAATGTACCGTCAAACCAGTATGAACGCTCTACACTAACCTTTTTGTAGCATAATTGATGTTGCTGAACTTCTTAAGCAATCACTCAAATTTCATGAAATTGATGTTTATTGTAAGACCGAATACTAATTATTAGAAAATATTATTAATAAATCTTTCGAAGATAATAATTTCTTTCGCGTGTTTTCACAGCTTCTAAACTCTTTTTATCAAAATCAAACTTTTATGTTAAGGCTATTAAATGAGCTTTTGTAGGTATGCAGTAATTTAAATCATAAAACTGAACATAAAAATACGATTTTATATCTTGTATTTTAAATATATATAAAAATTCATATAAAAGAAACTCGTGTATTCCTATTAAAACTAATCGATTCGCTAAGTAATATTCAGTAATAAAAAGCTTAAGACGATTTATACTTACGAAAGCTTACTTAAGCTTAAATAAGATTTTTTTCAAAATCCAATTATGTATTTTAATATAAAATAAAAAAATTTTTTTATTATATTTTAATTTGTACGCCAATAAATAAATAAAATTGTCGAGTTTGGATTCTAAATGTAATAGTTGTGGTTATTGCGGTAGTTATTCAATTATAAGTTTTTAATATTTTAAAGTAAAATTTTTAATATATGTTATAATGAAAATATAAATGAAATAATAATATTTGGGCATGTAATAATTTTATATTTTCTTTAAATTATGTACACGCCATGCACACGTGGGTTGTTGAAATAAGTAAATAATTCAACAGTTTGGTATTTTATTGATTTAATTAATTTTCAGTCTATGGACAATGATAATGACACGAAGAGCCAGTAACAACTGAGCTACGTCATACGATTTTCTAGAACGATTCTGATTATATTTTAACGGTCATTTTTATTTGCCATTGACCTTGACTTTATATTTATTTTGAAAAAAGATTACTTTGAACTGACACCCGTTACTGCGCGGAAATTTGTTGATTACAAATGCATTACCACAAATTAATACATTGTGCTAAATATAATTTAGGCAAAGGTTTAATTGTTTATTTTTTTAATATAAATATTTGATAGTTTTCAGACTTATAATACTTATACTATTCACTGAACAATACCTTATATGGATTGAGATGAATCAAAGGCGGCATTTCCCATTAGGTAATAAAAATAATGAATTTACTTAAAACAGAAAGAAATTATTAAAATTTATCTTATATAATTAATTATTGAGGTTATATTAATTAAATATAAACTACAATATTTTATAATAATAGTAAACATTAATAACATATTTACTTCAGTTTAAATTTTTCATCATTTGGTTTATAAAATATTTATATTTTTTATTTAAATCTTTATTAAGATTAACTAATTACATATCTGCATTTAAAAAACCAGTATTTTGATATTAATTAGAAGTAATTATATAGTCTACTATAAACATATATATTCATAAATTGACTTTATTAATGTAAAAAATAACCTTCTATTTTACAAACAATTATAAATAGTTTTCTTAATTGCATTTACACTTATAGATATTCTCAAAACATTTGATACATCTAGATGTAATTAACTCTGTAATGACATGAAAATAGTAACATGAAAATAGCCATGTTCGTTCTATTGTTTCTATATTTGAATAAAATATTTGAGTGTCCTACGAGTTTTAATGAAATTTGAAAAATGTTAAACACTTCAATAACAAATTTCTTACGATGAAAATCAATACTGTTACGTATTATGTTTATACATACTTAGAGCAAGAAAATGTTTGTTACTGTTCGAAAGTTAGACAAAACATACAATGAGCTTTAATATGAAGCTCATTTAATATATTTAAATAATACGAAAATCTAATACGAAAGATATAGGATTACTCAAGATATGAATATTTTTATTATTTATTTTTAAATAACAATTTTTTTAATTTATGCCACAAAGTATAACTGCGGAACACAATATTTTTTAATCTTTTTAAAAATTATTTAATAATTAAAATAATTATTAGGGATATTAAGAGTAATTACAAAGGCTAAATTAAAAGATGTGTGGCGGACGAAGCGGGGAAATATAACTTCCCCAGCTAACCCAAAAATATGCGTACGCCTAACAGCAATAGTTTTAGGATCTAATTACTTGCAGTGCACGCGCATTGTAACTGTAAACGTACTCGAAGTCCGCCTCTCCCCACTTCGGGTCATAAACAGAATAAACTCGCCCAATAAACAGAAAATAGAAAAGCAACCGCACTTATTTCTTTCGCCTTCCCGATCCCCATCTCCTCATCTCCCTCGCACTCACTTCGGTCTACGAGACAACGAGCACGCTAAAGATGTATCAAATTAATTATGTTCGAAATTATTTTAAGTTAAAAAAATGGTAAAAGAGGGTATACGGTATATATTGTTAGAATATGAAATATTAGGATCTTTTTCATTTTAATGTAAATTAAAATAATGTAGACCACATCAAATTATTTACGAACAACTTTAAAAAGTTTTACTTTATAATGATATAAAACATAAAACAGCGTAGTTATAAATCATTAAAATATGGGTGAATGAGAGAAAATAGACAAGTGTCAAAAAATGAAGTAGCATACTTAAGGGAAGAAGAAACAAGGCTATGATACATAAAAGATATAATAAGAGAAAGAGAGAGAGAGAGAGAGAGAGAGAGATAGTTAATGATGATCAAGATAGAATAGAAGGAAACAGTGCTTTCCATTAATCTCTTATGTGATTATCTTTGATACCTTTATTTGCTTCGTCCTGAAGTTGTATGTTAGGGTTTTTTTATTCGTTTTTGTCACGTGCTCGCGCGTTACTATTATTTGTATTTTTTAATAAAAATCATTGAAGTAGAGAAGCATTCGTAATAGTTGCGGTCACAATATATACTATATATAACTGCTTAAATAAAATGGCATCAACAAGAAGTTTGAGGAATATGAATGATTAATGATAATCAGTAAGCTGTAAAATTGGGAGAGAGCTTGGTTTAGAGCCGTACAAAATAGGATTTTGTAAGTCTATTTTTGAAATTTTATTGCTGAATTGATCAAATGACGCAATGGATAGATTCTCAGACCAGTAGTTAAAATATTATTTTTATTAAAGCTACTAAATGAATAGATATAAAAAAGATGTATACCCTAATTACCTGTTATATAATTACAATGACATAATCTTGTGTTTTGAAATTTATTTCAAAATGCATGTACAACTCAGATTTTTCTAAGAACTTACAATTTTTGTATTGATAACAACAATAATATGAGTAATCATACAGTGATGATAAGCAAAAAATGAATTGGTAGTTGTCTAATAAGAAAATGTGAGAATAAAACTTACGCTGTATGAGGTTGCGCCAACTGCCATATATCGTTCGGATGAAACGATCAACAGGCGTAGCGATCAAATTGCCGAAGCTCTGACGTTGCTGATGTTCCTGTTGTTGTTTCTTCTCCAACAAATTACTCTCCGATCTGCTTCGGAATAATCTAATACTGGGCTGACCTATACTTTTAGTGTCTGCCCGTGAGGTACTCAAGGAAGGACTCAAGGAATAATACATACTGCATCGACTTCTCACTGTTGTTCTACAGCTGCTATTCAGAAAGAGACGAATGGTCGTCATCTAACGATTATATGACTAATCCAAAATCGCGAATATTTCTTCCAATGAAAGTGACAATTCACTATGAAAGATTTCACCCCAGTAGAACAAAAATATATTTAGTAAGGCATTTTATTGTCAATCCGCCATATATATTTTTTATATTTTCGGCCGGTTGTTAATTGCGCGTTATAAAAGTATTCAAATCGCTTTTCATTGTTTGGTTATGTAGAAGGCAAGAAATAATAACAAATTCAATTTAAATATGCTAATAGTGAGATCGTCGCAGTAATTTGTAGTTTTTAAAGGGAATATGTAATACAAAAGTATTTTCTACCTCCAAGCTGAGACTCTTTTGCTTACTAGGATTCGTCAGTATTAGAATAAAGAGGTTTTGGCACCTTTGAGAGAAAAGATAAGCCCCTACTTCATAGTTAGTTATTCATGATGTTGAGGTTAGAGTAGAATAAAAAGAAGAACCTAGAAATAATACCTCTATAGAAAACAATAGAAATAGCAAGAGGTAGAAAGCACATTCATATTAAATGATTGCAGGCGCGAATTGATAAATGGCTAACCGAGTGGATGAATTTGTGACCTTGATGTTATCAATGACGAACCCATCTACGTCGTTCAGGAAATATTTATCATAGTCACACAATGATCTGAGTTGCCAATTTGTCGGTAACCAAGATTTGATGCTTAAGTCTCTGAAGTTTTGGTAAGTCGGCGCCTCGGTAAATTTTCGCGATGCTCGCTGTAATAATCGTTTGCCTGGTTGGAGGGGAGGTGGTCCAGTGCACGTGTTCGTCATTGCTTTTACGAGATCTTTCCTTAAGTTCGAGCTCGCACTACAGAGTAATTAAGAATCAGAATATTTTCACTCTAATAACAGAGTTCCTGCGCATTAGAGAAACGCCACTCCATTCATAGTTTTATTAGGGTCGTAGTGGAAGTCTTTTGTCGATGACATTCAATAACTCAAAGTTCTGCCGGATATACATAGGCTAAAAGGTAAAATAAAATATTTATTTAGTCGTCATAACGAGGCTTCATTTTATCTAAATTATGTGTGCTAAAATTAAAACGTAAACTTGTAGACGACTTAATCGAATAAAAAACAACTAATAATACAATTACAAAGTTTTCTTTTGTATTTTACGTATTATAAATATTAAAGAGAAAGCGGTAGAAGCACTTAATGCTTAATTTAATTGTACAAGATATTTACATATTATACATACATTTATCTAGCAAATAAATTCTTTTAATAAATTATCTCATTTCTTGTTTACTAAGTATATAAATGTCCTTCATTTTATAAAATATTAATAATTTGATATATTGTTTTTATCATTCAATATATGAAAAAGCAGCGTTTTTTAGCTAATAAATACTTTCTTGTAAAATTAATTTTTTTAAATTAACCTTTTATTTAATTATATTCTTCATAAATTAATAATTTATGATTAATATTAATAATTCTTAAATGAGCATATATGTACGAATCAAGATTTCTATTGTATTATACAATTCTTTGTTTGAACAAATAAATAATAACTAATTTAATGATTATAATTCATATAGTAATAACAATCGAATTTATTTAAAAATAAATTAATTAGTGGATCTCGTGATTTTACTAAATTATTCATAAATATTAATAAGTATTATTCATAAGTATTAATAAAATATTTTCGAATTTCGTTTGTAATTCGTTTGTACTATTATATACCAATATACACCAATTAATAAAAAAATAATTTCATAATAGCATCTCGTAATTCAATATTTATATTAACTATAATAATGGAATTCAAATAAATATCTAATAATAGATTTTATAGGGAAAAATATTTTAGAAAGATCTCTTTTAAAGTAAATACATTTATTTCAATTCAATATGTATAAAAAGAAAAAAATTAAAAAAAGAAATCAATAACTTCCAAAATTGATATTATGAATAATAGAATAATATTTTTAATTCTTATAAAAATAGTTATCATAAAATTCTATTATCTATGGTTTAACCACAATAATAATTTTAATAGATTGGGTAAATGATAACGAATGCTATAGTTCAATTTAAATCAAAAGTCATACTGTCAAAGTTTTTACAAGTATATTATGAATTCATGACAAATAATTTCATGTATAAATTAATCTATATATAATGCGACTATTTTTAATTAGAAGTTTAGTAATAATCAATATAGGTTAGACGTATAAGACATTACAAAAGTAAAACATGTTAGCACATATGTAAGCATTTTCTAATTCCATAAAATTTCACTAATACAGAATCGTACGTGTTGTACTTAATGCTCATATCGGTTCTTCGGATCTCAGCTTCTCAACCTTGTTCTCGTTCCTTATTTAGAAATCTGATATTTTGTGAAACATTTGTAGTTGGTCGCAATCATTCTATAAATATTTACTTTGCGGCAATATTTCGCTTTTTGTCAATTTCTTTCACTGTGCCTTAGGTCCATAGATCCAAGTAAAAGATCGAACATAGTCTTAGACTTAATCCCGAGGTTTTGTTAGCTACACCTCAGAGATTTTCAAAGAAAGTTTATAGTATTAGATGACGATGCTCTAAAATGATAAATTCACCAATCCTGTTATTATTATCCTATAATTCCTTTTTTTGGTTTCAAAAGTTTTTGTTAAGAAAATCACTTCTTACATATGCTTACACTTTTTTTTCGTGATTTTCCAAAATTAAGAATTATTCTAATTGAATAGAACTATTTTTTCATTTTCAATTTTAAGCCATTCCGTTGATAATTTTAATACTATTATAAAATGACCCATTTATGTCGTCGCTCATTTACGTTTTAGTTAAATTACGTTGCATCTTCAAGATATTACAATACTTTTGTAAAATTTTTAAAACTTTTTACTGTATTTTCATTAGTTTTTATTAGCATTCACGTGTATGTGTACGCGCTTGCATGGGTGTATATTATTAAGTAGATTAGTAGCCGCATTGATAAATGAATGACTGAGTGAATGCGTGTTTATTTAGAAAAATGCAGTTGTACATATGAATCGTGAGATGGTAAAAAATACGTTAAAAAATATTGTGGTAATATAATATAAATTGATTCTTCCACAATGATTTATCAAATTGTTTACAAAAAAAGAAACAATAACATCGAATTTTAACGACTCATGTTCATAAAAGATAATAGATAATTAAAAAAGTATGTAATAAATGCATTTGCTCTTTTCGCAATAATATATAATATTAAATAATGGTGTTCATTGTAAAAGTAAAAATTAATAATTTCAATTACGATATAAATTGATTGAAAACGAAAATTTCTTTGCAGATTTTCATATAACAAAATGATTAAGCAATATTAAATAAGGTAAAGAATTATTAAGAATTATACGATATGTATTAATATACGGCGAATTTAATCAATAAAATGTAAATTTTTTTTTAATTAGCTAATTAATATCTCACATTGTAATAAAAGTATGAATTAATTTATTATAACGAGATGTTTTTTCCTTCCCTCCCTCTCTCTTTCTCTCTCTTATAAATATTTCAAAAGTAAATAGAACTTACGAAGGAAAGTTATAAGAAAGAGAGTAGAAAAGTATATTGAATTTTACAGATATTGAAAGACAAAATCAATCAAGTTCAACTGTTTAATTAAAAACATTAGATTTTTATCGTCATGAATCCATTCACCTGGTTCCCTTTTCCAATAAAATAGTAACGTAGTAAGAAAAAGGAAAAGTTTGCAATTGTTTCTAATGGCGTACATTGTCCATACAATTCTGGTCACATAGTCGCATACAAATGTACATAGACGGAGGCGACTATAATTGGATTAAGATGGGACGCTTGATAATGTTGGCCGCGTAGGTGTTGATGCATCGTAGGTGTCTCCAAAGCGGAACGAGGCAAAGGTTAGACGTATTTCGTGTTACGGCGTAGGATTGACGTTTCCGTTCTCCTTGTAAAGACACAATGGAATATAATGAATTTCTTTCGAAAATTCTATTTGCGCGTTCTTATCAATCTTTAATTAATTAGGGCATATGCAGTCTGATAGCGATAGGTTTGTTTATCTAACTTCTGATTAGATTGAACTTTGTTCATATGAAAAAATAATACATTACGTACGTTTATTCGGAGTTCAGTAAAAAATCGAGAGTAGCACTGTTACGTAGACCCTTGGTCGAGCAGATCACTTAAAAAAAAAAGAATTCATAAAGAAGAAATGTATATTAAGGGAGAAAGAGAGAACTTGACGTAATTACACTTCTGATTTATAGGAAACAACACAAACACTTGTTAGATAATTAAGATAAGAATATGAAATAGTAGAAACTTCGAAAAACATCTATTTATTGGTGCCTGGTTTTCATTAAAAGAACACTAGGTAGTAGCTACATAACCTCGATAGCCTCATTGCAGCTTTAATTCTCTCACGGTGTATAGAGTGATGTTAAGAGGAAACAAAAGGAAGGAAAAAGTGGAGATGCTCGATGCTGATGCGTGCCTTATATTACTGGCTGTCGTTTTAAATTGTCAAAAAAAAATCGCTCAGGCTGGACGGAAAGAAGGTTTCCAGGTGCGCGTCGTGGTTAAAAGTAGGTTGGCGAGTCCCCCTCTCACACCCACTCACCATATCTGTTGGTAATGATGAAAGCGTGGGCTTGACGTGCTACAGCAACCTTTACTACGCTCACAGAATTTTCCTTTTTAAAGCTAAGAACTAGACAACTTTTTACATTTTCTTGGTGCCAAGATCATTTAAGTGCAAAAGCTTTAGTGCCGAACGTTTATTAGCGAATAAAAAGTTTATTTTTATATTACATCGAAGTCTGATACTTTGTCACAAATTTTTAAGACTCCTTGCGTTTTTAACGAAATGTTAAAATATAATACACATGTACTCACTTCGGATAGACTAGAATAATTTTTATTCTGAAATTTATCAGTTCTCGTAAACTATATACATTTTTTATACGTACAGTTAGAGTTATATAAGTTAAATATAGTTCAGCCTCTTGCAAATTGATATTCTTCTTGACAATGAAACACATTAACTCTCTACATATGATATAAATAACATAAATAACAGACTGATCGATAGGTTTTCTTTTATTCTAATTATTAATTCATGCCGTTCCAAATATTTTTACATTTAATATATATGAAACATTACTATTAAATATTAAATATAACATTTGAGGCGTTGTCTAAATTATAATTAAAATAATCTAATAATATTTGTTAATGTATTTGTCATCAAAAAGTACGCACAATAACGTATGCGAATTTCAAAATAAATACAAAGTTAAGTCAATGACAAATAAAAATGAATTTAAATTCAATAAGATATTCTAAAATATCGTATGATGTTACTCAGTTGCTACTTGTTCTTCGTGTCATAGTCATCGTATATAAAGACTGAAAATAAATTAAATGAGTAAAATACCAAACCGTTGAATTATTTACTTATTTCAACAACTCAACGAAGGCACAACTCATTAGTTTGACGCGTTCATTGCGTATACATACTTAAAAAGAATATAAAAATATAAAATTACACGCCCGAACAATAACTTTACAGTAAGAATTTTATTTAAATAATAATCGAGTAGCGTTTATATATCTAAAATCAAATATATTCTTCTAAATAAATATTATATATCATTTTTTACGTAGAATAATCACCATTTGATAGTACGTAAATATGCAATGTAAATATGAAACGATATTCTGAATAAACAGAAAAAACTGAATTCTAGTTAAACTATTATATACCTAACGTTACTCATTTAAATATAGTTTATTATATCTATATAAATACGTTTATTATATTAAAATACATTCTGGAAATATTAGCATAATTAATTACTTTTTTTATATCTTGAAAATTATTAATAAAAAAAAATATTTTGAAATATAAATCAAGAATGCGTATTTTAATAAACTTTTAAATATTTTGAAACTACAAAATATTTACTATTTTCAATATATTTTTCTTTCTTATTTGTTCTTAATTCTACAAACAAATTTTATGTTGTTTTAAATATATAATCAATTCGTTTTATCCTTTTTTTAAAAATACATATTAACCACATTCAATTAAAATTGTGTTCCTATATAAAACTTATTAAATATAAAATTAATTATGTTCATTTTACATCAGGATAAATTTCAATATAAATTTTTTTTCTATGTGTATCTAAAAATCTATTTTAAATAGATTCGGTTATTTTCTTAAATGGCAATTAATAATAAATATTTATTTGATGAATATTGTTTAATAAAATTAATTAAATATAATTCAAATAATAATATTGAATGCAAAATACTTTACACATTCAAAATTATGTTATTGATAATTATTAAACAATTATATAATTAATAAATAATAAAAAATAATTTTGAAAGTTTCTAGATATTAGCGTATATAAAATCATATTAAATATTAAAGACTGTAATTATTTAGTTTCAATTTTTATACATAAGGTTCATTATTCCTGCTAAGCATTATCTGGTGTAATTCCTGAAATTTAATTAATTTTCAAATGAAATTTCAGTTTATATTTAATAAATAGTATAAATTAAATAAAAGCAATTCTAATATTCTGATAATCTTATTAAAGTACTTCTAAATTCTAATTTAACAAATATTTAAGTTTAATAAAATAATGTTAATATTAAAAATAATTTTTGTTTTAAAATGTTTAAAACAATATTTTTTTATAATATTGAAACTGAAGTTCAAATTTTCATAATTTTTAATTGTTTATAAAATTATAATCTATAGTTTTTGAAATTTAAGTAATATGTTAAGATTGAGTAACAATTTATAAAATCATTACGTTACTTATTGAGAAAATTTAATAGGATAATGAATTTTTTTTATACAGAATATATTTTAAGTACTAGTTCTTTTTCCGAGTACATAATTTGTTGGCTGGCTTTTCTCTTGAGCTACCCATTCTTTTCTTCTTTAATCTCGATTAACATTCCTGTTTATCTTAAAACTTTCATTCAACTACTGTACAATTCGCTCTGTAATATGCGAAGTAAATAAAATTACTTTTTCTTGATGTAATTAAAAACTAATTGATGGCTGAATTCACAAAAGTTGTATACTTTTATTCACAGCCATTTTATCGTCATTTTATTAGGTACTCTAATAATACCGCTCGAAATTTATTTGAAATTCAGCATTATTTAAAGAGTTTATGTAAAACAATTAAACAGATATAAATAAATCTTATAGATATAAATTTTCAGCAAACGAAAATGAAAAATAACTCAAATTTAAAAATAAATTTGAATTAAATCGATAAATGTTCAAAATATATTAGATACTTAAAAATATTTTGAACAAAAACAATTAAAAGAATTCTATTTAATCGACAATTTTTTTATTATTACTAATAAGCATATAGTTTTATTAATTTTATTTAAAAATTTTAAAACAAAGATTATAAAGACTATGAAAATAATCTAAAGTTGGATATAAATTATTATAAAAGCAATTATTTATTTAGCGTTTATATTATACATCTGATTAATAACAAACTTGTGCTAATGACAGTAAAGTGAAACCAGCATTAATTATATCTGATGAAAACATTGAACAATTGAGACAATTAAATACCGTACCTAGTAAATCGCGGAATCAGGAAGAATCTTTTAAATTCCGCAAAGATATAAACCGAATTTTACTGAGCGTTGTATGCATACAATATGCCCATTTTTCTCATCTGCATTCCTAGTAAATTAATTCTAAGAAAATATTGTACATATCAGAGATAATTGTACTATAACTAAATGTATGCAAATTTAACACATTATGTATGGATTCATTACTTATTAAAATACTTTTATACTCAGAAGACAAACAAAATGTTGCTCTTCGAAAAAGCATAATTAGTGTTCATATAAAATCAATTCTTAAAAAGATTTTAATTTTAGAAAACATATGTTTAAGCACTTCTAATATATTTCATTATTAATTAATCAAATTAATTTGGAAATTATAAATTTACATTTAAATTATAAATTATAAATTATAAAGTACTATAATTGTACAATATAAATAAGCAACTGTTTATTGGTTATATGTTTTTGTATATTTTTTTACTAATGACTTCTTTACTTCTCTTTACTGCTTCTTCTTTACTTCTCTTTACTACTTCTTCTTTACTACTCCTTTTTACTACTTGTATACTTTTTTATATAATTATAAATAAATAATTAAATCTTTTTACATTGTTAAGGCTTATAGCGAAAAATTTATGACACAAGCCTACAAATTTAAGTTTTTCGAATCGTTAGTAATTGAGTAATATTAATTTAATTGAATACGCAGAACAGTAATCGTTTCATTTCTATATTTCTTATTAAACGATAAAATTTATACTTTGCCAAGTTGTTTCTGAGATAATACTTGCAAAACTTTTATAGAATAAAGCGGTTTCCATCTATTACTGTCGGTAAAAATATTGTAATTTTTGCGTAATCAACATCTCACATATATCTCGTATATAGTTAAGTTAAAAAGAATGTCATAAAGTTGTTTTATTTTCGTTTTACTATTTGCCATTAATTCCAACAAAAGAGAATGAGAGGTAAAGAGAGAAGTAGAGACAGACAGATTCATAGACATAAAAAAAAACGGAATAATACTATACAATGGAGTTCAATATTTATACATGGATACATGGCATTTTGCATATGGCATAAATGTACTAATTTTATTTTACTGTATTGAAGCAATTTAAATAACTTTAGTATAGTTATTATATAAAATAGTTTGTAAATAATTTTATAGATATGTGCGCCAATACGTTATGGCAATTTTGTTTATGAAATGAATTATTTATCTTTTAAAATTGCAATGCAAAAATGTCGGGCATTTAACTTTGCACAAATTATAATAATAAATATTATCAGAAATATAATTTTAAGTAATTATTAGTTGAATTTATAATAAAAGTATATTAATATACGTTAGATAGTAAAAATAAAATAAATTATTATAAATAAATTATATAACAATAAAGAATTAAAAAAAAATTATTTTTTTATTTTCTTAATTATATCATAGTAAAAAATCGATACGTTAATAAATTATAATTAATATATTAATAAGTAAGCTAACGTTTTTAATGTCATAGATAGTATTACACTATTATTGGTCATAATTTTACAATTTAAATTTGAATAGAGTCAGTATGAATTATTTCAGTTTATTCACTTAAACGTTTCTTTATGTCCAGAATTAAAACTGTTTACTTATCCTTAAAGATTATTAATAAAAAGTAATATTTAAATTACTTTTTTAAAAATTTATAATGTTTAATATAGAATTTTAATAAGGAATAATTAAAAGTATGTACTTAAAAATATTAAAAATGAATACTCCACGCCATTCTTGAGGATCCCCCGCAAAACGAACATACCTCAATAATGTCCACCCCCAAGTGACTACGCTCTAATATACTTAAGAAAAGTTTTGTTTTATTTTATAAATATTGAATAAATAATTATTTATTGATAAATAAATTTATCAAATACTAAAATACTTTTAAATTGAATATAAAATAATTTTAAAAAACATACTTTACAATCAATTATAAATTTAAAATAGATATAGCTTATTTGTTTATTCGAGGTTATTAAAAGTAAATAAAACATTGAAATTTAAAAATATATATTCATATAAGACTTAAAATTTTTATGATTTAGCTTGGCATCAAATCTATTATAAGAATCTAGTTTTTACTTCAATTATTGATAGACATTAAAAATACTTTGTCTTTATATTGGAATTAAGTATTTAAAATTGAGGTACTCCCTGAAAAAAAAATTTCAGGTAAATTATAATAAATAGTATTAAATTTGTTAATTTTTTGTACAAAAATATAATTGACTTGTCAGGAAAGTATATAATATAATTAAAACAGAATATTCAACAAATTTTAATACAACTATGCCTAATATAAATTTTGTATACATACATAAGAATATTACGAATTACTTTTTAATAAACAGTAATACAGTAATATATAAATATATAAAAATTATATAAAACCTAATAGTATATGTTAAAAATCAAAGAAATTAATAAAATAGATAATTACCGAAAAGTTGTTAACTATATATTGAGAGATAAATGTATTACATTATTTTTCCTTAAATGTATTTATAGAATTTGAATGTTTTTTAGAAAAATGTGAAAGGGAAAGTAATATAAAATATATAAATAATATTATATATATTATATAATTATATATTATAATTAGTACAGCATTAATTGCAAATTCATGTTTGTACGTTTGAATTAATAAAATTATATTTATAAAAATTTATTTTTGTGATTACTTGAAAATGCATGTTAATATCATTTGCTTAAAAAAAATTACTGACATTATTTAGATATATGTTTTTTAATTCATTTTAATAAAATTAAATAATTGTAAAACGTGTATAATAGATTGTTATAATATTAATGAACGTATAAATATAAATTTTAAAATTTCGATGAAATTAGAATTGGCTTTATTTTTGAAAAAAAAATATGTTCTATAACATTGCTCTGGCCTACTTTCTCTTAATAAAGAAATGTTCATGATATTATGAATTCATTTTATATTTTGTATTTTTCTTTTTAATTGAAACGTAATAAATAGATAAGCAAGCAAATGCTAAATAGAGCTCACTACAGTCTTAATAATACAGATCTCCTTCCATTATGTTTATTTATTACTTGGTGTCGCTGTAAAGGAAATTATAAATATAAAGTTCAGGAAATGAAAAGTCGGAGCAGGAGATAAGTTATGTGATCTTCGTTTCAGCTAAGTTTCCAAATTATGGATATTCGTATACCCGGTTCGTAAGGAGACTCCCACATATACCGGATTATTTGCTCTAAAGAGGATATGAATGCATCGCGCATGAATCGAGCGTTCCTAAAGTTAAAAAAGACGATTGCGAATATACAGCTTTGTACAGGATAGTACCGTTTCTTATATATTTTTTTATATGCACTTCTATTTTAACTATTTTTGAACTTACTAACTACGATTAATCGTCATTAGTCTCTGTTCATGATTTAAGATATAAAAAAATCTTGCTGATGTTCCTACAATTCCTGCAAGACTTTTTCATTCAACGGCCTATGTTTTTATTTACTTTCTTTAACTTTCTCTTTTCCATGACCACATTTTCAAAATTTTCAATATTTTTTAGAATAATTTCTTTATGTAGGAAGCGTGGTCTTCAAAAGCCAAAACAATTTGATACCTGTACTGTTATTCAATTATTTATAAGTTAATTGTATATAAATTGACGTGATGTATTAAATATACTTAGTTTTATATACTCGATGAAGATAATCAAGAACGTATAACAGCCTTTTCCCAACTAACCTGCAACATTCAAACAATAATCATTACATACCTATTTAATGAAAAGATAAATTGCATTTATCATTTATCTACTTTAATTTCTAGTTCATTTATATTGATATTTTAATGATATTGTTATTGTTCGTGTAAATACATAATTGTAAATTGTTATAAAAAATAGATCCAACTGCTAAATATTAATAAAAAAAATAAATAAGTTACATTAACAAAAATGTCATGAAAGACCGATTTGAATTAAGTTTCGCCCATTAATAAGCGACAATGATTACATGTTCAAAATTAATTGTAAATTCATACTTACATGCAACATTTTACTTTATTCTTTTCTTTACAATTATAACCAATAAGAATTATCCCGTAATTTCAGTTAAATTCAGTTAATTTAATTACTCAAAAATATATAAATATTTCAGTATATAAGTAACTCGTTATAAATAATTAAACTGTTAGAATTTAATTAGCCCAAAGCAAAAATACACCGAACTCAAAAGAATTAATTTTAATCTTTGTCAATAAATTAAATAATTTCAATTATATAGTAAGCTTTTTTTGTTTGTTCACAACAATTAGACAACACTTAGAAACCCAACGAGTGCCAACGAAAGTCTTAATTACTAATATTATAATATAAATCAAATTAAGATATGACATATCTATACAGTTATGGCTCTATATATATTATATTTACTTTTTGAGTGGATTATAATTCAAGTAAATTCAGTAATTAATATTAGAGAATAAAAAATATTTAAATTTAATTTTGCTACACGCGGAGTATAAAAATCTGCTTAGTTTTAAAGGATAAGCAGTTGTTACAAGAAATCGAAAGCTTTCTTCTAAAAGAAGAACTGCGCGCTCTTTGACTACATAATTTAAAAATTTTCCAACTCGAAATCGAAGCAATAAAGCGTATGCGTATGATATTACAATACATACATTTATTAGAAACTTACATATATTAACCGAATCGCTTAGAGTAGATAAGATAACAAAGTTTTAGTGCTTCCCAAATACTACTCACTTTTACCTAGACTTGTCAAACGATGGGGTGGAAATGTGTATATGTACATGCTGCAAGCGACATTAATTTATTGAGATAGCTGTTCGGTAGCAGTTCTCAATTTACAGATTAATGTTGAGGGACTGCAATTTAGCTCATTGTTTAATAGCTCAAGAGCATGGTCAATACTCTGAAAGAAATTTCGTTTTTTCTTCAATGAACGCTGATAGTTTCACTGAACATTTATACCGGTTTTACTAGACGGTTTCGTCTCTAAAGTAATAATAGATCGTTAACGTCTATCACTCAAATAAGACATAAATCTAAGATTTATAAATAAGCTTAGTTAACTCTTCTCTATTACTCTATTATTAAAATACTCCTTGCGAAGTAATGGTTATAAGAGCGTGGCTTGATCCTAGGCTTCGCGTCGATTCGTGTTACAGATTCGCAAAACCTGCAAGTCAATACTCCAAATTGAAGGAATCTATTAAGCTTGCTGCAGTTTAGTTTGCAAATGTTTTTTATTTTGTTATAAATTTTTATATGGCCCAAAAATGTAATATTGATGCATATTTTTTAGTTGAACTTTATAAAATCTTTGAAGTATTCATTTTATCCTAAAAAACAGTTTATTTTATCTCTCAATAATATTTTATATAATAATAATAATTTTTTATATTTTAATTATATATGTTGCCGACGTCTACAGGAAATACAATTCTTCACAATGTACGGTAATATATTTAATAACTCGATATTGCTAGGTAAAAACCATGTACCCCTTGCTATTTTGTGTAATGGTTTACGAAGCAGTTTGTTGACGATCCCCATGAATATCAAAGGGGAACGGATAAGCTCGACTGTGTACATCTAAGATGAAGGCCCGAAGGTTAGATCAAAAGCAAATCCGAAAATTCGAAAGATTCTGTCCTCATCGGCCTAAGAGCAAATAACAGCTTGGTATAAATAAAATTTAGACGTTATCAACGTAACCAAGACTTTTTTATTAATTAACAATTTCCTACAAATCAGCCACTCTAATGCCACACATAAGTATGTATTAATACTAGTATTCTTAATATTATTGTTTTTATTTATACCGAGAGATATTAAAACTTAAATTTAGTGAACAATTTATTCGGGCCTAGCCTGTAAAATATATAGATATAATATAATATGATTTGGGACTTGTAGAACATAACTCGTGGAAGAATATCATCAGGGGATAGCTATAGCCGGAGAATTAATTGAAACTGTAGGAGTTATAATATAATATAAGTAATAGCTTGATGCGTGTATGGAAAGTGTAAAATTTGCAATAACAATTGAAAAATCTTTAATCAGCCTGACGTATGACTATCACAGTTTAGAGGTTATAACAGTCAGCAGTCGCATACTCTATTATAAGACACAATGTGACATATAGCTAATTTAAGAAAAGTGTAAAATTTGAATATTAAAGAAGCGCAGACCTTTTGGTGATATTACAGCTATTAATAATACGTCGAATAATTTATACATCGGCTTCAAAAGTATCCGATGCAAAATATAAAAATTACATTGAAAGATTAAAATTAGATTGAGACAAAGTGAGAAGGCAAAATAAAAGCGAATACGAAGATATACTTTTTTACACTTTTCTAGAATAGGTCCATCACAAGCAGTGTATGTATAAAAAAATTTTCTTTTAACTTATGTTTAATTTATCAGAATTATATTGAACTGCTTTACGCGTATAAATTATAAATACAATAAATGATCAATAAAATTTTTTGGTAAATTTCTGTTACCAAACATTAGTCTAATAAAAAAATTAATTTATCGTAGCTATTTATTATATTTGCCGTATATAATATACGGCATATATAATATAACCAAAAAATAATATTTCAAAAATAGATCAATTTTCCTTCTTTCTAATTGTTTATTGAACTTCTATTCGCTGCAACAAAGTTCTGCGCAGACGTTTATGGCTTACGTACGAATATATAGAACACAATTTTCATGACTGAAAACTAATACAATGAGGCAAATTACTTGGACGAGATATAATAATATTGCAATCAGAAAGCGAAAAAGGGGAGAAGAACTAACGTTTGTTAGTATATTGAGAAGAAAAATATACCATTGACGTAGTCAAAAAAAAAGATGGGACTAAGCAAAGAAAAAACTTATGTCAGGAACTTTATGGCCGCATAAAAATTAGTTCGTTGACAGTATGTTTCATGTTGCAACACAAAATTCAGAAAATATTTAATCGTTATTTTAAATTTAAAAGACAAACTACGAGATAGGTTTATGTAAATGACATGAAAAAAAATTCTATGTTATTAAATTTTTTTAATAATTTTAGTATTTTTCTTCATAAATTTTTCACTTATTTTGTTATGAAATACTTAATTTTTATGTTAGTACAATATATATTTATAATATTGTTTAAATATTTTATATGATTAATGAATATTGTAAATAAATTTACTTTAATTATAATTTAATTTAATTATAATTTCAAATATTAGTCGTAATTTAAAATACAATAAGATTAACCGTTAATTTAATTTATTAATTAATAAATGCTGACTTATGCATTTTTTGTGTATAATATCAGTGTAAAATACAAAAACGTTTTTAATATATGAATATCTTTTTTTTCCTTAGATTGAATTAATTTTTTTCTGTAAAATTAATAAAAAAATTTAATAATTCATTAAAAAATTTCATTTCACAATAATCAAATACAAAATTTTTAATACTATAATAATTTAGAGAAGTAATGCTTTTCAAGTTGAATTCATTGTATATTAAGACTGTATAAATCTATAAATATATATCAAACTATCAAATACATAATATGCATGAATTAAAATACATTCGGATTCAGTTCTATTCGAATAATTTTTCTAATTGTAAACCGAGTTAATTTTAAATACTAAAAATATAAATCAGAAATTAAATATAATTTCTTTATAATACTAATACTTTAATTATCAATAATAATGTACGAAGTAATCTAATAAATATTAATTATACAGAGACAAGAAAAAAATAGAAAGAAACAAATAAGATAGTTGTTTATTCACTGATTAGTTATAATTCCACGGAAAAGAAAGTTAATTAAAAAAAAAATTTATTATGCTGAATATAAGAAATATAATAAATAGCAACGAATATTAAAAATAAAATTATGAACTTGGATTTTTCAATAACTATTTAAAATTGATTCATATAGATAATTTTATATTTTAATGATTTTAAAGTTTTAATAATTTTCTCTTTTTACATAAAAAAATTGTTATATACTATTATGTAAATAACTAAAAGTAAAACATAATTGACAATATATATATTAATTTAAAACGTAACATGATTAAAAAAAAAATTATATAAATAAAAATAAACATTTCTTCTAATTTAATTTTACATATTAAAATTCTTAAGTTGTACAAAATTTAAATTTTTATATAAGTTAAACAAAATTTCATAAGCATAATTTACCTTTCTTATTATAAATTTTTATGACAAACATTTTAAAATTATTAGATAAGATATAGAATAAACGCAATAATAAATTTAATAAATAGTATTTTTATTATTAGAAAATTTTAATTTTTCGAATTTTAATACATTTTCTAAATTTTTTTTTTAATAGAAAATCTTCTCGAATATTAGGAACATATTTTTGATTGAATTAAATCGATTAAAGAATCTTTTTCTTTCTTATATAAATATTCTTTTATTATTTTAAGTTTCAATCTACATCCAAGCTTTTAACAGAAATTAGGTACTGACTGCACATAAATATCAGCCATGTATAGCAAAAATATTATTATAATTATTTTGTAATTACAAAACAAACTTTAAATATTTTTAATTAACTTTAATTACAAAATTTAAATAAACTTAAACGTATTTATAATAATAATATTTAAGTTGAATTAAATTAGTATACCATTTAAAATTAAAGAAAATTTTATAAACATAAAATATAAATGACATTAAAATAAGAAATTTATATAGAATTTAATGATAATACAAAAAATATTCTATTGTAATAATAATATTATAGTTATGTGAAGCATTTACGTTGTAATTGGTAAATAGAAAAAAAATGTACGCCAGCTAAAGTTTGCAAAATTATCCGAATTTATAATATACAATTAACGAGAAATTGTAAATATAACAATATAATAAAAGACAATGTTAACTAATATAAAGTCAAAATATAATATAAAATAAAAAATAAGAAAAAATATAAAAAATTACACACAGGAACACCTGTGATAATTTAATTATGCGGGTCTGCTCGTAACTGATAATTAATTAATAATGTTAATAACTAAAAAAGGATCAAACAATGAGAAAAGACTTGGGAATTTATAATTAATGTAAGTAAATACATATTTATATAGCTTATATTTACAGGTTTTTCTCTTACTATTACAGGATGCGCCCGTGTATGTACCGCACTTATAGGACATGAAAGTGAAACAAGAAATAGACACGAGATAGTTGATAAATTTAAGACTAAATGCGAACTAGTTCCACAGGCTGATTCCAAAAAAACTATATGCAAATAAAAGAATAAATCTACACGCAAAGAGAATTAGGTAATTCATTGAATAAAATAAATTATTACATTCGACAAAGAATTTAATCGGAAAAGAGAAAATTATTCACTTTATATTCATTCTGCTTCTAATTGTTGTTATAAAATGTCCGGAACATATAAGTTGTAAATAATTATTAATGATTAGTAATTGATCGTATGTGGTAATGGATAAGTTTTTTATGTATATATATTATTAGATAAATTGTTATAGAGACACACGTAAAAAAATTATGATTTAGTATTAATAAATTATTTGGTTCATGACTGGTGAAATATCTGAATATTTCTAATTACTTAATTTATTAATATCAATAATCGTAAAATTAGTTAAATCCATTATTATATTAGCAAAATATTTATTATTTTTAAAACAATATATCAATTAACTTAAAATATTAACTTTTAAATACATTATCCTTATTTTCTAGATTGGTTATTTATAAATTTATTACTGTTGATTATTGCTTTAGATTGTTACTATTATTATTTCACAAAAAAAAAGAAATGCAATGCAGATGATAATATTCTAAATACCTTTCTGGAGCATTATAAATACTAATCAACAATTGAATGTGAATATTATTAAAAATAAATAAGATATAAAATATAAATTATATCCTCATTACGAAATGTATGGATAAAATCCCGAACATATGCGAGCCAGTTGGTAAATATTTCTAAGATTCTAAAGACTACACATCGAGCAGCCCGTCTAATAGTTTCGGGTCAATAACCTTATGAAGACTTTTTTCATATTCTCGCCTTCACTTAGTCTCACTGTTTTATTTTTCTTTCGTCTTGCATATATATTTAGTTTTATATATATTTTTTCTCACTCATCTTATCTTATACTAATTTTATTTTTAATGGCATTATTATTGAATTTTATCTCCAAATAAATTACTTTATTTAAATTTTAAGAGTGTTACATTATGAGAATATTATTTTAATAAATTATATAATTATTTATTAAAGATACCTGTTTACATAAGCAGGTGTAAGTATTATATTATATTATTTATTGTAATTATTTTTAATTATTAATACTATAATTAAATAATTATAATATTATTTAATTATTAATTAATGATATTTAAATTACATAAGTCAAAAATAAAGTTTTTATTCAAAATTTAAGGATATTATTATATAAATATATATTCACTTGTAAATAGAAAGTTAACAAACAATGTTCACGTTACGTAAAGATTAATTAATGAGTATTATAAAAATGATTCTCTTTTAGTATGACAAGAATAATTAATTTAATAGAATACGGTCGAATAAGGATTCTTCTTAATGCTTACATATTTCGAATTTATGTCTAAAAATTTATAATAACAAACTGTAAAAAATTTTTTAGGATAATTATATGATCGAAATAAAGAAATGTTAGCTAACAATTTTTATTTCTTTAGGAAATACTTTAAAGGAACAAAAAAGTTAATGATTTTAATTTTTATAAATTATTGGGAAAAAATAAAGTAAAAAAAGGTTTATTGCGTTCATTTTTTTAATCTTATAACTTCATTAATCTTTATAAATTTTTATTCACTTGTTCTTTAATTACTATTTATTAAGTATTTTTCTTTTCCATCTCAAAGTATCGTATTGAAATATAAGGAATGTGTTCATCTTATATTTTATTTATTTTAAAATTTATTTTAAAATTTGAAGCACTTTTACATTGATACTTTATTGATTCTTTTATGTATACAAATTAATTTTATATGAATTTCACTTAATCTATTTATCAATATAAGTTTTTATGGTTGAAAATAAACATATGACATGTAATAAAATTAATTCATATTTTTAATTACAAATATTTTAATGTAATGTGATACATTTTTTACCTTTCAAATTAAATTAAGCAGAATATTAAAAAATTAAATTTCCATATAAATATTATTATTAATTTTTTATTAATAAAATTTTTGATGTACTAAATTTAATTTTGAAGATTGTATTTTCAATTTTATTTATTTTATCTTATTTTAAACTTGGAAATTTCGATCAAATTGATATTATATATCTCGCATACAATTAATACCGTAAATGTTTATGAAGAATTCTCTATCTGATTTCTTTGGATCATAGGAAATAGGCGTAGGAAAAAATGAGGGAAAAAATGAACATGAAAGCCTTCGTAATTAAGTCTACACGAAGTTAAATATAGTATACTTAGTAAAACATTTATTTTTAAATTCGAACGTATTCACGTGCACTGAGTGTGTAAAAGTTAATAAACATATCTGAGTTAAAACCCGCTAAAAATAGCAACCTTATCAGAAAATAATTTTAGATATTCATACACAGTAAAACGTGCTATCTTTATTTTTTCAAAATTAAGACCTTTATAGTTTACAAATTATATTATATAATTTTAATTTAGTTAATATATAATTGACAAGAGTACGGCTCTTGCTGAAAGGATAAAGTGTGCGGGGGGATGATAAATAAAAAAAGCTGTTCGGGATGTAACCTGAGACGGGGACTGGCGAAGGGAGGGCGCGCGCGGACCGAATAATCAGGTGGAGGTCTCGTGCCTCCACTTATACCCTTTTTTGGTTCCTTCCGCGCCGTCCGTCTCCTTCTTTGCTCCAGGGTCTCGCCCAGAACCTGCTGGTGCAGGCTCGGAAAAACCTCGGTTCCTGCCTTTTGCGCCCCTGACCTAACGGGACCTCGGGCAGGGTTTCCCCCGAGTTTTCCTTAGGCCGTGCGGGTACGCGTAGCGGCGGAGTTACAGGCAGCGCGCAGCGGGGGGCATATTGTCCCCGGCGTGTGTCATAATGATAGATAATATATTTATAATTATTAAAAATTTTTTAATTATTTTTATATTTTTATAGTTATACTTACATTTATACTGAATTATAAAATAAGGTCTAAAGATTTAAAAAAATTTAAATCTTTAAAACGTTAAAATTATTTTTAGGTAAGTTAAATTAATTTTTTAGGTATCTTATACAGTAAATTATATAGTATAATTGTTTCAAATACAAATTTAGCAATTTCAAGCAATTTCTCATGTTATATAAGAAAATTTAAATACTTTTTATATTTAATTTTCTTGTATATATTTATGTACGTGCTAGTGTATGTTCATCTATGTGGCAAACGGAAAGAAAAAGAAAGAGAATAAAGTCTTGAATAAAAGTAATGGTGAACAAGAATATGAAAGGTGATTAATAAATATACTTATACTCATGATTTTTAAGTTACTAATTATATACGGTTTTATTATTTTTTTACACAAAGTTCATGTTTTATTCTGATCCGCAAAGTCTAGATCCTACATATGTTTTTAATTAACCAAAACATTAGATTTAAAATGCATAAAAAATATTAAAATATTCGATATTAATTTTCTTCATCAAAAAGTATCTATAAAATAACGGTAGAAAATCTCAGTAAGCGGCTCAGTTAATAAGGTGAAATATTATTATAGAAGTATAAAAAGAATACAATGCTCTTCGAACCATAAGTTAAACAATTTTAAAACTTTTTTTTTAAACAATTAAATTTTCGGACAGTTAATAAAGTTTCGAAAATTAATATATTTTATTGCTCCGGTTAAATGATTTAAAGTTGAAGTTTAGTAAACACATAATTTAAAAATAATGCTAATTTTAAGTCTTTTATAATATAAAAATAATAAATATATACTTATATTCGTATAATTAGTTTAAAATTTATAATATTGTTATTATAAATTTATAATCGATTTTTAAAATCTGTATTTATGATTTATAATAAAGTAAATAGTAGTTGAATATTTGATATACGATACAGAAACTTTTACAACGATCGTCTAGTGACATTTGTAATGCGTGAATTGAAAAGGTATTCCCTTCATCTAAAGAAATCGTGATATTTTGTAAAATAAGTATATTTAAAGATATTGGATTTGAGGAAAGCTTATAGATTGAAAAAAAAAAAAAAATTAAAGTGCAGTGAATGTATGAGAACAAGAAATATTAAGTACTTTACTAGCCATTACCAAAGATTTCACAATTTCGATAAATACCAGACTCCATAAAAATCAGAAGCGATCAAGCTTGACGTTAAAGGACTAATCTCTCCGGTATTAATGACTAAATTTGCTCAGGCATAGGTCTATGTACCATAGGACCTGGTGCTAAGTGGATAAGAGGAGACAAATGGGGAACATCTTTAGTGCGGTACAGATACAGCGGGGTTCATCTCAACTGGTCTCTTACGAGTTTCGAAAATCTTCAATTGCGAAGTTTAATTCGAATTTGGTTACTTACCAGTTATCTATCATGTGATAATTAGATTATTTTACGGCCAAAATTAGACTAGTTTCATAAGAGTGCGAGATTTTAAAAAATATTAATAGACCATTAATACATTATATTATCACCGTATAAAAACCTCTTTATGTGTATAATCGGCAAATAATGTAACTAATAAACAATCGGTGACATGAAATTTATGCTTCGTCTATTTTATATAGGCCATTTATAGTTAAGTTTGAAACTCGAATCAATCGTATAGCCATTACAACATGACATTGAGTGATAGAATCAGTTTACCAACTGAGAAAGTATTTTTAGGTAAAAAGTTACCATAAATAGCTCCTCCAAAGTGCCAAAGAATATAGGTACGACTTTTTTTTTAATGTTCCGCTAGTGATTTTTATATGTCTATTTATTATTTTTCTTACTTCAAAATTCCGAAATATCTTAAAGCGTCATGTAATTGCATAATCATCCAATTTTTTAACTTTATTTTTTTATAATATTTCTTCAAAAATTCTCTTCGATTTAAGCGCTTAATTTATTACTTTAATTTAAAAAGTAATTTTGTTTATTTTTATAACTTTTAAGAATCGAAAAATTGTTCTGTAAAATTCAATTAAATTCAGGAAAAGGCGGGTTTCAACCTACCATAACAAAAAATGTTCTTTTATTCATTTTTGTAAAAGGTTTCCGTACTGCTATCTCTAATTCATAGTATTTAGCTTAAGGAGTATCTTAATACGAGTTTTTTTCTCCCATTCTAGAATCTACGCAGATATAAATTTAAAGAGATTTACAATAATTCAAGAAAAACTTTTGTAATATATTCAGGAAAGTATTTCTCGAAATTTAAAAGCGAATAGTGAGTTATTGTTGGAAAATAAATACTTTTTAGGGTAAAGTATATTAATTTGAAAGAAGCCAGTATATTCCATTTCATTCGCGTTTAGCATTTAAAAGCCTAGTTTTCAATAAAATTTGACAAATTTTTTTTGTTTTTATGTTAAGTACAATGAATTTTACCCATTTGTCGAAAGGAAAAAGGAGTGTATAAACGCAAAAAATATAATAAATCATTGTCTAGTCATGACAGATCCCTCGATTCGAACAACTATATGCCTGAATCGCAACACCCGCCATGCGTACGAAATAACGTTTGCATCTTCCTATGTTCTTTCTCGTTCACATTCCTGTCTTGGTCTTAAGCTGTTTGATACTGCAAATACTTCTATATGTATATTCATTAATAGTCTGTAAATCAATAATGGACATACAGAAGAATGACTCCCAGTTGAATCGAAAGAGAACGCGGAGGGGAAGAAGAATGAAATACTGGAGAAGAATTAGTCTATACGTGCTGAAAAGGTATTGAATTTTATCATAAAATCCATATGACGTCGTGCTCTCTAAACCTAACGATTATTCTAGCATGTTTTTTTCACTCGATTTCTTTATTAACGTTTGGCGATTTATTTCGATTTTTGAAATCTTAATTTATTGATCTGCCGGATAGTGTAAATAAATTATGAAAATAATTAGAAAATACATGGCTGTACCATTACAGGTTGTGATTTTTCATACTTCTTAAAATTTATAAATTAATATGTGAAAGTTTATTTTATATTGTAATTGTATTGTAAATAAGTTATAATAGCTTCTATCTATTAGCTGATGTTAGTCTCGCATACTTATTTGAATATAAAGTGATTTCTAGCAAAATTAAATAAATTATATTCCCATAAATATTAGTTAATTTAGCAATTCAACTATTAAAATTAATGCTCTACCAGTGGCTATCTGTTCTACCAATATTACAAAATTTTAAACGTATTCAATGTAAAAATAAAAGAATAAAAAATAATATCTCGCGCAGAAAACAAATATTAATTCAAAAGAAATTGTATTAATATAATGTATTAATTGATTTGATTATTTAGAAGATTGTAAAATTATATAATCATGATTATGAATTCAGTATAACTGAATTACCCTTTTAAAATTAATTTTTCGTTAAAAAAAATGAACAATTTACTAAAAATATATGTTCGTATGACCATTATGAGTAAATAATTAAAATTTTATGTTGTTAAAATTCTTTTAAGGTTCATAAATATTCCTTGTACGGATTAAATAAGTGGAAATCAAAATTCTCTACAACGCTCATTATTGTCTTCTATTATTGCTATTATTCATAAAAAATTTTTTTTAATTATATAAAAAAGTAAATAATCATTCAGTTTGATGTTCGAGCACGGCACTCTCGTTTATTTTTTTTGGTGGAGTTGTAGGATCACGAAATAATTACGCTATGTCAGCATAGCTTAGTCAAAATTTATTAACGAACAAGGAACGTTACAAGTTTCCCGTTGTAGTATATTAGACGTATTGAGATGTCATGGATAGTTTTATCGCGATTAAATATATCAAACGTGATTGCGCTTCGAGTTTACCCCGTAAGTGGATGCATGTGCACTATCTGGATTCCGTATCAATACGCCAGTGTGATAAGTGCATTTTTGACACGAAGTTCAAAGCACTGCAGTTTTAGTCCTAGTGAGACCGTTGGAATAATATACCGTTAATTGGTCGTGCCCTTTACTTATAGGGAATTGCAGTCCTTCCACTTATCCCGTGAGTGATAATTATTTAAAAATATTAACCATTATGTTAACAGAAATCATGACCTTAGTCAAGCAGAGCCTACAATAACTCACATGGCTTTATATACCTTATACAAAGCTCGAATATTAAAACACATAGTTTCACGAAATTGCGATGTAGGTACACAATTTAGACAGCGGTTTTCTCGGATTTTATCCGTGGTCGGATACACCTTTGAACTAAGAAAAATACTTCTATGAATCGCCAGTGTCATACCTGGATAATTAACACAAAACTGTACGCGATGCTGCCCTTGATTAAAAAAAGACCAGAACGTCCGTTGCAATGACGAAACATCAGGTCGGTCTACAAAGCAGAGTCTGCTATGTTCACATGCACCTATATATCGAAGCGAATAATAGGTATTTGCGGTCTAATCCAATTTTTGCGGGGAGCAATCCCGCGAACGCATATTGTAGATGTACAATTTGCCATTAGAGTAACTTTTCAACTTTTCAACATCGATGGAGGTTTTTTATGCTTATGGTAACATAATAAAAATAATTATAAACCAACGCAAGTGTCATTATTTATTGATAGTTCTCATTCCTCGTCTGCCCTATTTCAATTATTAATTACACTAAATTCTATACAGACACGTATTCCAAATAGTATTGTATTTTAAAATATTATATCACTATTATTAACAATTGCTTAACTAATTTTCACAAATTTGTTCAAATATTATCATGTATATATTTGTATACAATATAGTATAAAGTAAGGAAATTCTTTTTATAACTTCATTTAATAATAATTCGAATTATTGGAAATAGTAATACGTACTTCAGGTATAATGGTCTAAAAAAACATCCATAATGTCTCTTCCTAAATCGGCGGAATCTATTTCATATTATCTAGTTAATTTCAGATATTATTTATATATTGATGGACCAACCAGATATTAAAAAAAAAGAGAATCACATAAATGCACACTATATATATGCCATTATTATAATACATAATATTCTTTTAAACGTCATTGTTCTTCATAACAAAATAAGTAACAAATGAGGCATACGAATGAATATCTTATTATATTTATAGCTAATTGAGAAATACTTTTCTAACTCTTTTATTCACCTATTAGTCATTAAATAATTTATGTAGAAATTGAACTAGCAAAAATGGGAAGTTTATGAAAATCGATAACATAAATATAGAATAATATAATATATAAAATAATAATATAAAATATAATATAATCGAATAATTTAATAATATAATAATAATAATATACAGAAAAAAGAGGAGGATATTGGAATCGCAAAAAGTACTGTTCGAGCCTGAGGTCCCTCTCACTCTTCCTATCTCGTACGCAAGGGCCGGAGTTTGAGCTTATTTTTATTGGTTAACTAATTAAATACTTGAAAAACAAGTAATATTAAAGGAACATCGAAGCATGAAACCGAAGAAAGAGACAGCCATATAGACATTATAAACGTGTATAAGTGAGGTGAGTTTAAAAGTAAACAAAAGCTCACGCGTGAACGTAATGCATCAAATTCAATTTCGTGTGCAATTGTCTCGCACCATCAAACGAGTATACTATGCTCATGAGTGTAAAGGGTGTGCAGTTCGTAAAGTGTAAGGTTACCAGGGGCAAGCGAGTGAGTGTGGATACAGGTAGACGACGAATAACTTAAGCTTCGATAACCTAAGAGCCCAAGGCTGTCTCATAGACTCCTCGTTGGTCACAAGGCTAAGGTGTGGTTAACTCACGCTCACCTTCCACCAATGGTGGGGTGACATATCATCATATCCGTTCCACACTCAAAGCTACAGGTAAGAGAGCTCTATTTTTTTGTCGCAAAGGATCCAATCGCGATAGCGTTTGGTCTGGTTTAATTGAATTAGTATTGATAATTGTAAATAAGTCTTCTTTCTCTTGCTACTGAAGGAGGTTTTTATGCCCATGCGACTAGTAATAAAAAAATTATTTCTTTTCATTTCGTAATTACTATATTTTAATTGCACAACCCTTCCCTCTCTACTACTGAATTTATTAATATTAATGAAATAATAATAATAATAATAATAATAATAATAATAACGACAATAAAACAATAATAAAAATAATAACGACAATAAAATCAATAATAATAATAATAATAATAATGACAATAAAATCAATAATAATAATAATAATGTAAATTTTACAATTTAAATTTTACTTACTTTAGTGTTAAAATCGACGAGTTCGGAGGACGGATGGAAGGGTTTGTACAAATAAAAAGCAACGGTTTTCCCTAACTAAATATATATATTTTATTTATTAAAAAATGCAAGCATAAAAATCTCTCCCCAGTGGGAGGAAAAAAAGCCCTTAATATAAAATTATCAACTTAATCTAATGTATATATAGAACGCAGTCGATTACGAATAAGATCCTTCGGCGCAGAAACAGAGAGCTCTCTTATCTTAATTTCTACTTTGAGCTGCTGATGCAGTGTTGAGAACTCCCTAGGTGAGCTCATTGATAATACTCCTGAATGTTAGATACGCGAACCATAAGTGCCTCAAATTAATATCCTAGATGGATTGAAAGCAGGGATCTTCAATGAGCCGAATACGTTAGGCTCCAAATGCCATAAAAGAATATTTCTAACAATGGTACAACTAAATTACATCAATTATTACTATGTCTCCTTAGAAATATCTGTAAAACTGACTATCCTCTCGACCTCGTCGTGATTTCTAGCCCCCCTTTCCCTCTTATATGCAATTGTTTTATGTTGTATTTCTACTTACATAACAACAGCAACGACGACAACAACAACAAAAACAACAGCAACAAAAATAATAACAATAATAATAATGAAAGAATTTTAAAGTATCCAAATTTTTACAGTCACATTAGTTTCAAATAAATACGTTCATAAATAAGAAACAAGAGACTAACGTTTAATGATTATTCATGGTAAAGTGAATATCCAAAAAAATTTTCATATTTACAAAAAATTACATACATTCCTAATATACATTACGCATCAAACTCGTTTTGCATAGTAATATTAAATACTAAGTGGACATCACTTTGACTAGGCAATGCTTGAGTATTTTATTAACAATGCGATTAATGGTTTCTTGATAATTCATTTACAACATATATCTTTTTCAACAGGAGTAGATAACTAGAGTAAAAGCCATTTCATTCTATTGATCACGTAGCAACATTTCACATTTTAAACATTTCGATTGTTTTTCAATCGAACTCAAAGTACTCAAAGTAGAAAAATAGAATTTTTTTTTACTTTAATTTATTATTTTTTGTTATCTTATGTTATACGCATTACAAAAAATAATTTTTCAAATACATAGAACAACATGAGCATCCTATTCACATATAGTCTTATTAAGAAAACTGTTTTCCTGTTACGTATAGCAAAATAGAATAGCTAAATTCCTTTGAATCATATTAATCATAAATATTGCAGACCAATATTACAATATGTTTTGATAGTTTAGGATTCTATTTTTATTTCGTTATTGTTTTTTATAAGAATTATTAAAGTTCATATATAATTTATAATTATTTTATTTTTCTAAAGAAACGATAAAAAGTGAGAGGAATAAATAAAATATGTTGTTAATAATAGAAGAATTTAGACGAAACTCAAAAGGTGATGGATGAGACAAATAGTACGTCCCTGGTTTAATCGTCAGCAAGAAATAAAAAAGAATAATAAAGTCCAATATAGTAAGAAAAGCATGCGTAAAGAAAGAAAAAAAGTAAAAAAGATTGAGACAGTGATACATAGAAGTTCTTGGAAAAGATAATGCTAAAATTTTGTTGAAAAAGCATACGAACTATAAGGCCTGATATAGAGAATCCCTTGAAAACCCCAGACGTAATCTCTGACTAGTTATCTCTCCGTCTTTCTCCCCTTCTGTCTGTTTCATTCTATCTAACTCTATCTCTTATACGTTTGCGCGTGTTTACGATTCGAAACTACGCCTCGACACAAAGACCCTCTTTTATCGCGGGGCGACGTTGCCATGTCGTCATACATCAATCGTTTTAATGCATTCGTAATAAGTGTAGCAGTATTCACATGCAGGGTGAAGGAAATTTTGTGCTTTAACATAAGCAGAAAAAGGAGGATAAGAAAAAAACAAGAAAAAGGGATAAAGCTAAACGACTCTGCCAATATAATAGAAAAAGCATTTATTTATTTTTTAACATACAGCGAAACAAAAATGGTGCATTATATATTAAAAATAAATTTGTCATTACATAACTGAAACGAATAATGCTTACTGAATAAAATAGAATTATCGATTTTAAATATAATTCATTGATTTACAAAAACAGTAAATGAAAAGCCAATCAAATTAAATTCACGTCAAGATAGAAAAAAAGTTACTGTTACAGCGCGAGCCGCTTTTAAACCAAATCGTCAAGACGACCTCTTTTTCGTCTTGACTAAATTACAAACCTGCGCGGGAAATTAACTAATCGTATGACTTGGAATCAATTGTCTTCGGTCTGTGCAATTAGGCGCCAACTACCCGGCGAATGGCATGCCACCTAAATAACTAATTATCAATTAATACAAAAAAGGACCGCCAGTACACTCCCTTCCTTCAACAAGACTACTACTAAGGCTCATAATCAGCTATTGTGATAAGACCCAAGTCTACTCTATTCACAGTGTTACTCAAAATTCTACAAATAAATTAATTCTAACCACTATACAGTTTCTTCTTGTCTTTTGTGATTACCCGAAAACAACATTAACTAATAAATATCAAGGCTTGTTAACGCAACCCTTGTACAACGCGTCTAGCTTACAACTATACGTCCGAACAGTTATTAATGAATCAGACAGCTAAGACACCTAGCGGCGATGATGAACATTAAGACCTAATTACTCCCACACGCACACCGAATGTGAACAATATAATTGAATGCTGTCTCTCCACCTCCGGACATTGGCGGGAAGGCACCCCCTTTCTGAGCTAGACGCTCAACCGATCGAAAACCAGTACATTATGAGACGTTCGGTCAGAACGTGTTATCAATAAAAGACAAAAAATGACTTCAGTCCACTTTTCTCTCGCCTTCTCGATTCCCGTTTCTTCTTTCCCTCGTATTTATGCCGGTCAACTAAATGGACACTTCCCAAATATTTATGAATGATTAAATTTAATAATAATTTAAATAGTAAATATGAAAAATAAAGCAATTTACTTTATACTCATCGTTGTGAAGTGGAACTGAATAATTCTCAACACTAAATGACGCGATATTAGTTATTATATTGTATGATCTAAGAATTATTCGGCATAAAAACTTGGCATGGTGCTCACTTTTCAGAATAATTATTTAAATAACTAAGCTCCATAAGTGCTACAAACCAGTGCTTAGTTTCATAACTTAGTTATTTTTAATTTTTTACAAAAGTAATTGAAAATGAAAACAGGTATAGAAGTATTAAATTAGGAGACAGTGAGAGAAAGAGGAGGTTGAGGATAGAGGGCTCGATGAAGGAAGGCAAAACGATAAGATGAAGAAAAATCCTGTACCAAAATGACAACGCAAGTTTTAGCTTTTATGCCATTTCTTTGTCATTTCTGTTTTTTAAATTGACATAGTAATTAGTTGTCATTTTGGGACATTCCTATTTTAAATTTACATTACTTAATTTTTTTTAACGTTTTTCTCTTAATAATATATTCTTAAATAATTTATTATTACTGTTATTTCATAAATTTATCGAACCTCTACAATTATTACACACGAATAATCATATTCCATTATATTTATAAACTTGAATGATACAATTCAAACAATCTATAAAAAAACTATACCTATTAGCATAAATTATATTAGACAAATGTAATTACCGTACTTCAAACATTAAATGTGTCGTACAAAATTGATTTAATTTCTGGATATTTTCGATCACGTACCTGTAATATAAAAAAATATGATTAAATATATAAATAGATATTTGAGAAATCAAATAATTCTAATAATAGTCTTATAATACATGGATTAAAAAGATGGAAGAACTATTGACACCACATTTTGAGAATTAAAATTTATACGTGATATAAATTAAGCCATATCTATTACGACTGAAGATGAGTTTATGCTATCTATTACGAGAGCAGTAGGAATATTTAGCAATTCAAGATTCATGTATGCGGAGATGTAAGATAGAGGAAAAAGGTCAATGAGCAATCAGATTTGGGAAGTCAGGTTTTGAGAATATTGAGACAGCGAATGAAAACATATGTGTGAACAGAATTCGTTTTTGCACACGAAAAAGGGAACGCGAAAACTTAGTGAGGCGCGAATAATTGCGGAGTAAAACAAAAGTCGATAATTGTGAGCATGGAGTTGTACTAAGGTGTCTAATCTGATATGCGACATTAGGTAAAGGTGTTCACAGAAAAGGAATAGTGCGAACGGACGCCCGGTCAAGAGCCCAAATACCTATAGGAAGTAAGATGAGATTGTAAGCCCAAGGGCGCCATGTCTACCTTCATTAACTTCGTGATTTTAATTTAATTATGCCTTAAATAAAGAGTCAGGGATCATGTTTGTTTGTTAAAGCGATCGATATCTACGAGAGAATGATTTTGGAATACACAGCAGCCGGTAAGACTTTTGCACCTTATTATCGTGGTACTCCGCTCTTACTATACTATTTATAAGAAGTAGATAGATATGTAATCTAAGTGTACGTTTTCACATTGCACCTTATCTGATATAAAAACATGAACAATTACCAATCATTAAAATTTTTATATAATATTATTAATGATCGTTGATAATATTACACTACTTACTTTAATGAGTGGCCATTAAAGATAAGCTAGTATCTTTAGCCACGTATAATAAAATAAAAAATATTTATTTAAAAATTTTATTTAAATAATCTTATACTTAGTTCTAGATATTTTCTCCTGCTTGGGATACTTCAAACATACAGAAGTTATTGGGATGCAAGTTTGATTTTAAATAAAGGATAATTTAATAAACATTTAAATATTTATTATAGTCTTTAAATGTTTTGAATATTTTTGACATCTTTTATTTTATTTATTCGTTTAATTTAATTTAATAATAATTTAACTTTCATGCATGTGTGCTTTAATAGAGTTGTAATATTATATTTCACAACTATGCACATCATACTGATTGCAAATGGAGTAAGTTGTACTAATTATAAATGGATTAAGTTGTGTATCAAAGGAGGCGTACAAACAATTAATAAAGAATTCATTGTTAACGCGATTGGAAATTAAATACAAGTGAGAATAACTATATAAATTATGTAAATGTTGTGACGTACAAGGCTAAAATGCTTTTCTTTATCAACAGCGGTTCTTGCCTTGTCACATATATATTATTCGTAAAATTATATGTAGTGTCTACGTCATTTTCTACCGTATAAGGGTCGTATCGATTGCATTCGTCTCTCGTAGCGAAGCATGATTTTAATGTGATATAATTTAAAAAACGGAATGGCGTTTGACGTACTTTTATCACAACTGAGTAAATCATAAATTACGATGTCAGTATTTTTCTTAGTAAACTCTCGTTCTGCCGTTATCGTCTCTTATTTTCTTTCTTGTTATATATTGCCATATTTCTTTTCTGTATAATTTTTTAATGCTTTTTTCGATTATTTTTAGCGTACAGATAAAATAAATCAAACATTTAAAAAAGAAGTTGATTTTATTGATGTTTTATACATAATGGCATTTACAATTAAAAATGATATTATAGGATTGGTGGACACGTTCTACTAGTCAATTACATGGGTGTCACATGGGCAACTTTTTGAAATGAATATAAATAAGTATTGCAAATACGATGGTGAAAATTATGTATGTATAACATTTATATGTAAACATAACATCGCGTCATCTAAAAGTAAATAAAATATTTTTTATATATACTGTGTATTGTAAAGGAAGAATTACTTTCTATTCATACAATGCATATAAAAATGTTAAGAATTTCGAAATCTTCTAAATTTCAAAATAGATTGTAAAAAATTTAAGAAAGAAAAATTGAAGACGAGAGAACACTTGCAATAGAACAAGTTAGGCTATAAATAAATTTTCTTTAAGTGGATTATTGAAAACAAAAAATGTGTGTGAACAATGGCAAATCGTCGTAGTTTACTCTATACCCGCGTATTCATCAACTTATGGGCCAGGTTTGTAATTAATAGTTTAGATCAAGGTTAGAGACGGTTCTGTATTCTAAATCGATATTTGTTTTGCGATTGCTTGACTGAAATCTCGAATTGCTCACCAAATGCCAATTGACGATTCTTTGAGTTGGATAGCCAATGCGTGAATTTTCACGATACAGAAATTTATTTTCTGTTTTCTGATTAAGACTTTTTTTACGTTTTATAATCTTGAGTAACAGCTTATTTTGCATGTTTTTTTGTCTTCAAAACAAACAAAGAATTTCCTGAAAATATCCAAGATGTCGGTAAGTTAAAATGATACTATTATCATTTATTTATTATATAAACATTCTCATATGAGGTTTTCCAAATGAATGGAAAACAACCGGAATAAGATATATTTCTAGCTATTTTATCGGAGACAAGATTGGTTAAATAATCCTTAGTCATTTATAAGATGCTAGTATCTATACAAAATCAATTTTCATTATTATTATGTCCTATGCGTACAATTTGTGATTACTTTTACAGCCTTTAGTAAAGATAATTGAAGCTTCTAACATATGTAAGCCGAATATCCGGATCATTATATCAATTACAATAATAATTGGCTTACCAATTACAATTGATCTTTATCATATTACATTGCCTTTTTTTGTTATGATTTTATCGAAAGTGTTGTATCACCCTCTTCTCGCTCTCTTTCGTTTTCTTGCACACTTTTTAATCAACGTACACGACAAAATTTTATATGTTCGGAAACTTTATCATTACTCCTAGATAATAGTTTTGCATCCATTAAATTTATTATTATATATTTATAGTGTTAAATAATTTTCTTGAGCTTTCTTATTTTCAATGGAAATATTACATTTAAAAGTTATCCGATAAAATTCACATATGAATTATACACACATTATATCACACATAAATATGAAATAGTAATAAATATTAATAAATAGTAATACATAAATATTTTAATAATTGTTATTATATTTCCCCTTTACGTATTATACCTACGATAAATATATTTTACAGAATTTTATGGTTTGATTAATTTACATTTAACGACAGAATATTTTGTATGTGATAGATGATATTAAAGTAAATTTTGTTTAAAATAGAAAAAGTTATTAGGTGCAAACACGAGAAAATATTCCATTACCTTATTAGATATATTTTGCCAGTTACAACTGTTAGAATCTTTTTTATAATTTTTAAATGAGAGCACAACACTAAAATCTTATGGGAAATACGAATTCGTAAGCCAAGTAATCACTTACTAATTTGATTACGTTGTAAAGCCTACATTAATTGGTAGGAACTGCGGTTTCACAGTTTATCAACTTTATTCGTGAAGTCTTATACATGGAGAAGAAAAAGCCGTAAAAAAGATTATATATTAACAAAACTTAAGAAAGAGTGGATAAGAAGAAATCACTTTAAATGATTTGTGGAAAGAAGATGGAAAAATCTGGGAAAATATTTTGAAAGTTGTACAAAACGTAAAGAAAAAATAAATTGGGTATAAAGAATTATAAATGCCAAGGTTTTCCGAGAGGCTTTAAAATGTAAAAGGTTACACAATCTGCTTTACAAAAATAGAAATAGAAGACAAAAGAAAAAGTCAAATACTTCTCTCTCTCTCTCTCTCTCTCTTTCTATATATATATATATATACTTAAACTCATCAATTATATAATTGATATATACATAATTGACGAATTTAAGAAAGATTTAAGAAGGAATGGAACGTTTATTATTACACTGTAAAAATTATTTTATTGATTAAAACTTTTTACAATTACCTAATAATACAATTCTTTTATTTTTTAATTATATAAAAAAAATGCGTAAGTAAGCAAATATATGTACCAAAAATGTATAATTATGGCAGTCATGCCTTCAAATATTTCATAGAATACTTTAAAGAAATCTACTTAGTTTAAATAGAATAATGAATATTTTTTTATTTCTTTAATAATATTATTAAGTATTAAAATACTATTTCTTATAAAATTTCTTACAAACAATTTCTTACATTACATTTATTACAAAAAATATTTTAAACAAGAAAATTAAATATTTGGAAATGCACTTCTATTTAATAAAATTTTAAAGTTAAAAATAAGCTTTAAAATAAATATGTAGTTATATAAATATGCAAATATAAGCCTTTTAATTGTACAGTATATTTAAATAAACTATTGATTAGTTTTCGATATTTCACAAATTATTTGAGAGATTATAAAAAGTAAATAATTTACTGCATTTATAATTTAAAATATTAAATGCTTAAATTCTTATTTTTAATGTACCAAATTTTAAAAATTGCAAATATAAAAAATATTAAATTTGTTATATGAAAACACTAAATATTCGAAAATCTGTACCACGAAATATGTATTGCTTTCTTAAAGAGAAAGTTAGATAAAGTAACTGGTATTATTTTTTTAAAGATTTTAATATCCGTACTTCCTTTAATATTATAAATTTGTAAGTACTTATTTTTAAAAATGTTTGTCGAAACACATGAAAGTTTATTTATAAGGATATATCTAATGTGAATCTAATCGTGAATTTATATTATTCTATAATTATAATATAAATCATGGCTATAAAAAGTTTCAAAAACAATGCATTTTATTACATTTATTAATTTTTATTATCATCTATATAAATTACAATGTAAAAAATGAGTACAAAATTTAGTAAAAAAAATTATTTAAGTTGTGATACCATTTAGATTATTAAAATCAATACAACCGTTGTAAGTAAGTTTATGTATAACTAATAATTACATTATATTTAATTAAGAAAAATAAACCAAAATATATTTTAAACAGTAAGAAACTTAGTCGATCAAGTTGTAAATATACGTATATCAAAGGAAAACCATAAATACATATAATTTATCTTCTTTTTGTGAATGTGAATTGCAGGTATCTTTATTATTTGTCACAGTTTTTTCAGTCTACTTCTCTATGATATCTTAATTACTCAACCATGTTTGCTCAAGAACTAACGTACGGTGGCAGGACTGAATGAACTTCAAAAAGGAAGTTAATGTACCTAAAGAAAACTGGATCGATTTGATTTCCTTTTCGGTTCGGTTCAAAAGTCGTAACTACGCCATATCCTCATCTTTTCTTCTACATATTAGCCTATCTTGAGGATTTTACCGGTTCGCGGATGAAAGTCGAACCTCGGGTACGATTGATATTCAAACGTTAATATTTGCGTGATTATCGCGAGCACAAAATGGTGCAACAATATCAACGGTGTCTATTTGCAGCTGCTCATACCTATCTCGATTCTTCTCTGGCTCTAGCTTTGTTCTTATATTGCACTCTCAACTTACAGGACTTATAGGTAAAAATCTTCTTACCCATTTACTAAAAAATTATCTCAGAGATACGAATGAATCGTCTTGCTTTCAACCAATTTTTTATGAACTGCAAAAAATTTTAATAGTTTATACTTCATATGAGTTTTTCCTTTCATCTTACTATCATTGTTCTGATTGATTTTTTTACTGATTAAAATAATAGTATCTGATAACTTTACATTGCTTAAATTCAACATTAAGATGCTTCTAGGATCTGTCGTAGATATTAAATGAATTCCTTGGTTTAGGTATAATTAATATAAAATCTTTTCATGTTAGATAATTTGATGTCTTAAACTTATTCCTAATGTTATTTAAAAGTTTAAAAAATTAAAATTAAAACGAATGTAATTCCAATGTATTAGGTGATTGTAAAAAAATAAGATTAATAAAAACATAATATATAGCATATATCAGTAATGAGATTGCTATTATTTGTGATTTAACGATTTATGACAAATAATTTCTTTTAAAATTTTGATTTCTAATTAAAAAAAAAAATCTAGAATAATAAAAATATAAAGAAATATTATTTAGTAATGAAAAAAATATATAGATATTGTTATATATCTCAAGTAAATAGGTTTATTTAAGCAAATATTTATATCAAAGATACTAGGACATACAACTCGCAAAACATTTTAAACTTAAATTTTAATTTAAAAAAAGATATATTTATTTTGTTTCTAATGAAATATTTGTTTTATATTTTTTGTTGTAAAATGATTTCTATGTGAACCTTATTTTTAAAATTGTTAGCAAAAAATTATCATGTTAGAGATAAAAAAAATTTCTAACTAAATAATTTTGAAAGCATCTCCGTTTAAATCATGTTATTTTTTTACATCTAAAATATAAACAATGACGACACAATCTACACCTAGAGCAAACCACTTTAAAAATTGTTTAACTATTACAGAAACGTGTTACCATCGGCTTTGTTCTGTTAAGATCAAAAGTGGGATAGACGGACGAAGGAATGGCGTTTATGACCGGAGCAGCCAGAAACATGAAAAGAGAGGAGGGTTAGGAGAGAGAGAGAGAGAGAGAGAGAGAGAGAGAGAGAGAGAGAGTCAGCGTCCTTATGTCGAAACTATAGATATAAAAGCCGACCCTCGCTTGGCGGGTAAATGCTTGGACGTTTGGCCTGTCAAGGTCTTGCGTAAGTGTTAAAGGACGCTTGACTACAAAAACAGGTTTTTGCCCCCCCCCCCGCACTCTTTCACGTTCTTCTCTGTATATGCAATTAGAACGAAATACGTTAGAAAACCCATTGCAATTTCTCCACGAAAACTAATTCAATGATATTAAGACAACAGAAAAGAATTGTTCAAGCGAGATTGCGGAGAAAACAGGGAATGCTCTATCATTTAGAAAATATAGCTAAATTTCATTTAACGGCCCTAGCAGGTACACGTGAATTCAGCTGCCTTCTTTTTCATTCTTCTTTGATGTCTTTTTTATTAATTTGCGGTATTGGATAAACTCTAATGGGTAAATGCAATATATGCTATAAGTAACGGGCTTTGAACTGATTTTTATTATACAGCAGTACATTTTTAAAAATTAGTAATTTAATTAAAATCTTTCAATAAGGGTTTTAACCAGTATTATCATTATACTTATAAAAAATAATACATTTTCACAAAATGAAGCTTATAACACTTTTTTAAAGAGAATTTCAAATTGATAAATAAAATTAATTGAAAATCTATGCTCATTCAGATCTTATAGAAATATTTAAAACAAGTATTTAGAAACTTGAATCATCTGATTATTTACTTAGCTGATAAATTAAAAAAAATGCACAACTTTCATTAAGAATACATACATTTAATACTATATTGAAAAGATTTAAAAAGATAAATTTTATTCTCTTTTCAGTAGAATAATCAATAGAAAGTAATGAGCTTTAAGTCATTGATTTAACTTTTTCTTTTATTGTACTTTATTATTTTATTTTATTTAATTTTTACTTTTAATTTATAAGTGAAGACAACTAGTGATGTGTATATAAAAAAAATGCTTGGTTTTAACTAATGTAACGACTTATCTTAAGAACTTTACATGCATTTTATAAGATATTTCAGCAATGTAAATGAATTATATTTAAAATAAAACAAAAGATTTTTATACACAAAAAAAATAGGTTTTAGTATATTAAAGCAAATTAATAATCAAAATATGATTGTCATTAGCGAGTATATATTTCCCATTTTTGTTTTAATTACATCGCAATAAAGGCTTATAAAATTGTTCTTGAAGCACAATTTACTTGTGTAAACACAGATTACTCACAATGTATTATTGCGGATCGAAGATATGTTCCAAAATAATATTTAGGAGAACATCAATAATACTTGGTTCTTACATAACAACGTATTTTATTAAATTTGAGTTTATCAGAGCAACGAGAGTTAGAACCGGCTAAACGTTCGGAGTCCAGTTAGCCAGCTATCTCAAAACTAGCAAATTTCGATAACAGCCTTGATTTGGGAATAATTTAATGCTGGGACTGAGGCGAAAACATTAGATAAATAATATGTTTGGACAATATCTGTGGAGGACCGACTCACCACTTATTCGTCTCATGGCGGCCGACTCCTCTTCGTCGGGCGCAAGAGTCAGCTAGAGCGTCACAGGCAGTGGCGTTCGAGTGATGCACTCAGATGGCTGGTTTAACTGCTGTTTCACTTATGCTGAAGAGTCGAGTTTCTTCTTTGTACACATCATCGGGCTGCGGTCATCGGGGAGACGCCGCGTAAGCAAGTCTTATACCCCATGTTTTTGGAGCCGATCGATGCTCCGTTGGACGCTGTTCTTTTTTCGAAGCTTTTCACGCGTCCCTCAATGACGTTGGTTACAATTATGATAATAGATATAATGATAATTACAACGACGACTACTATGGTCGCCCACCGCAAATCATGGCATCACCTCGCGATTTACACATAAAACCAAAATGAAAGGACAAGAGGGAAATCACACTCAAACAAGAAACACACTCACACAAGCACTCGCGACACCGCAGTTCCAACGTCCTCTTTTCACAAACGCCGAGAGCGATCTCTGCCGGTCTGCATCAACTCGGACGAGTCGTTCTTGAAGCCAATGGAAGCGCAGCCTAGTGTTTGTTAAGAGAAATACTATGATTTAGACTGCCATCTCTTAGATGTCGCACTCATCGTTATCTGCTGCGAATCTTTCAGTTGGAGTCACCAAGCCAAGTTTCAATAGGGGAACGTTGATCACAGCGTGTATGGGGTATCTTGAAAGATTCTTTTACGTGTGTGGGTCTCTAAAGAGATGAGAGATTATATTTTATCTGGTCCAGCTTTATTCAATCATTTGATACTTTTCTTTGCCGATAATTGTTCCGCTCCAACATCTTTGGCTACTCGAGAAGTCGTATAAATGACATTCATTAAATGAATCTGAACATTTATCAATTACTAGACATCAAAGATTAAGCATGCTTTATTACTGTTAAGATATGTATAATATATTTAGCATACATTCATGAAACATTAAAGTTGCACAATGAATTTTTGAAATCCGCTTTTAAACAAATAAAATCTTTTTTACGTAAAAACTCTAATTGACTTTATTTATTAAATAATAGTATAAATCTGTATAATATAGTCAGAAATATTGAAATAGAATAATACTTAAAGAAAATGTATTGAAAAAACTTTACAGAATTTCAATAATGGTTTTGTAGATATTAAATTAATCATAATGTTAGCACGAATGTTTATTGATTTAATTATTGTTAATACATTACATATTAATACAAAATTAAGAATAAACAGATTTGGAGATTTATTTAATAATTAAAGCAACAATAATAACAATAATAACAACTTTTTATTAGAATATTTATAAATATAAACAATAAATAATACGTTATTATTATAAATACAGATTTATATTCAATAACTTCATAAATCAAATATATGACTTACTGAAAAAGAAAAGTAAACTAATTACGACCTCGCAGAAAAGAAAGGATCAATCATAAAATTAGCGTGAAATATCCCTATAACTGTCTAATCTTTAAGCTTGAGTATAAAGAGGTGATAAAAAGCAGAAATAAAACAAAGCAAATGTTGCTTGTGAATTTATTGTTGTCATTCACGTTACTCGTAACTCCTATCTCCAACTTCTCAAATTTTTCTTGTCTTACAGCTTTTCAAATTATTTTTAGCAGCGTATCGTCGACCAGCGTTGACAGACTCATTATTATGAGCACTCATGCACGGGCAAAAATCTCGTTTAGATGTAGTTCCCAGATCATTTTCAAATTTTGAGTGAAAGCGAAACTTCTTATATTCATAGATTGTATTTTATTGTAATTAAATTATTTCTGGTTTATCTTTATTTCAAATTCGGAAACTCAGGCTATAGCTTCACAAATTTGATCTTTCATATCTTTATTTATTTTTCCTATAATTACAGTGGAAAAAATTTTTAAGTGAAAGTTTTTATTTTATAATTTAAAAAAATTGGAAAATATACTTCGAGTTAAATACTATTGGAAGTATAATTGATTCTTATAATTTTCGTCACATTTTTTTTAATAATGTAAAGATAATTATAGTAAAATTTAAAAACTATTTACAATTTATGTTATATAAATAGTACTATTCTTTATAAGTCTACGATGTTTGGAAAACAAATAACACTTAAATTAAATTATTGTTAGAAAATTAATAATTTATCTCCATATCTGTAGAATACATAATTATTATTCAAACAAAGTTTTGAATAAAATAAAAAATTTCTTATAGAGTAATAACATCATATTTAGAAATCCAATTTTTCAATATATAAATTTGATGCTCAATAAGTTTGTGAAAACATTTATTTCGCTACATATAATAATAAACAACTTTTAATATTCCATAATAATAATTATCTTGTTAAAATTTTATGTTAATTTACATTACAATTTAAAAAAAAAAAATACTTGTTTAATAATATACACGATTTTTTATATACGATTATATATATATATTTATTATTTATATATATTATTTATATATTATTTATATATTTTTTTATATTTTTTTTTATTTATATTTATCGAAGATAAACTTAAAAAATATGGGAGTTATTTTGATACATCAGAATATCTTAATTTTCACTTATGGTAGTTAATACTATAGTTTAATTTTAATATAAACTATAATAATCAAAATTATAAATAAATTCACTTTAAAATATAAAACTCTCAAATCCTCAATTTCACAAGCCGAAAAATATTGGGAAAAATAAAATGGGAGGACAAACAATTCCGAAATAATTATTTCGCTTATTCTAAAATAGATACATATACAATAGTTTTTTTTCGAAAGAACTCAAAGTAATATTTTTATAAAGAAACAACGCGTTCCGATCCACATACCGATAGGTTTATAGTTCACATAGCAATAAATACAAAAATAAATCAATTAGAAGATATATTGGTAATTGAATGAGGTTGATATTAGAAAAAAATCTTAGATGCAATTATAAAGTAAGAAAAAAATATAACAGTTTTATATATGTTGCAGTATTCGGAATTGACATCAAACTGATGTTTTTTATCTTAAAAAATTGTAATGAGATTATCTACAGTACAACACAAATCATAGTAGTATATGATGTTAGTATAAAATACTTAACAGGCATTACAGTTAATAATTCTTTAAAAATTGACATACCAATACTATGAAGCTTATTTTTTGTAATTATAAAATTTGAAATACCAATACGTAGTAATATATAAATGAATGTATTAAAAAACTTTACCAAACAATAAAGATACTATATTATTCAGAAAATTAAAATTCTATCAAACAAATACTATGTCATGCTACTATCTCCGTGCTATTTCCCATGATTTGCATTTTTTTTTTTTTAGTAGATGACCATGCAAACCAAGAATTTCCAAGAATATCTGAAATAATTAAATACTATTTTTATGTAAATATTTTTACGTAAATGTTCTCTCACGGGAGCAGATATATTCCACTAATTAAAAATACCGAAATTTTAATATTTTTGAAATTTCATACCAACAAAATCAATAAATAATTTATTTAATAAATAAATAAATTATTTATCATAAATAAATCTAATAAATTAACAAATCCGGCAGGCTAAAATATAAATTAACGATTTTAAAAGTAAAGCAACTATGAAAAGATTGATTTTATGAAAGTTTCTCCAGTTGAAATTATAATGTAAAAGCTATGACAATTTTAAAACTATTGAGACGAAACCTTATAAAAAAAATTTATAAAATTTCCATGAAAGTCGCCTTCATGCTTGCAACGATGCATACCTCCCTTTCGTAATGCTCATGAGCAACTAAGATTAGGAGCACTGTCGTGTCACGTTTGCACTCTCAAGTGCTCTTCTTGTGTCTAATGAATACCTTAAATCACATTCAGAGTATTTAAAGGAATGATAAATAGAATTTAGCATTTCTACTTTTAAGGACATCAAGTTTTTTCCTCCTCTCGTTCACTATTCTGATAGGGGTTACATACAGATATTTCTTGAACTTGGAGAAAATGCCTCACCTTATATTTAATATTATTAATTTAATTTAAGAAATATTATATATTTAAAATAATATATATAAGTATTTTTTACTAAAAGTTTTTATATAGATCGACTGCACGAAACCTTTTTCGTTTAATTCAAATATATAAAAATGCACCCTAGAAAGAAAATCACATTTTACATAACATAAATACATATTTTAGAAAGAATTCTTTTAAATTTAATATTGAAAATTTAAATTTAATATTGAATTGAATTGAATGTTTCATAAAACAATACAATTAAGTAAGCAATAAAATTGAACTATTCAGGTGAGTAGACTAAAATAATTTTTTGTGTATTTTAAGATTTTATCCTTAATTTGCTAACATTAATTATCTTTTGATACGTTTTTTTGAAAGATTATGATAATTAAGTATTTTCTTATAATTTTTATTTTATTAGTGACGTAATTAACTTATTAATTAAATTAATAAATTATTAATTATTAATTATTAATTATTAATTAAAAATAATGTTTATTATTAAATTTTCTATACAAAAAATAATCTAAATATTAGTATTACTTTTAATCAGTGCACAGCCTAAAATATTTTTATTGTATAAGCTGAGCATATATTTTAACCTAAAATTAAATACATATTAAATTTTGACATTGATATAGAAATAGATATAGAAGTTTAAAAAATAAATGAAATTATGTGCATTTTTTGCAATTAGTGCAATGTTCATTAGTAAATAACATCAAAATTATATTTTCAAGTGATTTATAAGGTTTTAAATCCAGCAAATTTGAAATTGTTATAACTAGTAGTTGCAATATAAAAAAAATTTGAATCATTTCTTTAAATTGTACGTAAATGAAAATTTTTTTAAACAGTATAAAAAAGGAGTTTTTTTCATTATATATTATTAATACGGATTTCACATTAATGTAAATAATTACTAAATTTTTGTTACTAAAGAAAAATTTTCAAAGCAAATATTTATATAGTTTAAGAATAAAAATACTATTTTAAATAAAGTACATAGTTGAATGTCATATGTTAATTATGTTATTCTATCAGTGTTAAAAAATTTTAAATTATCTGAAAATGAAGAGGTGACATTATTTCATGAAGAGTAGAGTATATATTAGATATAAGTATTTTATTATCTTGTCTAATTTATAAACTTGAATCAAATTTTTATCAATAGATTAACTTCATTTAACAGTAATGAATTATTTGCAATATCTCTTTTATTTTCTCTAATGACTATTAATGAAGCTGTGCTTTGACTAATACCCAGTATTGTTTTTAGTTTTAATATGTATACAATAGCTTGAAGATACATGTATTTATTCTAAATACATTTTAGGTACAAAATATGTACATACTTATATATGTGGGCTTAAACTATGTTCACATGCAAATAAAAATCATAGATATAGATGTTTATTTAAAAAACAAAGAATTATTATTGAAATGTAAAAATTTAGATAATTTCTTATTTTTATAAGGTCATATAATTTAATTTAAAAAGGTTATATTTAATTACATGTATTATAGTTAGTCCTTGTGCGTCAATATTATTAACGATTAATGTGTAACTTTATTGGTAAATAATACTACACCAATAAAATACAATTTTTGTAGAATTTTCTTAGTGTAAATAAGATAATATACAGTAAGTGCTTGTGCATGACAAAACGCAATTTTGAATTGTAAATCTTTAACAGTAAAAATATACAATATAAATTTTTCATAAGTTATAATTGTTTAGATATGGAGTTGGCAAGTTTCAGTGGAATTTTCAAACTCAGAGGATTAAATAGCATTCAGTTGATTTAAAGTACTGATTTATTTTTTGCGATATCACGATGAAAATGAAGGCGAAAACGATTCCTTTTGTATAAAAAACATCACGAGGCCAATTACTATCTTCATACTGAGCGCGTGGAGCGTCTCACCCTTCCCTCTCGCCCCTCAATTTTTCCAACTTGCTTGTTTGGGAACGTGGAAGAAGCTGATGACGTCCGCAACTTGACAGTAGTAGAATATTGGTTATTAATAAACTATTTCATAGGTTCATTTATTTAAGAAAGTTGAAAATAATAATAAATTTAAATTAATTTGAAAATAGTTTTAATATTTTATTTCGATTTTTTAATTCCAGTACGCTTTCATATATACAATATTTACAATAAATATATATTTGATATTGCACAAAAAATGTATGCAAAAAGTTCATAATAAGAGAATTGATTTTAGTGATTCAATTTTAAATTAACAGAACAAATTTAAAGAACATTTATTTATAAAATATATATGCAATATTATTATTAATCGAGTAATTGATAATTTATTAATTAAAATATTTTTGTGAATAACGCGAATAATAATTGTGCAAGAACAATAATATAAAAATAGAGAAATGTGTACACGATACAAATAAATTATTACAATGACCAAGCGAGAATTCACATAAATAACGGAATATATTTTTTAAAGATAATAAATTATTCTATTAATTATTAAATTTCAATTATTTATTATATTATATTAATTGACAATATTGTATACACTTCTGTACAAAAATCCTAATTATTAAATATTTATTAAATAAACTTATTGAATTACATAAATTTAACATGATTTAAATTTTTATATATATTATTTTATTTAAATCAATTTTAAATCTATAGTCACTTTATTTTTATTAAAAAATATATACCTTTACACATTAAATCTTTAGATATATTGCTCATGACATTATTGATGTACTTAAAGCAAATATAAAATTATTTGCTTCATGTACATCCATTTTAAAAATAGCATAAGTTAGAACACATAAAATTAATTTTAAAACTTACGATTTTATATGTCAAAAGATAAATCTTAAAATTACTCTATAAAAATAGTTTGTCTTTTATGCATTTCTAAATTTTTTTGAACATATCTATGCTCTAATGTAAAAAATTAAAAGTATAACAAAATTATTAGTTATTGATGTTATAGAAATCTTTCAAAAAATATATAAATCTGAAAGATTAATTTTTGTATAATATATAAAATTTAATATAATAAAAATATAATATAAAATTAATATCAATATGAAATAAAAAGAAATTTATAAACAAGTTTTAACTATTTAAAATTTGTTTTAATTGTTCAAATTTCAAAATCTAATCATATTTATAATTTGTACCTATATATATAAAGTTTTTATTATTATTGCTAAATATATAGATTTTTCACCTTATTGGAAATTCATATTATAATTTCAATGTTCAATTTATTCTTAACTTATTTTAATAATCTTGAGATTTATATTTATGAATTTTCATTGTGATAAATATTTAAATTGAAAAATGCATTTTATTCTTTTTTATATAGAAAGTATTTAAATATAAACATTATACATTCATGTTTATACATGAATATTTTCAAATTAAAATAATAAAATTATTGTCAATTGTATAACTCATAAAAAAAAATTTTATATTAAATAATTTTTTTATATATTTTGAACACAAATTTATGTTATTAACTGTTTATTAATTATGTTATTAATTATACTTATTAAATTTTTACAATTTTTTAAAAATAAATCTATAATATATATATATATATATATATATATATATATATATATACGTCAATAATAATTTAAATGCATGAATAAGTTTTATATGTATTTTATTAATTTACAAAAATTAAAAATTAAACTCGGTAATTTTGAGTAAATATAAACATTTAACAAAAATTTCTATACACTAATAAATATTTTATTGAATGAATTAAAATATATTTTATTTATACAATATATCAACAAATTATATTACAAAGAATTAATATCAATTATTTCGTTGCTATTTTTAATAATGCTATAAATAAAATCATGCTTTAATATTTAAAATTAATTAATAAAAAACTAAGTAAAGTTAAAAATTTATTTGAGGTATCTTCACCGGAGTATGTTTAATTACATAATTATGATATTACTATTAATTACTAAAATAATTAATAAATTTTAACGAAATTACTTGGTAATAAAATTCACAGCTCTATTGTCTAATTTTCCTTGGTTTTTAACGAAAATATGAAATTAATATATATAAATAAATAATAGTTAAGTATTGTAGGTTGATGGAAAGATAACTTTTTGTTTATAAACGATAGTTTTACTAATTTGTATATATTTTGTTAAGAGTTAAAATTATCTTAATTAAATTTTAATGATTTTATAGTTTTATATTTTATAATTAAATTTTAATGATTTTATTTAATACTGAATTTTTTCCTTTTTTCTTATATCTTCTATTTTTTAGTGAAAGAACTTTATTAAAATTTATATTTAAATAAGAAGTACTAAAAATTATTAACAAATATGTTCTACTACCAAGTGTATCAATATTTTTAATGATAGCTACTCTTATCTGTTTATACCAATCTTTTTATTAACTTTTACCATTAATGAGTGAATCCTTATTTTAAGCTAAAATATATCATTTAAGATGTTTTTTAATAGGCTTTTTAAAAATAATATAATAAATATTTAAATATATTAGAACATAAAGAACATTTAGAAATATAGTTGAAATAATCCAAGTTTATCTTTATAATCGAGGGAAGTTAAATATTTCTTTTAAACTGTATAACTTAATATTCATGTGTTGTAATTAATAAATAATTAATTAAAAAGACTGATTATTTCAGAAAATAAAATATAATCATGTAAAACAAATGAAGATTATTAAATAAAAGAATATATAATAATCAACATAAAAAAGGTTCTTAAAAAATTAAAATTCGCAATGATATCAAATGAACTTTGTATCGCACGTTAAAACTTCCGCTTAAATTTATTATTGAAATTAAAAAATCTATACACTTTGAAATACAATTTCTCAATGTATGTGCTAATAGTAGCGATTTTCATTTGATCAAAATTGACAACTTCATCACTTTACGGAATGAGCGACAATGACCATGGCATTAATTACGTTTAGAAGTAGGAGGAAGAAATAAAGTTCGAAATAAACAATAAATAGATGCTACCGTTTTCTTTTCATGCCTTTTCGATAGCCTTTACCGAACCATCCGGGATTTTTGGGAATAATGGTAGTGGGTACATTTTCGTCACTAACTGCTATTTTATCAGTATTAGTTTGCATAGCGTTTGTGTCCATTGATTCATTAATAGAAAGTGATTCGGTATCGATAAGCTCCCCGTCACCATCATCATCATCACCATCATCACCATTACCATCACCATCACCGTCGCTGTCGTAATTACTTTGATAAAAAAGGCAATTAAGGGATCCTTCATTCTTCATACAGAAGGCGCAGGCAGGCTTCAGTTTGGATAGACGATCTTCTTCCAAGGCATTGCTTCCCGGCATTTGAATAAATGGATGATAGTAAAGGAAAGGTGTTAGCTGAGGATACATGTATATAGGTGGAAAAGGTAAACCCATAGATAAGAAGGGTAAAGCAGCGAAAAAAGGAGCGGAATAACCAGTTATTGGCTCCTGTAGTCTTATGTGGGAATCATATTCTTTTTCATCCTTTTCAGGTAGCTCTTTAGCTATTATTCTATGCCTGAAAATTAAAACAAAATTATTGCTATTGCTTATTTATAAATAGAGTATTTAGACAATTTAAAAAAGATAATTTTTCTTCGTTAATTTTTTATTCTTAGATAATAAAATTAAAAAATTATTTTGTTTTTATTTAATTGTGTACAACAAATAATAAATTAATAAAATGTTTAATATTTATAAAATATTGTATTAAAAAAATGTATTTTATTAATAGATGTCTAGAGTTTCTCAAAGCATGTATTCAATAAATTTATATTCTTTTATTTAGCTTATTATTTTAACTACTAAAATTTTTTATTATAACAAGATATTCTTTTAGGATCTAGAAGTTTAAATTAAAGTTAAAAAATTATAAAAACTTATTTTAACTGTTGTAATAAATGTTAAAAAATGTACTGATTAAAAGTAAACTAAATCACTTTAAAAAAATTTTATAAAGTCTTTAAATTCAAAAATTTTTTATTCTTTTAAACATAATTTGTATCTACGTAAGAATTGATTTTTTTCTTTGTTTTACATACAATACATACAAATATATACTTTAAGATATAGATTTAGTTTAAAAAAAATTGAGAATATTTTAAAATTTAATATTTATAAAAGATTTTGAGAATAATTAACAGCATTTATTTTTTATCATACTTTCAAATGATTTCATTGACAATTTAGTTTAATCTTATGAAAAAATGTATTTACAACAAATAATGTAGCTTTTCTTTAACGAATTGTATTAAAATTATAGGTTTCCAATATTAAATTAAAAATCTGTAATAAATAATAAAATTATTATAATATTCTTTTATGTTTAATTGATCTAATGTTTTGTATTAGTAAAATGATACCTAGTTAAATTAATAGAGAGATTATTCGTTTGATTCGTATTTGGCAAAACTTTTATAATTTCTATATCATTTTCTTCGTCATCTTCATCTGCTTCTTCCTCCTCCTCCTCCTCCTCCTCCTTTCTTACCTCTTCAAGTTCTACATCTATATTTTTCTTCATATCTTCTGTTTCCTCATTTACCTTTTCATTACATGGCATTATTGGAATCTCTAAACAAGGTTGTGATGTAGTAGATAGTTCACTGTTTTGTAATTTGATCGCATGATAAAAGATTGGATCTTTACTGCGATTATAAATTGGTATATTGATGCCCAAATGTGACATAACTATTTTCATTACTTTATCACACTTCCCATTTATTTTTAGTACCGCGTTCTCGTCTTTTGGTGTCCACTGAAGATTAACAATATAAAGTTGAGGTCTTTTTGATACTGGTCTATCCATCTGCCAAAGCCATGGATATTTTTTCAAGACCTTAAAATATATAAAAATAATACATTATATAATATTTTTTATAATTCAATAAAAATGTAAATAACTCAAATATAGTAATTACTAAATCATTTTAGTACTTCAATGAATTCTTTAAATAAATAGTGCCTTTTTTCTTGCAGTTTATACCTTAGAATATTTTGTAAATTACTGTTTTATAATATACTGTTTATTATTAATAAATAACATATTATTAAATAATAAACAAATATATATATATATATGTATATATGTATATATATATGTATATATGTATAATGAATAACATATTTAACAACTACTGTGGTAAATTACTAAAAACAATTGTATTTAAAAAATCAAAGCTGATTATAATAAAGATATAAAGATCAATAATATTTATGAAAAAATATATTTGAATATCAATATTTTAAGTAGAATACAATAAATTTTTTTACGTTACATAATAATTGAGCAGTATAATATCAAGAAAATATACATAAAATGATTGTCTTTTGGATAATATAATTATAAATAGTGAAATAAATTAATAAATATAACCTTAAGGCTTGATCCTAAGCACAGTATTACATCTGCTTGTTTTGCTGCTTTACTCGCTCCATTCCAATTGATTGGCCACAGAAGATTGCCCCTCTCCCCAAAGTGTACTATTGAATCTTGTAAAGCTGAATTGCACTTATGACATGTACGTCCAGTAGCATGAGCATATCTTGCTGTTTTTTCAGTTACATCAAAAAGTCTCCAGTACTCACGTGATGGTTTGCAGATACGACAAACTTCAACATACATATTTCCATGAACTTCAGACAATAAATTTCGTGGAATACCACTACGAAGATGTAGACCATCGCAGTTTTGTGAAACTATGTGTTTTAGTATTCGAGCTTTATATAAAGCATACAAAGCCATATGAGTTATTGTAGGCTCTGCTTGACTAAGGTCATGATTTCTGTTAACATAACGGTTAATATTTTTAAATATGAATCATTTTAAAAAATTAGTAATAAAAAAAAAAGAAGCTATAAATTTAATTAAAAAATTTATTTTATAAAATTAAAATGTTAATATTTATAAATTGTTTTTAAGTACTATAATTTATTTTATCTAAATTTTTTTATATTAAATATACTTCAAAATGTATATTGATTAATAATTTCAAGGAATTTTATGTACATATGAAAATATTAAATTATAATATTCATATATAAATTAACCCTATATCTTTTCCTTGCTGCATTCGGGTCCATACTCCATTTGTTCCTCTATAGTCAGGAATTGAAGCAGCTGTACTTATACCTGCACCAGTATAAACTGCTAAAGATGTTGCCTGACTGATAACAGCTGCTAATCTCACACATTTTTCTTCTAAAATTTCTGGTGGATCTTCAACTTCTTCTAATCGAGCTTTTACTCTATCCCTTTTTTCTTGTCTATGTATAATAAATATTTAATTAATTCAATTCATTATTGATTAAAATTTTTATTGTACTTTTTACAAATTTACAAAACATTTTTTATTATTTATTATTATATAATTTATTATTTATATAATTTATAATTAGATAAAATATTTATAATTAGATAAAAATATAAATGTTTAATCTAATTGCAATTTATATAATACAAATAAAATTAATGCTATTTTTATAAATTAAAATCATAATTTTATATTTTATCTGAATCAAATGATTATATACTCAATAAAATCTTAATAAGAAATAAATTTCTATTTAAAAATATTTTATTAAAGCAATTATATAAAGCAAATAATTTTATTGAGTTAAATGTATATAAATTTATATGGTGATTACAAAGTATTGAATAATGAGATGTAAATGAAAAATAAAATTTTCATAAATAATCCGCTTTAAATATAATTATATCGTTATTTATGAAATACCTTAAATTGATTTCCTTAACAATGTCGTTACAAGATAACAGAATTTCACACTCTTCAGATGTTCTAACAATTTCAGGCTTTTGTAATATAGCTGCAACCTAAAAGAAAAAAATTGTTATTTACATGGTATAAATACACTAGACAGACAAAAAATCTGTTGGTTGATTCAAAACCTACTATATTGTACTAGATTAAGCTTTCAAATTATTTTTTATTTTTTTTAAATTAAAATTATTTTAACCTTTTTCACGGTGGCCATTCGTTCATCTTTGATTTTCAAAGATTGCGAGATAGTAGAGCGTCTTCTTGAGAGCAACTTTTTCTCACCTACTTCCTCCATCTTTAAATAATAAAAAAAACTTTCAATGATAAAATGGCAAGCACACAAATGCACTGAGTACCGATGTTAACAAAATATTAGACTCATTTCTTCTATTTTTTTTTATTCGTGAGTCACTTTTTTATGGATTTATTTTAGAGTATTACTTTAAAATAACAAATTATTTCATTGACCTCCATCTCAGTGGTTAAAATTTGAAACTCTTAGTAACGTCAATGTAATTGATGCACCGCGTAGGAACTATCAATTTTGTGTGAATCAACAACTTCCTAACCTCAGAGTAGTCGAATCATCTTAAAGAGTATTTTGATCGATAAAATGCGCGTGTTTGTCGACGATAGAACAAGGATGCAGCAGCATTGCACATATCCAAAACTATATACATTTTTTGTATTTCCTTAAAAATGGACGATGCGCTAGCATACGCAATGGAGATGTATTTGCGCAGTTGCTGAATGTTCAGAGATTTACTTTGCTACTGAAGTTGTTTCGTTTTTCTTTCTACTCGACACGTGGTATATGCGCTTTTGAAATGTATGTTCAAAACAAGCCAATTAAAAAGCATAAAAATTTATCTTTCTAGCAATTATACAGTATAAAGAATAATCGTAACAAAGTGATTTAATATTTAAATACTTCACTTTTAAATTTACAAATATTTTTTATTACGTACTAATCTTTTAATTTAAAATATTTATATCATTTTGTTTGTAACTGTTAATTTGTATTGGAAATTTTGAAATATCAAATTTTGTATATATTCATTTTGCTAACATTCCTTGTAAAATAATTTAAATAATAATCAAATTAATTTTATTACTTTAAAATTATTTAAACAGGACATTATTAAAAATATGTGTATATAATATATACATGATAATATTTGAACAAATTTGTGAAAATTAGTTAAGCAATTGTTAATAATAGTGATATAATATTTTAAAATACAATACTATTTGGAATACGTGTCTGTATAGAATTTAGTGTAATTAATAATTGAAATAGGGCAGACGAGGAATGAGAACTATCAATAAATAATGACACTTGCGTTGGTTTATAATTATTTTTATTATGTTACCATAAGCATAAAAAACCTCCATCGATGTTGAAAAGTTGAAAAGTTTCTCTAATGGCAAATTGTACATCTACAATATGCGTTCGCGGGATTGCTCCCCGCAAAAATTGGATTAGACCGCAAATACCTATTATTCGCTTCGATATATAGGTGCATGTGAACATAGCAGACTCTGCTTTGTAGACCGACCTGATGTTTCGTCATTGCAACGGACGTTCTGGTCTTTTTTTAATCAAGGGCAGCATCGCGTACAGTTTTGTGTTAATTATCCAGGTATGACACTGGCGATTCATAGAAGTATTTTTCTTAGTTCAAAGGTGTATCCGACCACGGATAAAATCCGAGAAAACCGCTGTCTAAATTGTGTACCTACATCGCAATTTCGTGAAACTATGTGTTTTAATATTCGAGCTTTGTATAAGGTATATAAAGCCATGTGAGTTATTGTAGGCTCTGCTTGACTAAGGTCATGATTTCTGTTAACATAATGGTTAATATTTTTAAATAATTATCACTCACGGGATAAGTGGAAGGACTGCAATTCCCTATAAGTAAAGGGCACGACCAATTAACGGTATATTATTCCAACGGTCTCACTAGGACTAAAACTGCAGTGCTTTGAACTTCGTGTCAAAAATGCACTTATCACACTGGCGTATTGATACGGAATCCAGATAGTGCACATGCATCCACTTACGGGGTAAACTCGAAGCGCAATCACGTTTGATATATTTAATCGCGATAAAACTATCCATGACATCTCAATACGTCTAATATACTACAACGGGAAACTTGTAACGTTCCTTGTTCGTTAATAAATTACGACTAACTGACCTTTTTCTTATTCATTCATAAAATTTTTTCGGTTTTTCCAGTTCGCAGCTTCTATACGATAAGTTTATAGGGGTTAATATATTATTATACATTATTACACATTCAACTCTCAATCAACTGATTTATTTTCTTACGCGACGATAAAAATGATTTCGAACAGTGTCGTATTTTTGCATTAATGATTTAGTTGTTAGAATGTCACATTTCTTTATCGAAAAGATGTGTCAGAATTTTGATGTATTATTCTCTATTATGTTTTGAGAACGTATGTTTTTTTCCCAACCTGCCTTATAAAAAGGTGCATGGTACTAAAATTTTCATTTAAACGTATGTTTAATTATTTTTAACAATAAATTATTCTAAAAATATATATTAAAATTTGAACAATTTGTAATTAAGATAGTCTATTTTCTTTCATGCTACATTACATAGTTCTGTATTATTATAGAATAGCATATTAGAAATTAATTTATTTTAAACTCAAACGTTATTTGGATATGATTGTATATATACATGTTTTGAATTTTGGGCGCGATTTTATAAAAATTACGCTTTTGTATAGTCAGAATACTAACGATTGGTTGCATCATATTGACTTCAGTGCAACAAGGTAAATAAAATATCGTTTAAATAACGTATTAAAATCTGTAACAAATTATATCATCCGATAATTTGAAAACGACGTTCAATCTTTTTATTTTGAAAATATCTATTTGATGCTTTTAGCAAACATCGTATTAATTTTCCTGTAATTTGTACAAATATATGGATAGGAATAATCTATAAATTTTTTCTTGTTTTCTGTGTACGGGGGGATATGCCGGGATTGGAAGACAGTTTTGCCTTTCACATAAACAGATCTATCTACGGCCTAATGTCCGATGGTGTCGCTTCTGAGCAAGTGAAAAAATTTTTTTTCACGGGTGAAATATCTTCGCAAAACGTTGCCGAGGACGACGTTGATACTCTTGAGGTTTATATTCCAGAAGTAAGCATGATCGAACTTTTTAAACTTTATGTATAAGCTTTATACGTATTCTAAACTAATGTTTCTTTTAATACATTAAAGATATTGTATGGTTAAGTTATTTCTAATTATAATCCTTAAGTGTTCAACTTATTTTTTGACAAGTACTTCATTATTAAGCGAAAATTGAAATATTTGTCATAAAATTAATTTTTATTACTATTAGAACATTTATAACTTCATTTTTTCAGTTACTTCAAGCAAGTTATAGTTTCTATACTTGGCCTTCAGCACCAGTTTTAGCTTGGTATTTATGGGACCATCGGAAGGAACTATTGGGTAAACGTATTTTAGAGCTTGGATCAGGTAAGCACTATCTACTTTTTATTGTATTAAAGTTGACATTTATTACAGTGTTAGATTTTTTATATATCAAGTTAAGGAAACAAATTATTGAAAAATTAATCTCAAATGTTTATCAGGAATTATATATTAATATCTTATTTAAGCATAAAATATAATTTAGTTTCTTTTATTCTTTTCATTATAGGTACTGCTCTTCCAGGTATTGTGGCTAGTAAGTGTGGAGCATTTGTTACACTTAGTGATTCTGCTACTTTACCAAAAAGTCTACAACACTTAAGAAGAAGTTGTGAACTGAATGGAATTGCTTCTCAAGTCAAAGTTATTGGTATTACTTGGGGTTTTTTTTTATCTAGCTTATTTTCTCTTGGGCCATTAGATTTGATACTAGGGTCAGATTGCTTTTATGACCCTTCTGTTTTTGAAGATATTGTTGTAACAGTTGCTTTTTTGTTAGAGAGAAATTCAGCAGCAAAATTTCTTTGCACTTACCAAGAACGCAGTGCTGATTGGTCAATTGAACATTTGTTAAATAAGTGGGGTTTGACTTGTTCACATATATCACTGGCTAATCTTGGTATTCGTTCTGGGCTTAATATTAATGAATTAATGCAAGACCATACAATTCATCTTTTGGAAATAAAAAGGATCTAATTTTTAACATGTTTCGTAAATCAGGAGATGCACTTAGACTTTATGTAGCTAATATACCATGGACTGTATCAAACAAGCAATTAAAAGAGCACTTTAGTTTGTTTGGATCTGTACTTCAAGTAAATTTACATTTTAACAAAGAAACTGGATTACATAAAGGATTTGGTTTTATTCATTTCCTTCATGAAGAAGCGTTAAATAAAGCTTTAAATTATGAAGCACATTGGCTTGAAGGCAAAAAACTTATATTACGTCGTAAAGTTTAAATTTTATATACGTAGTAAGTGACATAGTAATTATTTAAAATATGGCTGAATTAAATTTTGAAACCTCAGAACTTGAAGATAAATTTAATAATGCAGCATCTCGTGTTCAATCATTGGCTTCCAAATTAAATACAACTCAATTATTAACTTTTTATAGTCTTTATAAGCAAGCTACATGTGGTACTTGTAATACAGTAACGCCAAGTTTGTATCAAATACAGGCAAAGCGAAAATGGGAGGCTTGGAAAACTTTGGGAAATATGAGCAAGGAAACAGCTATGAAACAGTATATAAGTGCTTTGGAAAAATTTGATCCTGATTGGGAAAAAGATACATGTTTAAAAACAATGAGTTGGATAATGGTAAGCAGAATGCTTAGTACTGATATTGAATTGAATGAAACTGATAAAACGCTTCTAGATTGGGTCAAAGATTGTAATGAAAAACAAGTAAAAAATCACTTATCTTATAAAAAACATGATTTAAATGTCAAAGATGAAAATGGGATGTTACCTATACACTGGGCTGCTGATAGAGGTAATCTTCAGATTTTAAAATATCTTATTGAAGCTGGATCAGATATAAATGTTGTTGACAGTGATGGCCAGACACCTTTACATTATGCAGCTTCTTGTGGACATGAAGAAATCGTCAAATATTTTTTATCATTAAATGCTTATCTAATTCAAGATAACTGTGGTATGTTGCCACAAGATGTTGCAGATGCAACTCTAGCATCTATTTTTTGAGTTAAACTTTTCATTGTAATTTTTACCTTGTACTAGTGTGAATTATTAAAAAAAATTTCATAAATAATTATGTAAAAGTATACATTTTTATTAGTTGATTAAGTCCAACATATTAGGATTATATAAAATGATTAAAATTGTTCATCGAACAATTTTAATATGTACAAATACATGTTATATTGCTTTAAAGTATTCATAGTTTAAGGTTTTTTTTAGGTGATTGTATGCTAAAATAACTTTCCATTTTTTATTGAAGCAAACTTTATATTTTAATTATTAATTAAAATTTATTTTATTTTCGTTCATACATTTTTTTTTTATTTATTAAAGAAAAGATTCACTATTTTTAATGAATATTCTTAATCAATGTTTTCTATAAATTAAGAATTACGATAATATCACTTTAATTCATGTATAATTATGTGTCAAATATAATATTTATTAAAACGCAATTGTATATTGCAAATGGATGTAAATGACTAAAATTTTATTCACATTTAATACAAATTGTTTTGGTAATACGAATAATGATAGCGATGATGCTGATACAAAAAATAATATAGAAGGAAACAAATATAACTTTGTAAACAGATATTTGATTGCAATATAAAATTTATACTTTTTTGTGATGTGATTGTGACTTCTTTTTCTATATAAAATTTTAATATTTAACATTAAATACAGTCTCATTTTTATTTATGCGGAATAGCAATAGAAAAGAAAAATAAATTTAATGCCGATTAATTTTTATTTCTTATTAATAATGATGACTAGCGATTAATAAACTTGAAAGTTACGTTTGAAAAATATCACATATAAATTATATATATATATATTGTGAATTTATATAATGAATCAAGTAAAACGATTTGAATTTAAAAAAAAAATTTTCTTTTATACAGCTTTAAAAATTTGATAATTTTTGTTCAAAATTTTACAGTTCATTAAAGTCGTAATTAAACTTAAAATAACAAAACTATATATAAATATTTTTTAATAATTTTAAATATTCATGATACAAATGCATAAGAAATGATCATTCTTTTTAAACATTTTTATTTTCTATTTAATTATTCTTCATAAGAATAATAATTAATAATAATAAAATGTTAATTAAATTAATTATTTCAATATTAAAGTGACCTAGTAATAACAGGTAAATTTTTCATAATAGTTACCAATACGTTTAGGTAATTTTGATAATCAACATACAATAAATAGATTTTAAAAGTTATTTAGTTTTTAATTTTCAATAAAATTAATTGTAATTTATTGTATTAAATATACATTTTTACGTTGGTAATGATTTTATAATCAGTAGACTATAAATACATTTAATATTTAAATTAATACAAGTATGTAATAAATTAGATAACATTTATTTAAGAATGATCACTAAATTGCAAATATATTTATTTTATAATTTCAATAATAATTAATAAAATAAAACAAATTATTTACAGAAAAATTATAGTTGAAAGATGTTTAATATTTAATTTCATTTATAATGTTTTCATTACATAAAATCTTTAACAAATATTTGAAAGTACAAGATATTTTTCAATTTAATTATAATTGATGTATGTCTAACTAGAAAATTGTTTTATTTTGTTTAATGTTTCAATATTTTGAAAAAGCAACGTATTGTATTATTGTATTATAAAGCATAATTTAGTAAGTATTTATTTCGTAGAAATCCAATATTATAATGTTCATAGAAGATAGTTAAAGTTATAATATTTATTTAAATTTAATTAAGAATAGTTTTAAAATAGAAAATACGCAATAAAGCTAAATAAATATTAAAGCTGTTCAATTTCTTTTTTATTTGAATCAAATAATACTGCATTACTTATCAATTTTTTTAAACTTGTAAAATTGTATAAAATTCGATTTGGATAGAAGTAGTAGTGCATAAATTATGTTTTATGTGAAAAATTTGTTTTAATAAATCTTACAGATCACATATATATTTATAATTTTTATAATGTAGACCATAAGGTTACGTTCAAGTGGATGAATTTATATTTTTAGTTCATTTTATCATTTACTTTAATACTCGAATTTTTTTTTTTTTTTTGAATAGTAATAGTTTGTTGTATGAACACTAGATCAATTCATTTTATTTGTACACAATTTAAAAATTTTAAATTAATTAAATTGCTCGCGGTTTTGATAAAGTTTTGCAGTTGATTAGCAAGGAAATAAAAATATTAAAAATGTTGATCGTAAATAAACTGATACTGCCTGATTGAGGTACGTAAAGGATGCAGCATATTACATAATCGAAGAGTAATGGAGTTAATACATTAGAGGTTCGTGCTTTCGTGTTCTGGTTTAGATCGAAGGCTAGTTGGTGGTGGTGGTGGGGGTGGCTGAGGCCTTGGTGGCCGTTGATAAATTCTCGGGGAGGTAGCTGGTGGTGGTTGTTGGCTCAAAGATATGATGGACTTTGGCATAATGACGGTTTGCGTTTGCGTTTGCACATCAATGATATTTCCCTCGGATCTTGTTCGTGAATGTGATCGAATCTGATCAGGCAAGTCCGGCCTCGGCGGCTTCTCCGGTCGGTCAACTTGCTGGATAACGTGAGATGTTGAAAGAGACATGGAGACCGGTCGACTCCCGACGCTGGGGCTTCTCTGCAAGTTGACGGTTGCGGTGGTTCCATTACTCTCGTTGATGCTATTTCCACACACTTGTATTATACTGACCTGCTGTTTATCTACTGAATACATATGGATTTGCTCCAGAGTCAATGGCTGTAGGATACGAAATGTCGGATGAGTTAAGATTTAATGTGGGCTGTCACCCCGGTCTTGTCAATATTATAAAGTAGACTTGAGCCACGAAATGGCTTCTTCGTTTAAATTAATTATATTTTTAAATTTAAAACTTCATAAGTCGATGATTCATCATTATTGTTTCTTATTCACATTGCTATTGAGAAAATTAGTACAAATTACAACAATATTATTAACACATTTTACAAAATAGCTTTTTCTTATTTATTTTTCAATTATAAATTTATTACTTATTAAAAAAACAAGTGAGCCGTAATCTTTTATAAAAAAATTTTAATTGTTGGTTTTTAAACCTGTTTTTGTTTTCACAATTTTTTGAAGTTTGTAATCACTAAAATCATTTATGTAAAAGATATATCACTTATAGATACAAATTTTTATCTACATAAATTTTTACTATATTTAACTTCTTATAATTATTTTATTTTTTATTTTAAATTAATATTAGAAGAACGTATTTTGTAAAATAATTTATTTTAAAAATTAAATTTTATGTGCGTGTGTGTATATATACATTTAAAAAATACAATATTTTACATTATTTATTTTATTCAACGACTTACTATTGATTATGAAATAGAAAAATGACATTTGACGCCTTCTGTTAAATATATTTTTTAATTTTTAATAATTGTATTATTATTTTTATAAGTAAGATGTGTTTAAATTAATTGAAGTCAAGGTATTTAACAGCTGTCTTTAACTTATTTTAGTAAAAATATTAAATAAATAATTTGAGATAATAATGGATTAAATATTGCAAATAAAAAATAAAATATGTATTTAAAATATCTATAAAGTATACAAAAATAATTTCAATGTAAGAAAATAATATTTTCTAATTTATCAGAATATTACTATTTATATATTAAATATTGAGATATAAATTCGATTATATATAGATATTTTATGAGTGCAATTATTTATTGGTATAAAACACGAAGAAAGAACTGAATTAAAGTTTTATTAAATTAATTTCACAAGTGTATAGTAATAGTTAATTTAATATTAAAAAATATGTATTTTTATAAAATAAATTTTTAACATTGTTAAAAAGATACTGCTTTGTTGAAGCATTAAAAGAACATAAAATTCAATAAAAGATATTTAAATCTAAATAAAATTTGTATATCTTTTTACATTATTTATTGATATCTAATTAAAATATTATTTTTACATACCCCTGAATCAGAATCCAAATTTTCATTGCTATGACGAAAATGTGGTCGAATTAAACTAGAAGGTCGGGCAAGTCCAGCGGGTCGTTCTGGTATGGCTGGTTTACTATTTCTATCTAAGGTAAGACTGTTGCTTCCTTCTGATTTTTTGCGAAATTCTATACCACAGTCTGCCAATTTAAATAAAATATTTTATAGATTCTCAAATTCTCAGAATTAAAATACAAATATTTTGAATTATATTGTGCTAATAAAATACGTAATTAAATAAATAAATAAATAAATATATATATATATATATAATTTTTTAATAAAATTACTAATCAATTATTGAAAGTTTATATTTAAAAGAATTATTAAATATAATTATAAATATATTAGATTTTATAAAAAAGCTCTAGAACATGAAAACAAAAGAAAAAAGAAACTTCACAAATTGTAGCATTAATTAATGACGATTAAGGAATAATAGTTTCATAATAATAAACTAATGAAACCTGGCTGATTCAATGTAATATTTGCTATATTGCGTGGAGCTGCGACAGGAAATTTCCGTTTTTCTAGGTTTGATGATGGTTTTTCTGCAGGAACTGGTTTTGATTTCGATAATTCGATTTTATCTACGTCTTCGGCAGTCATTAAATCATTAGCAGATTTACTTACGAGATCTGTTGCTAACCCTTCTGCCTTAATATTTAACGTTTCATACCCTAAAAGCACATTACTTATCCTATCATCTTCTTCAACTTTTCTTTGACAGTCAGTCTTATTAGATGCAGAGATTTCTATAAGTTCCAATGCTATTGCTTCTGTATGATTTTGAGCATCCTGAAAGATAATCATTAAATCAAAAATTAATTTTTAAGATATAAATAATATTAAATAATATATAATTTATAAATTTTCTTCTCTTAAACATCAACTTTTACCTCAATTAAGTTTGGCTGCTCAGTTTTGTTAAAAATTAATTCCATGGATTTGGCACAGATTACCGATCTGTCAGATTGTGGTATTTTATTAATAGCTGTATCTTGCGTTTGAAGCATGTTTATGGATAATTGCTCGTGCTTTTGAAGTTTGTGTATAACTCGATTTAGAGTGCCTGTGACTAAAGGCCTAGGAGGCTTATCTGGTGTAGGAGGTGGTTTATCGTCTGGCCTCTTGTCATGATGAGTCTGTTGTTTATCAGATGTGGTTTTGGTACTTGGAGGCGTTGGGGCAGGTTTATTTTTTCGACGAGCCGCTGGCTTCGGGCTGCCCTGAGTTGGACTTTCACCATGGTCGCTCAAGCTACTATTTGAGACGCATCGGGGCATACCTGATCCTTGACTGTCATCTGTGCCGTTCACGAAACCAAGATCTAAATCTCGATCGAAGTCTATGTTTTCGGGAAAAAACCAGTCAGCGTATGTGATCAGTTGATCCACAATGAGACTAGAGTTATTAGCTGTATCCATCCTAAGAAGTTTAGGGAAAGTTAATTGTTTACTTATTATACTATTATTAAGAAATTAGGAAACATTAAAGAAACCGAAAATAAAGTAAAATTAAAGAATTATTACTTGAAACTTTTATATAATGTACTTTTATTGAAGTCAAGCAATAATGATTACTTACACTATAGTAGTTGTGTCTTCCTGAAAATTCCAGATTAAATTAGGTGCAATGACTATTGCTATATTATGAGGTGTCATCTTATTAATATCTTGATTTTTTGTTAAAACAGCAAAAAATTTTATTAAGAACCTTAAATTTTCGAAATTTGCTGTTGGCAATTTATGTAATACCTCCCAAAGGACTCTAAGTCTTGTCTCGATTTGATTCAATTTTGCTGCAGCCATCCATTCAGAATATAACCTAACAAAATAAAAGTTAATAAAAATAATTATAAAATTTTTTATGTATTTTATAATTTTCAAATTAATATTTATATTAATAATTTAAAAATTTACATTAAAAAATCAATTTTATTAAACTGTACGATATTCCTCATGAAACATCGCGAGGAAAAATGAAAATAAATATAATAATAATACCTTTCAATAAGTTATTTAATTTAAAGGAAATAATAAGATTATGAAATTGGATGCATTCCTAAATCGCATAATTTTCTGAAATATTATTTTGTGAAAAAGTTAAATAAATAATTATATTGCATTTATAATTATATACATCTGAATTTATGTGTTAAAAATTATATCAAGAAGAAACTTAGAAAAATATTCAAGATAAGAAAGAAAAGTAGTTTAAAATGATATATAATAATTCTGTATTATCCTTCTTACACGATTTTTATTTATATGTAATCCATTTAAATAGTAAGAGAATTGACAAGATAATATCATTGTATATTGCAATCAGTAAAGATTTCATAAGTGTTTCGAACATGTGTAAATTTATATACACCAGACATTATTCATTTATTTGCCTTGATAAAAGCATTGATCTTCATCTACTTAAGTACAGCCAATACAATGAAGTAAATAATTAATATGTTTAACATATGTTGATTTTTAATTATTTAATTAATAAACTAACCATGCATATTCAAGATATTTTGATTAAAAAAAAAAAAAAAGTATAATAATACTAAACTATTATTTTTAATCTTTAATTTAAATTTAATGTAAACATAATATTTTTACCTTAATAATAGTAAGTTTAAATAAACAAGTTTATTTGGAATTATTTATTAATTATATTTTTATAATTAAGTTTTATAAACTCACTTATATGTAAGTAAGGGCTCTGGAAGTTCACGCAGGTAAGACTTTAATGCTCCAGCTATGACATGGGGATCTTTATATTCAAGAACAATTGGAAGAGTTAAACAACAAGCATCAAAACTGAGTTTCATACGCCGCAGTTTTGAAGCACCACTAACTATTCTAAAGAGTCCTTCTTCCTCCATTCCTAGCCTCAGGAGAGCAGAGATACAAAATTGTATTGGTAATGCTATTTTTCTATTTGTAACTCGAAGATGTTCTTCTAAAGAGTACCCATAAACTGGCTTCATTTCGTTGTCATCTATTAAATAATTAGTTTTATATATTGTGTTACATTTGAATATATTCAATAGCTTACTTATATAACACTCCAAATCTGGAATAAGTTCTTCAAGGCAATGTAATGCACTTTCATGATATGCCCGTTGAAGTTTAACATACTGAATAATTGTTTGGGCAAGATCTGTTTCTCTTGACATTAACTGGAACATTTCAGCAGCTAAGTAGTCTCTGCATTGGTCCACTTTTGCTTCTGCTTCTTCAAGTTCATCTTTTAAAATATCTACTTTTGTTGCTACATTACCTAAAATTAAATAAAAGTTCATTGTTTATAATCAAATGTTCATATTTTACATATTAAATAGATACTTATATTTTAATGTTTTTTTAATTTAATTTTTGATTTATATAAAAATTAAATTAATGTTAATTTTTTAAAATGATACATAAATGTTAAATTAATAATAAAAACTTATGAATATTTATAATGAACATATATTATATATAAAAAATATGGATTATAATTATATATATATTATATATTTATAGATCATAAAAAGCCAAGTTCTTTGCAAAATGAAAAACAATAAGAACTCTTAAAATGATTTGACAAATTTGTATACATTATTCACCTCCACTGTTATGTTTACTAGCTTGATGATAACGTGCTCTTGCACTGTCCATATCCAAAATTAGACGCTGTAGATTTCTTTTATGTTTTAAAATATTTGGAACATCTGTTTCCAAAATATGTTGTAATGGTACAGCAACATATTGTTCTACTTTTGATTCATGATCGACAGCCTCATTGGCTAAAGCAACTTGTGTTTTTCCACATTCACTCAATGTATAGCACATTAGCCCTTCCTCTCCTGTATTTTCCAACATAGTTTGACCCAAAACAAATTCTGGACATTTTTTCTAAATAAAAATGAGTTTTAAATATCTTAGCAAAAATTGTAATTAAAAGATGTTCATAAATATTTTTTTAATTGTTTTCCAATGTATTTCTTTATTTATTTTAATAAAATAACAAGATTAAGTCTTTAATACCGCTATCGAAGATGCTAATTTTATAAATACAATTACCATTAAATAAATATATATTAACAAATTTGTTTTTATAAATACTGCAATTTTTAATCTAAGATGAGTAAGATTCAACACATGAATTTATCGTCAAAATTATTTACTTACAAGGCGTTTTTCTTTATGAGCTGAGTCTAAAATGTTTAATTCACTAGGTTTGTTACCAAATCTCTTACTAAGGCCCATAAGAGCTGCTCTGATTTGTTCAACGTGTTTATCTGCTGCTTGCAAATCATCAGTTAAAACCTCTGTTTTTCCAGCTCTAATAGTATATATAGAAAAAAGAATAATTAAATATCAAAACAAATAATAAGTATTAAGAGTTCTTTAGCATTTGACAATAAAACGAGGCTTTTAATTTGCATTGATAATTAGATCGGAATTAAATAAATTTGTTTTCTCTATTGTATTATATATATAAAGAAAAATTTATTTGTATGATGTATAAATGATTGTGTGATAAAAGCTAAATATATCAATCATATTAAAAAGCAGTTTCCAAATGGCAGAAGTACAAGTATTTGAAAAGTATTTGAAAAGTATATAAAAATAAAAACAAAAACACTAAAAGGCGCACCTTGAAAAAGTTTGATCAGCAAGCTGCTTGACCCTGAAAAATTGTTTCTTCATGGTCATGTATTGCTAAATTCTGATACAATGACCCGAATAATAATCCGACAGTTACCTCAGCTGTAATGATATATGAAAAGGCACTAGCCCTAGTTGGTGATAAACGCGCGAAAACGGTGTAGTGTAAAAGTCCGACTGTCTGTCAATAAAATGAGAAAAAATGAAGAAAATAACAATCATTCACAAAAGAATATATAACTTATCGGAAAAAATATAAAGTAAATGAAATGAGAAATAGGTACTTGTGTGTGGTGAGAAAAGTGAGAAAAGAAAAGACACACGAGCGCGCATTCACTTTCATTAGTTTTTCATATCCGTCGCCGAAAAGGATAATCCAATCCGAAAAGGATGGGAAGAACGTCGAGGTCGACAGCGAGGCCGACCACGTCACGTTGTTCTTCAAGATCACTAATTCGACTTAGATCCATATAAAGTTTGTTAGACTAACAAATTTATAATCTTCGAGGTTGTTGGATGTAGCGACGACGACGACCACTACGATTTGCCGTCATGACCGCGCGTGTACACGGTGATCTCACGCGCGCCACTACCGTAACATTATTCTCGCGACACCCCGTCTTCTTTCATGATTATACGTAAATGCGCACACCCGTTGGTACTGCCAAAGGCTTGTGATTGACGCTTAGTTTACTGGATAAGAAAATCATTACAGGAATGTCATACTACGAATCAAAGATAGAAAATTAGCGCATTACTTATTGAAATAACAGAAAGAAAGAGAGACAGACAAACTAGAGATTAATTGTTGCCTATATGAACTAAGTAATTAGTTTTTTTTTATAAGCGTTTTACTTTTAAATAATAAGACATTAGTTTCGAGCAATAACAATCTATCATAATTTTATTAATATATTTTCTTAATTTTTTCTTATGATTAATTATAATTAATTATAATAAAAAGTTGAGTAAATTAATTGAAATTAACATATTTTAATTTTAATTGTAGAAAAATTAATTATAAAAACTTTTAACATCTATCATTAAGGTTTCCTACCACACTATTTATACAATTCATCCTAAATTTATCCAGATGCACGCACGTACAAATACATCCATTTATCTATATTGTAATTTATAATACTTTAAGAATATTGTTGATTGTTTCATTATACTACTATTTCTATTTGTGGCTCTTAAAATGATATAATTTACATTCAGAAAATTAAGAAATGCACAGTCAAATGATTAATACTCATTCATTATATATTTTTAGTACTGTGATGACATATACAACGAAAAATTAATTAAATAATAATGTAATCATTTTAATTTCGTATTTTTTACCTAAAATCATTCTATTTTACTCTTTTAGATAACAATGACCACTTTATTTTTGTAATGTAAAAAATTAATTGTAAAATAAATTAATATTAAATATAAATATAAATATGAATATAAATATATTAACAAATTAAAGCATTGTAATGCATGAATATAACAAAAATACTCATAGCTATATCGATTTTGTTAAGATGCTCACCTTTTTATCTTATAATAAATAAAAATAATTTTGTATTAAATAAAAATTTTTACTATCTATTATTGAATAAATAAGATAGCAAAAATTTTTTTACATAATTTGTACTCAAAATAATTATCATTCTAGAGATCAAATAATTCGATAAGAGCATATTTATATATTATATATTAAAAAAAAAATTAATAATCAAATGAAACTTTATGAACATTTTAGATAAACCATCAATTGAAAATTAAAATAAATAATTTAAAAATGAAATATATATTTCCGAATCAATTAGACTATTTATAAATGTATTTGTCTTTTTAATGTTTAAGACTTCATTATTATAAAGACAGATTTCTATACTTATAATATCTTTTAATACCTGTGTTGATTTTGTCTGCTTTCTGTCGCATTGTTCGTTTATTTTACATTTTAAGTATTCCTTATGCATATTCACGAATTGTCTTGCTTATAACTTAGTTACCCTCGTTCACTTGACATTATGATGAAAAATTTAATGAAAACTATAGAAGTAGGTAACCTAAGAACCTTAAGAATGTTTAATAGTTTACAAAAAAAGCTTTTATATATTTGAATTAATTATAATTCCTTCTTTTAATTTTCATTTAAATTTGACAAATGAAAGTGAAAAATAAATCAATGCTTTGCATATTATTTATATATAAATATATATTTGATATCGAAATTCAAGATATTTATTATAATAAAATATGAAATGATATATATTTATTATCTATAAAAATTATTACAAATAAGCAAATATTTTTTATTGATAGTTTCACTCGAATAAAAACAAAAATTTTATAATTTTCGCTGTTTAAAATGAGAATTTAGGTAATAAATTGATTAAAGTAGTTTGTAAAACCATATCATAAAAGTAAAGTTTTGTAAAGTAATGAATAAATCTTTTAAAAAAAGAAATAATAAGTTATATATATTATTTTTTAAGAAACTTCTTGTGGTTTACTTACATTTACATTTTAAAGGTAAAATTTGATTAGTTTCGAGTTTGTACGATTTAAGTCTTTATATTATGTAATTATATAAAAAAAATCCATTCTTATACAAGTATATATGAGTATACTATATGATGTAAGAATATTTGAAGTAATCCGTTGCTTAGTTGCAAGTATCTTTATAAAAATCCAAATATTATGTTCGGAACCTACATAGTCCATTAGATAGGGGCTACACTACCTGGAGATTTGTTTTAGGAGCGAATAGCGTCAAATTTTAGTAGTTGCGGCGAAAGGATCCGATCGCGAATGTGCTAATAATTAAAGTAAGTAGATTCTATCTTGTAAAACCAGCTTTTTTCTTCTTCCACTGGAGAGAGGTTTTTTCTACCCGCGTCTAAAAAATTAATAGATTAATACTTTATTTGAAATCTGTAACCATTGCATTTTATTTGTACAACATGTTCTTTTACATCCCTCGAATTCTCTAATATTGCAAATATATGTTATAATAAAATATTCAAATCAGAATCTTGAACAATAATATTGTTAACTTAAAATTTTACATCAATATAAACATATGTGAAATATAACAGCTTCTAAAATGAATTTAATATAAGCTATTATTCAATCTATTTTATTTAATAAAGTAAATGAAAGAAGATATTTGTATCATATAATTTAGTTCTTTTACTTTCAACAGAAAATTATTATTATTTTTAATAATATTAGTGTTTAAAAAAGCCGAACAAGAAGAGACAGAAAGAGAGAGAGAGAGAGAGAGACTTTAATAAGTATATATACTTATTATAAGACTTTTATAAGTAATACTGTATCTAAATATAATTGCTGACGAGGAAAAGCCGACTAAGCATAAAAAAACCGAGTTACGTTACGACTCTTCCTTGAACAAGTGACATGTATATTGTCATTATGGATGAGAGAGTTATGTACACCAGCTGTACAAGATGATTAATATGTCTATGGCCTACGAAATCCATCGGAAAGATTCATCTTGTACAATTTAAATTATTGGCAACCAATAATTTAAGCTTTTACATAACAGGCGAAAAATTAACACTCGTTAAATAAGATAAGAAATCTGCTTTTTAATGATACTGAAACCAAATACAATCGAAGGCGAGGTGTTTTATATGTAATAACAGCTTCGTACGCAAAAAGCTTTTTACTTTTTTGATCAGATTTTATATACTACATGTCAAGGCATTTCCTTCTGATAGCAAAGACTCTTTATACATAGATTTCAAATAAATTTTTAAAGTTTAATAATAATCTAGAAATATAAATAAACAATTAAATACACTTATTAATATATATTTAAATTATATCTAGTATCTTATTTTATTCTAAAATGAAAAATATTTAATTAAGACGTGTATATTGAATTTAAATAACTTGTATTCCACAAGTTATGTATCCATATATATACTTATGTATATAAATACGTACAAGTTTATATATATTAAACTAATATGAAAAGGAGTGGGATTAAAAAAGTTTAGGAAGGCTAGATTGTTCAAAACAGAATAGTTATATAGAGTAGTCTTTTATCGTGATGGATATGCAATAAGTAATTTTATTCTTACTACGTGACACAGGTGCATCTGAAAATTTTATACAATCCATTGCCTTATGATAAAATCGAATGAATTGTATCATATTGTCCTGGACATTGCAAAGAATCGAACCGTATCACAATATGCTGAAGAACGTTTAAAATAATTTTCAGGAATCGATTTTTTCACTTCCAAGGAAGTCTGAATTCTACCTCGAAGTAATTAAATGAAAAGATATAATATAATTATTCTGGAAAATTTTTCTTTTTTTTTTTTAGAACTCAAAAACCGTTTGGTGTTATTCCGTTTACAAATTCGGTTAATGGTACAACCATATATTATTAACACATAGAGAAAATTCTGGTTTTTACTAAACTTTCAATTTATTATTTTACTTCCGATCGACATTTAGAATGGAATGAGTCAATTTAAAAGTTAAACAACAAATTATTTATTTTTATGTAACATAGAAAACAATATTTTAATGAATAAAAAAATGAAAATTGAATGGTACTGATTTACATAAATTTTTTTTAATAGTCACTACTTTTAGATTAATAAAGTACTTTTTAAATAATGTGAAACGTAACTTTAATTTTTGAAAATATTTAGTAATATTTTAGAAAATGTTTTTTTTCATACATTTATTGTTTGGTAAATTTGTACATTGAAACGGTTTAGATAATTAATCTTGCTATAAAATTTATGTACTAGTTTAAATAGTGAAAATTTGATGTAAATATTGTATTCTATTTGCATTAAAAAAATTGTATTTGTTAATAGTTGCAAATGAATTTTAGCTTCTCTTTTTCTATAATTTTAAAAATTTGAAAGATTAATGTAACTATTAATATAAAATCAATAATATTAGTTACACATTATTATTTATTTCAAAATATAGAATTACTTATTAACAAATCATAATTTATAAATTCTTGTTATATTTTCACATTTATATGAAATGAATAATATTATAAAATAGAATAAATAATCAAGTTAGATTGATTGATATAATTAGAAGTTTTATGGAATAAGTTATTACTTTTGTTAAAATAAAATAAGCAGAACTATTTTTTAAAAAATGAAGCATTTAATGCAACATCTAAAGCAAAAGGTCATCAAGGTATTTTCTTGCAGCGAGTAATGTCAATAGCATAGACTTTTTCCAGTGATTCAGGATTTGAAGTTGATTTCATAATCATAATTATCATAATCATAATAATAAAAAAATTAATTGTAACGTATAAATAGGTATATATTTGATTTCTTATTTGAAAATTTTAGTTACGTTAAGATCCATTTATTTAATTCAATCGACGCATAAATTTTATAACAATTTGATTACACTTCGTATATATTTTTATTCATTATTAATTATTCAACATAATAAAACTTAGAATTTTTCAAATAAAATAATTATAACAATTTATACGGTTATTTTTTTAATATTCATAATGTTATATTATTCGAATTTTAAAATAAAAAATTTACCTTATATTTGCAATTTTTAAAAATTTATATTTAAAAGTTATATTGTTAAAGATTAAAAATATCATTTTATTATTTATTTACATATATTCGTTATATAATTAGTAATAATATAAAAGTTGAAAATTTTAATTTATATTATCAATTTAAGATTAAAATTTGGTCCATTAAATTTTTTCTTTATTAATTTATAAAAAATATGCAAAGACAAATTTGTTATTAATAATGAATAATTTAACACATCTAACAACTAATTAGATTATTTAAATATAATTCACCAATATAATTATACAAATATTAAAATACTTTTGTTAAAATAAAGATTTAATATTAAAATATAAATGTAATTTAAAAATATTTTATGTTGTGAATGTAAAAAATATTGTATAAAAATACTAATTCTAGTAAAAATATAATTTTTTAAATAAAAATGTATATGTGTATATACATGCGTTTTTTACATAAATTACTAATGCTAATATATTTATCATAAAAATATAAATTTTTGTCAAAAATAAATTACTTTAGTTATTGTAGAATAAAGTTCATTATTAACATATCATTTAAAAAAATTTCCACGATATTTTATATTTATTTTATCTTATATTTTATTTCGATAGGCCGTTTTTTAATTAATAAATATAATAATGTGTAGTAATTTCAATAAATATATTAAAAACGTTCTTATAAAAAATAAATTAAAAATAAGTTAAATTAAAAAATGTTTGTGATAAAAACTTTCAATGATAATATTAAAATTACTTTTTAAGTAATTATATCATAATGAAATTTGAGATATTTGGTAAAAAATAAAACCTATAATGTAAATAAAAATTTATGCTATAAATATAAATTAACAAATATGATGCAATTTTCATTTAATAATCTTTTTACAAGTAAAGAATGCACCTTATAATATTTTTCAAATGATCAAAAATTATTATATTAAATTCATACTATTAAAACTTTTAAATGAATTTGTAATTATAATGTTATTCAATCATTTGAATGAAACTTGTAATTTAATCTTTAGCATATTATTTGTATTCAATAGAATTATATAAAAAAATTAAATTCATCCTTTTTTTTAAAATTAATTTTGAAATAAATAAATGTATATATAGTAAAAGAAATCTGGGTAAATATTGAAATATATGTACTTAATTGTAGGTCAAATTACATATAATTTAAAAATTAACATATTTAATGCATATTTACAATATAAAAGTAATTGAACATTTTAATTTTTTTTAAATTAAAAAATTAAAAATAATTATAATGAATATGAATCGTTTAATTAAAATGAAATTGCTTTTTTTGTTGTTACAGTAAATAATATACTACTAGAAATCCGTGTATAATTTTTTTAAAAGTAAATAATTTTTCATTTCGTTTATATAATAGTTTATACTATAAACTTCATTTTTATAATACATAATTTTAAAATACACGTTAACATGTGACATATAAATTTTTTTTCAGATACTTATACTTCATAATTATTATGTATATACAGCATATAGAATTAATTTTAATTAGTGACATGAATGATTTTTAAATGAATATTCTATAAGTCAGGTTTTACTAACAGTGGAAGAAATTATAATATATAAGAAATTATAAGTATATCTCTTTTAGGGTACTATTAAGCTATTTCACAAAATAAATAATTAAGAAATTTTAAACTATTTTCTTTTTCAATGTCCACATTTACTAGTAATTATTTGCTGTTAACAAACTTTTAATTATTCTGGATCGCTTTGTAATATTTCACCATTACTTAGAATTAAACCATCTTCTCCTTCGTTATATTCTAAAGTTAACAGGCTCCCTCTACGTTTTTTTTTATGAATCCTTTCATCATCACTACCTGGTACACTTTTGTCTCTTTTTATCCTTTCCCTTCCCCTACTTGCCCTAGTTATCACTTCTTCCCCATTTATCTTATTGTTTCTGTTATTAGTTTTAGTCCTTAATGTTCTCTTATTACTTCTTGTATCATCATCTTCCTCTCGCTCACTTAATAATTCATTTTCTACTTTAATAATTAAAGCCGCTGAATCACTGGAACTTTCATCATTGTGTTCTGTATAATCTGTTTTATTATCTGTCCGTTCAGTTTGTTCAACACTAATACATTCACTTGAAAGTGAAGTTTCAGATGGTAAAGGAGGGGTTCTAGCACCTTTGTACCTATCACTATCCTCGGCTTTTACTAATTTAATATCCAATGAAACATTTTCTTCTGATTCTTCTTTTTTTATGGAAGAAGTGTAAGGTGATAGGCCATTCGCTAAATTATTTTCACTAATAGATTTTAAAGAAACATTTTCTTGTTGTAAAAGCGTAACAGATTCGCGAGCTTTCCGAAGCTCTTGTTGTAAAAAGTAAATTGTGCTTTGCATTCCTTCAACATCTTCATCAAGGTCTTGAAGAAATTCATCTAATTCTAAAAAATGGGTACGTATGTATATTATGTGATAACTAATTAAATTAATACTTTTTTCTATTAAAAAATACTTAAAATTGAAAAATGTGAACTTAAAATATAAATCTCTATGTGAAATTAAATAAAAGTTTATAAAATAATTTATTCTGAATAATATAAAAATTAAACGCTTTATTTACCAGATTGTGATTTCTTAACTTCTTCACTGTAACTTTTCTGAAGAGCAAGTTCTCCTTCTAATTTAGCGATTCGACCACTTGATATCATTCTTCCTAATTCTTCATTTTCTTGATATAATAATCTGCATTTTGCCATTAATCTTTTTCCTGTATTACTATAAATATATATAATGATTATAATTATATATAAAAAAAAGTTAAAATAAATTACGAAAAGACAGTACCTATCTGGAGTGAATTTCCAGGCACTTAATTCATTTTGCGTATCCTCCAATTTAGCTTTTGTTGTAACTAATTCTTGACGTAATTTTTGTATAAGTATATTTACTGCTGGATCAAGAAGAGTTGATCTTAAAGCTGCAGCAGAGGGTGCATGGGTCGCTTTCATTTCAGTTATTTGATTCTATGTGCAATGGATATTATACATTATTTATATATTTATAAATAATACACGCTTGAATAAAAATTTAGATTGGTATACTGCGATACTAACTACATATTCTTGTAATTCTTGTTCTTTAGATGCAAGTCTTCTTACTAATATTTTCTCCCTATGTGATGCCTCAGAATATTGTTGTCTGTACTTTTCTTCTGATTCTCTTAATGATGCAATGTCTCCTGTAATATTAGAATAATCAGCTTTTTAAACATTTCAATCATTTTCACTTAGAATATTAAAAACTTTATAATTCTTTACATTAATTAATCAATAAGAACTTTTTACTGAATAAAATTGTTCTTAAAAAATTATTCATATTATTAAATCAATAACTTCTTTAGTTAACTTTATTTTATATTTCATTTGATAATGAAATGTACTATTTATAAAATATTTAAATTTCAAAATACGTTTCTTATAATTTCATTGTCATTAAAAAAATAATAATAAAAGAGAAAGGTTTATAATGAAATATCATGCACAAACTTTATTTCCTACAAATATATTAGAAAATGAAATGCTCTATGCTTTTCAAATCTATACTAAGTAACTTGCATTAAAATTTCGAATTTCTAGCAATCTTCAAAGAAGGCAATAAAAGTTCAAGAATGAACTTAATGTATTCAATGTGCACACATTAAAATGGAATACGAATAGTGAATTTAAATTGTCCGACAAATGACATTTTTAATTGACGCATACTTTGATTAAATGTAATGGTGGCACTTCAGCACACTGGAAACATCGTGGTGAGGTGCTGTAAGATATCTGTCATTCATGATTGTTGCAGGAGATGCCTCTATTCTTGAATAGTTTAAATAATATCATATTTGATCCATTTGAATGTTGGCGCAATAAACAAATCTTTCTCAGAAGGAATCGAAGTTATTTCAAATTACAGCAATTAGAAAAAATTCAAATTATTAAAGAAATTGCTTAATTAAATAGATTTAATAGATTTTTAAAATATTTTATTTTCAAATGTTTTGTAATGAGAAAGAATATATTTTGTGCCAAACAATTTGTTCCAGATGAATAATTCAATATTGTTGATGCCATCTAGTAACAGGTTCTGATGAAGTTATTCACAAATTAAATATTTTATACAGCACTAATTTTCATCCACCATACTATGTACTAAGATAATATTTAAGGGAATCTATGTTACACTGACACATAAATGTTATAAATAATAAAAATTGTGCACCAATCAATTTATAGAATATCTATCTTTTACATCATGGGTTTAAAAAATCCAACAGTATTTGCACACTAGATATCACAGAGTTGATTTCACATAAAATTTATATTTTAAAAACACTTTTGAATTATTACACCAATAGTCATTACACAGCACATCACCTTGAAATTTTAAATAAATAATATATCCTAAATATAATAATTAAATTAAGAAAGTATTTATGCTTATACCTAATTTATAAATTATAAGTAATATTTAAAATTTAACGCTTATTAAATTCTTATTAAGCTCTAAATTAGGCTTATCACTTGAAATGCAATTAGAATTTTAATTTTTAAATGTACTTAATGTTCCTAGATGTCCGATATAGAGAAACAATTTCATTTATTGCTTGATTTTTAAAATGTCAATTTTAAGAAATGTGGTAGTGAGATGCTCTCACTCTCAAGTGATCTCAGTACCTTCCAAGGCTGCTGTTTGTGTCTCTAGACACTCCACATACAAGTCCTGCTCTCGCCATTTAGCCGCTAGCTCATCCTTACTAATGGTATCCAGATGTTGGTCAGTTAATTTTACTCTACGAATTCGTCTGGGTGAGCGAGGACTAGTAGCTTTGCCACTACCACCATTAAGAGGACTTCGAGGTGAAGAGGGTCCAGTAGACTTGTTTTCGCTGTTCTCCTCAGCCATTTTTGTGACTGCCAATCCTGATCGAAATCAATGTATACCCTCTTGATTGAATAATACTTTTCTAGTCCTTGCACCGTCAATCTCTAATTATTGAATACATTGATAATTCTGCAAGAGAAGAATATTCATATAAGTGAAAAAAGGTTGAATCATTTTTTAATTAAGATGGAGTAAGTGTAAAAACTATAAGGTTATTTTTAAAAGATATACAGCAAGATAAAATCTATTTGTAGAAGGCAAATATGAACAATTAGTTACAAAACTTTGGATACAAAAAAATCTATGATTGAAGAACAAATGCAGATATATTAAATCTTTCGTTAGCTCACTTTCTCAGTAATTTCTCTTGCATATCTTATTGAATGGAGACTGTTCAAGATCTGGATGGAAAGGGAGCAGAAGAGGAGTGGTGTGTTGTCCAATAGGAGACTAGAGGATAAAAGGTGCTCAGTGTAAGTAGCCTACAGTAAATTGAGAACCTTGCACTTGTATTGACCCTTTACAGTAAGTCATGTTATATTTAGATATCATGCTCTATTATATTTATATTTTTTCTTTTACGGTTTTTTATGATATTTACAGCAATAAAGATGAAAAAAATAAGAACAGAGTTGAAAAGAAGAGCAAGAAAATTTTAGCACGATACCTTCATTTTAGAACTGACAAGAAGATGACAATAGTGGTGGCGACACTCGAAGTAGCGCGCTCACATAATATTATATATAAAACCAATAACTTAAATAGTTCGTCCGCGAGTAGCCAAGGTATAACTTTTTTTTCGACGTATTCAGATGTCACTGAAGTTGAGCGTTTTCAAAGTTTTCCAATTTTGGATATACCGGTTTATTTAAAAAACGAGTTACTATTTAAGTGAGAAAAATACTATTATGCCAACATGTCCGAAAACGACACCGTCACGACCAGACAATTCTGCGGCTTACGTTTGATTGAACTGACATTGCCGAATGCGCACCTATGCATGAGGGAATGTAGCGCATATGCATCAACTGCGCGCGCGTTGCGTTATGCATACACACACACACACTTATTTACTTTCCATAATTTGTTCGAGCATCGTTGAACGAACTGTGGGAAGAGTCATGTACAGTATTTGAGTATGCTGCTTATACTTACGTCTCTATGGTTAAACGAGCACTGGTTTTTCACGATTTTCCGACGTCCACGTCCTCGTTCTCTGCCACCTCTATTTCTTCTGCTTCCAAAGTTAATAAGGCCTGAACCCTACGGAACTTTTATTCTCTATTATAATATTATTCAAGTTTCCTTAAAATATAAAAAACCAGCAATACCTGCACATCTATTTAACTTATGTACCTATTTATAAGTTTTTCGACACATGTGAAACTAGAAAGAAAATTAGTTTGCGTATGCGAACGAAAAACAATATACATTTAATACTATGAATTTACATATTTCTTGGTTTTGTACGAGCAACGTTCAGATTAATTATACGTGATCATCCAGTATTGGTGCAGATTTTTATTAAACTCTAGACGTTTCAAGTTCGCGCATGCGCTACCATATTTTTTATTCTTTCAATAGGAATTAATCTTTAAAACTATTGTTTATAAATTATTACTATTTTTCAAATTCTATTTTTAAAGTAAAATACTAAATTAAAGCACGACAAATTAAAATATTATTATTTATTAAAATTCAATGCCCTTATTAAAAATTATTACTAAGACCTTAATATAATATTTATATATATTCATACATATAGAAACGTTGTCTTACTAATAAATAAATTAAAAGTAATTGTAATTCTCGAAATAAAATATTTATTAAAATAAACTAACAGTTGTTACTTATTACAGTTCTTAAAAATAAAATTAAAAACAATTGAAATATTAAAAATAGAATCAAATATTAATTATAAAAAAGATTAGTCTTAAATATTCTTTTAGCTAATAACGATTTTTTTTAATATACTTGATATCAAAATGATGAGAAATATTTGTAAATAAAAATAAAAAAATTGAAGATTTAATAGATAAATTGTAACCTTACTAATTTCAAGAAAATTGATGCTACTGTAAAATAGTGTTATTAACACAGTAATAGAAGTTTATTACTTAAAAAAAAATGAAAATATATATTTTCATTCTGAACAATTTTGTCTGTTTAAAAATGTTATTGTATCTGTATTAAAATTATTAATTTGTATTATATTCATGATAAATTTTAGTTAATTCTTCATTACAATAGATATTATTTAATTATATCTTTGATTTTATTTAATATGTTAGATCTGAAAAATGTTTTCACGCACTGTTTTTATGCTATATAATAATATATTTCATACATTATTTAAGAATACAACTATTTTTTTCAAAAATTAATTTTAAATACAAAACAAATAATTAAAATGCTTATAGGTAAATATTTTTAAATGAAATATTTATATAGATTCGTTTCTATTAAAGGTTTTATTTGATGTCAGGGTAGAAGATACTAAGTTATATCGATTTCAATATAAATTTTTTCATATAATTTACAATTTATTTATTCTACAAAATTTTTTTATTTATTTTATGTTGGAATTCATTATTAAAAATTTTTAACCTGCTTTTAAAAAATATCATAATTGACAATATAAAAAATTATTTAATACAATTTTTTTTATACATTCTATCATTCAATTATGAAATCATGAAAAATGCCTTTTGAAAAAAATTTTATTTAATATGACTTTAAACTATAATATTCTTTATTCGATTTTAGGTTATCAATTTTTGTTTTAAGTTTAGTCAGTTTGAAAAAATGTTTCATTTAACATAATGCGACGATCAAAATTCGAGTGAATGATGCTATTGCTGTTTCCCCTTGAGCTTGTGCAAAAGCTTGTACTAAAGTTTTGGAAGGAATAGTTTGAGAATATTGAACTATGATGAAGGAGTACTGCCACCGCCGATGAGATCTTTATAAGAGTGCCGCTTTGTCTCGTTCGCGTTTTCAAGGTCGAAATGACTCGTCGATCAGGATTGTATGGTATTGGCTGAAACTGCTTGAGCTGAATTTCCACTGCTTGTGTTGTTTTTAAAAATGTGCGGACTCGTCATGCAGAAGCTGCTACTCATTAATGGTATAGTTCCAGGTCTGGCGAAGTCCTTATCTTCAAAAAAGGTTAAAGAAATACTTTTATTATTATGATGGCTGTAATTTATATTATCTGTAAATTTGTTAAATACTTCAATATGATTATCGGTTTGCAATTCTACTAGTTATAGTTATTAATTGATAAATGAAGTATTATTCAGTTCATTGGTAAACAAATTTGAATCAAACTTTTGTACGAATTTTAATAACTTAATTCATACATGAAATTCATAATACATTCTGCAAGATTTGTAGAATATCTGTAAATTAAAATTATTTTTAATATTGAAATTTTATTGATGCTTGATATTAAAATGAACTTACTTTATGTTAAATACATTTCTGAAATCAAGCATTCGGTTCGAGGTAATTTAATAATTACTTCAGCGGTTATTAAAATATTATTTGTATTTTTGATATACTTAAATTATTAAGATATTAAAGAACATACACAATAATATTAGCTAATTTATTTATGGATGTAAATCATTACAATAATTTTTTTTATTTTCGTTTTTCTTTTTTACATTAGAAGCCATAATTGACATCCATTGCGATAGTGTGCTCATTTCGAATTTATTCGCCGACCAACTATCTTTTTTTATACTAAACTATTTGGAGCTAGTAAAACATATTTTATTATTGATCAATTCTTGCATAATTGTTTTCTCCTTATAGAATTGGCCAGGTTTTTCTTTGAGAGTATGTATTTCCCCCTATTTCGCACAGTCCCTAATAATGGGGTGAAATTTCTATCCATTACCAGGTTATTACCGAGTTCTACCATAAATTTATTTTGTTTATTTTTTGTTTAGAACTTCAGCTAAAAAATTCAATATTCGAGATAGCATGCTTATTTTTATTTTTGTCATAGATGCACATCCCGTATGCTTTCTTCAACGCATTACTAATTCAATTTTTTGATATTGTGTTAATTATTTTTTGTGTAAAATACATTACGTTTCTTTTAGGTATCTCGAAAGCCAATTGACTGAAACTGTGTTAATATTTATCGGCCTACGTAATCGTTCCAGCTCGATTAGTATTTGAATAAATGCATATATATGCATTTTTGTTACCATTAGCTATTTCCTTCAATTCAGAATGTAAAAGCGTATTGTGCTTTTTCCTGTATTTTTTACAGCTTCCGCGATTGCATTTAATATTAGTCCATATCTGTGTTTAGAATAGTTGAGGTAAAGGTGATTTTAGTTAATGGCAGATAGTTTCTCTATAGATTAGACTCAAGTTACGAAATTTTTCACACGTAAAATTGATGTAATGAACTATAGATAGCATACACATAAGATAATTGAGTAGAAATCATTACGTTTACTTATAATTTTTTTAACGCTTGTATTGTATTTATTACGAGACCTTTGTTGATATTAAGAGAAATGACGGTCCACGTCTTAAATTAAATTCTTGAAGCATTAAACATTTATTTATTACAAACTGCATAAATTATGTTATAGTTCGAATACTGTAATTATTAACGGAATTTTCCAAATCTTTTAGTGTTTTCTATCTTGCTTTTTCATTATTACATGAATTAGAAACGTGTTCTGACTTTTCACATTCTATAAAAAAATTTACAATGCCCTTAAATGTATTTTTAATTCATCAATGAGTTCATTAGCACTTTCATTTTGCCCTAATCACTAGTAAATTTGTTCTCGTAGCAGAATTCAAGCGATGTTGGGATTCCCAAAAGAAATTATCCGATTTCCCCTTTACGATGTACAGATGTAATACAGGTCTAAACTTTACTAATTTTCATTTTTCGTGAATAATTTAAATGAAGATATGTAATTCTATTAATTTGTCGAAATTTCCATGAATTTTTTTAATTGAACAAATGCTTATGTTCAAAATATTTTGTTTAAATTTAAAATAAACATGTCAACTGAGGAATTTTTTCCATTACTCAATGCCTCAAAAAGTTTCTAGGATTTCATTTTTTTATTTAATATATTTTGAGCGTGAACCAACGCTGCGTAATGTAAATCACCTTTATTATTCTCGACGAATTAATTTATTTTTTATTGGGTGATTTTGTGTTCCTTTAAAAAATAATTAATTAGCCTCAGACGTTTTATTAATTATTACATAAATTTTCTTAATTTAGCGATTTAGTATTGCTTGTTTGCTTTAGAATAATTAATTATCAAATAAAATAATTTTTTTTGGTAATTTGCTCATTTTGTAAGTTAAATTTCTATGTGAAAAAACAAATCAAATAAAATGTAGAATTTTTTAGAAGAAAAGGAGGATACAAGATTCACTTACCTCTGTAAAAATACTTGGAGCTATGTTGTTAATAATTTTGTCAATGGTGCAATCAGCGTATATTAGATAAAGATTTTTGAGAAGACAAGAGTCAAATTTTTGAAAAATTTCATAAACATTTAACGAAGTTTAATATGATGATTTTTGTTACGAGTATAACGAGGTAAACGCTGGTTTTTGTGTACAGCAAAGGTTACAGCTCTTTCATTATTAATTATGCCTTTAAATTGTAATTACTAATATAAGCTAATGTGGAATTAAATAAAGTTTCATTTTCCTACAAATTTTGTTGTCCATTTTATTTGATAAAATTTAACATTAAATTATTTGCATTTATGAATTTATATCTTTGTATTGGTACGCACATCATTGGCGCGGATTCTCTGTGTTTTTACGATTTGGATTCAGGGAGAATTCGCTTTAAATGCATGAAAGTTCATATTAAGCATAAACATTATTTATATTAAATATTATAAGAAATTGTTTACTAATCGGTGTATTAATATTATTATTTCTACTTATGATTAGTAATTTATAAAATACAAATTTATGTAATATTAATTTTTTTTTAATCAATTGTCAGCTCGAAGCAAAGAAGTCCTGGAATTTATTTCAAATTTTTTATTTAAAGATGTAATTTCTTTTCCTAAAATCTGATATGCATTTATAATATATTCTAATAAATTTAGAATTTCTTTTTCTCTTTTTTTTCTGAGGATATGTTGCTAAGGAATGTAAATAACGTTATGTTGATAAGGGATGTAAAAAGATATTGACGAAATTATTTTTTTTAGAGGTAAAGACAGAGTTTCTGTAATTTCATTTTCATCTTTAAAATGATAAATATCTTGTATTATCTATATTGAGTTATTTTAATTAATTAATTTTTTAATGTCTATCAAAGAAATTACTTTTGAATTTATCTAATTAAGAAATAAGTTATTAAAATCCTATATTTCATTTACTTATATTAAAATATAAATAAGCTTTTTAATAAATTCAAAAAGTTAAAGCTTTTTTGTAACACTATAATAATATTACTTGATGATGTAATACTATTTATTGTAAAAGTTTTTATTAAATTAAAAAAGTTAAAGCTTTTTTATAAGGCTATAATAATATTGCTTATTAATATAATACTGTTTAATGTAATATACTATATTTAATATTTATTGTAAAGTTTTTCTATCTATTCGTTGTGGAACGCATTTTAATTGTGTTATAACAATATAATCGAATTCATTCTTTAAAATTTGTTTTTATTTTATTTCTTGAATTATTATTTTAAATATTGCTAATATGCAAATATTTATTTTAAAATTTAAAAAAAATTTTATATTACTAAATAAATATAACGTAGATATTAATATAACTCATTATATGAAATTCTTTATATACTATTTAAATAATTAATTAATTGAATACCGTTTTTAAATTTAAATGCTATATATTTTTTTGTTATATTTAATTTTTTCAAAACGATAAGAAAAATCTATTTACATTTTAAATAACAGGAAAAGCAAGGAATCAACAAATATATATCAGTAAAGGAATCAACTAATGTTTTAGTGGTATAAGTTTAGTACTTGTATGATAATAACGTAATAAATATTATAGCGAATATAAAGATTGAATTAAAGAAAAAAGATAAACAACATCTCGAATATCTGGGAAGAAATTGACAATGCTTTGTTATAAGTATCGTTACAGTAATTTATAACTTATTATTACGAACTATAAATTAAAATATTGGCATTTTTTTCAATGAATTAAATTTACACTGTTTACTTATATATGAAAAATTCTCATATACATATTTTCTTAGCACGATTGAATACATAATTCACTTTCGTTACGGAGAGTCGCCGTATTTGCCTGTAGCTAGCACAGTTCAGTGTAGTTGCTTACAAAATATTTAAATTAAGATACAATATGTATATATTCAAAGTATTGAATTGTAATGTAATTTTAAAAGAATATTTTATTCATTTATTAGCTTACGGTAATATGAAGATGATGCATTTTGTTAATGAGGATTTAGAATGTACTTTTTGTATTAGTTTTGAGTTTGTATTTTATATCTTCTATATAATAGTCAATGTCAATAAGCAATATAAATTACTTATTACGTAATATAAAATAATTAAAAAAAGTTTCGTAGAAGTAAAAAGATAACCGACAATTATTGAATCATGTTTTACAACACTGTGTAAATAGTGTAGTTTTAATGCTCCTGTTATGAGTATGAGTAGAGATCGAGCAAATAATATTTGTGAAAGGAGATACTGTTATCGTGAAAAGTAGAATTGATTAAAAGAGATAATAAGCTTGCGGTGGTGTCGAGTTGTACCCGCAGTACGAGGTCGTCTAGTACTTAGAGCAAGTATTTTTCTTTATGTTGAGGTCAATTATTTGGAAGGCTGTAAAGCACCAAACGTAGTTACCGACTATTCATTAGCACGATCTGTAGCACAACTTGCGCTACGCTTAGCTTTGTGATTGACAGCAGGGCTATTTTCTCACAAACTAATCCATTCCCATAGGAGCGGACTTCTATCATTAATACTAACAGATGAAAGCTCTTTCGTACAAAAAAAATAATTCTTTTGCGTATGTATACAAATTTTGAGTTTTAAACCCTTTAACTATAAATGTATACTAATTTATTCGCAGTCACATTAATTTTTACGATAAAAATTTTAAAACAAAAAATATAAAGAACTTTCAAACAATTAGTATTTGTTGCTACATTAACAATTAATTACATGCATATATTAATGTGTAAAATAGAAAATAGTACAAATTAAATACTGTTAAATAAATTTTTCTTAATTTAAATTTACATTTTCATATAGGAGTAAAGTATTCTAATTTTATTAATTTAGGGGCATTTGATTTTATTTATAAGATTTTTTATTTGATTATTTATGATTTAATTATACATAATTTATAGTGTGTATATTTTGTAAGTTTTAGTTGTATTTACGTGTCGTTAAATACCAAAAATTCAAGATTTCGAGAATTTTAGTAATTATGTTTATAATGAAACATTTAATACAAAATAAAAAATTTTAATTTTAAGTATATATTTTAATATTTAATATAGTAATGATTATGAATTTTAATGAAAATAAGAAAGAGTATATAATATGTATACGCGTTCGCATCCTCATTACGCCAAATTTCACATTTATTGTATTATTTTGATTTTAAATGCTACTTTTTAATATTTATATGATACTATAATAAATAAAAACGATTGATTACATTTTTTTTAAATTAAAATAAATTTAATTTTTCAATTTATTGTAAAGTCTCCTTGCTATGATGCAGCTATTCATGTAATGAGTATACATGACACGATATATAATAAAGCTCCTGGAAATAATTTTTATTAAATAACCTCATTATTACCGCCGAAAAATTCCCAAGTTCCGTGCATAGGATGTACTTTTCTATACTAACCCCCTGAAACCTTAAAAACAAAAATTACCTCAAGAAACAAATTTATTATTTATTTATTTATTTATAAATATAAAATTATGACGTTTATTAAAAATTGATACCATCAGAGTAACCGCCATAGAATAACATTTTTTACAAGAGTATAACAATAAGGCAACCATTATTATGACAAAATAATATCATTAAAAACGTGTTAGTATACAAAGTAAATACGAAAGAAGTACTTGTTACATTTATATTGTTTCACATAAAGGGGAAAGTTCTATTTTCTTATTAAAATTTGAAACCGACCGAGTCCTACCTTCTCTTTCCATCTAGAAAATTAATAGCAATAAAAGTAACCGAAATGAAGAATTTGTAAAACGAGATTAACCATACTATCTAATAAGAACATCAAAGGAAATCTTAAACTCTTATCTGAAAAATGTTTAACTAGAGCTAATTAGAGTTTGGCCTATTTGGTAATATATCCATCCATAGTTATGCGTAGGAAGGAGTGGTGTAATATCTCTTCCACAGTCATTTTCAAGGCTTCTTTTCTAAAAATAAATAGTTTACCCATATAAAAATCATGTTATAAAAATCATGAACAATCTAAGAATGATGCTCTTTGCCCGTACGTCATTCCTTACGCACACCGTCGTACGTTCATATTTTATTATAAAAATTATAACATCTATTTAGTAGGGAGTCAGGATACTGTAACCACTTTTATTCCTTTTTCTTTGTACTCCATTAATTTACTGACATAATTTAATAAACGAAACTTTTAAAATCTCAAATGCTAGTGTTATTTTTTTATTACTATTTATTATACATAGTAAATCTATTTTAGTATCATTAAATAATTTCTTCCCTCGCGCATTTCAAAAGCGCTTATCCCGAGCTATTGAGATAAAAAAACCCAGGCTCAAACCGAACACTGCAATACTTTTCTCGGTTAGGAATGTTTGCAAAAGCAATCGATTTGCTTTAAATGTAAAAACCGATGTAACATTACTGTTAAATAGTTGATATACATTTCATATATGTAATGTATATTATATGGATAGTAAGACAATACAATTGTAAAGTTAATATAAATCACGAAAATCCAGAATTTGCAAATGATTTACTGAATTCGATATGTATATTTTCTACTAAATAGTAAATACGATTATAAAAGTTTATTTTTACATAAGTGTAATTATATACGCTTTTTTATATTTCTCTTTTTTCATAGTTTATCATTAAAAATTAATAATATTTTAAATTTTCTATGTAGTTCACACGAATCCGTTATATATACTACTAAATATATAAACATCATTAAGCTGTATCTATGCTATATGTGTTAGTAGATTTTAATTAATGTTATTTAAATTATAATAAGAATATTATTTAATATGAATAATTTATTTTAATAAATTAATATGATTCTATAATCATAATGTGAATTTTTGAAAAATTTTGAAAGTTAGAATATACTTATTTTTTTATTTTTTTTTTATTTACACGATTATGTATACATATGAATATCAATTTACAGAGTTACTGGATATATAAATAAAAAGTCGTTATTACTTTGTATATTTAAAAAATATTAGGAATATTCTAATTCTTTTTTTAAACTAGCATATTAATAGTAAAAGTTATATAACACTTGTAAATAAACAGTGATAATTGGTTTTATTCTAATCAATTAAAAATATTTTGGATAAATATTAAACATTTATAATAAGAATTTATTTTACAAAAAGTTTGTCATTAAGATTTATAAATTTAATTTCTGTCAATTATTCATACTGGTTATGTATTATAATTTTAAACATTAACATGTTATTTCAATTGTGTAATAAAAACTGTAGTGTATAGAATTCTTCAAAATTATGGATTTAGATTTGAATTTTAAATATATTCAAATTTATTTAATTTTAATCCTGTATCAATGTATAATACTGCCACTTGTAGTTTATCACATATTTAATTATGGATTTTTAATAATACTAAAAAATATAAATTGTTTGTTGTTTTCAATTAGTTAAAATATTAATTATAGTAATTTAATAAAAAAAAATTCTAAGAAATTTCAGTTTAATATTTAAATATTAGTAAATATTATCTCTTCGTTATTATACCCTTATAAATAATGTAATAAAATACAACATTGCAGAACTTAATCTGTAATATAGTAATATAACATTTTGTTAACATTTTAAATAAAAAAAAATAATAATAATTCAAAGAAGAAAAATACTTATTATTACTAATTCAGTATTTAAATGTACCATCTTCTCAGCAGTTCCAGTAATACTCTATAAGGAATAAGTTCTGGTTATATCATTATCAGGAAACTCGCGTTGACATTATTCATATCAAGTACAGCAATCATTTTTTATGTACTACATTGTAATTTTATTCTTATAGTTTTTTCTTTTAGAAAATGTATATTGTGTATTAAATAATTATTCTTTTCAAATTTTAGAATTAAAAGCCAATTATTTATAATAAACATAATATGTTAACGATATCCGTTTTTTAATAATCTTTTTATTATGAGAAAATATTAAACTGTAACATATAATATTATGACAAAAGCAATATTACATTAGTTAGTATTTAATTTAAAATATATTATAATTTTAAACAAATTAAAAATATTATTCTTATCCTAAAATTCTTTTTTATGAAAAATTAAAAATTTGTATTTTAATGATAGTTTTACAAAATGTTAAAATAATATTGTTTGTAAATAAGAATTAGATATATTTAAAATGTGCGTAATTAAGAAATTACTCACTTTTTCAGATAAATTTGAATAAAATCATTTAGCATCGAATGAAATGTCCACATACGGATTTCGACTCTATATTAAGTTGATATTGTTTAATTCTTTGTATCAATAATATTTATTTTTTTTCAAATACATTTCAATAAATAATCAGGTTTTACAAATGAAAAATAATAAGTAAATATAAATTTTTAATATTTATAAAAAATGGATTGTCTTATTTTAGAATATTAACTAACACTAATTATTTTTACGGTTTTTAGTAAATTAACGACCTATGACCAAATATGAGTTCTTAATATCATGTTTATTAATATTTACAATCATTTGGAATTAGATACTTGTATTCATAACATTTCTTGAAACATTGTATATTATAAAATAATTGTTTTTCAGCAATAGTAATAGAGATATTATACTGAAATTTCACTGATTTTAAATTACATATTTTATACATAATTTTGTGCTTTATTTAAATTTACATTGTACTAACGGCGGTAAAATTAAATTTTAAATTAAACTTTTTGCATAAGTATTAAAATAAACCCAATTTATAGATATAATAATTTATTATGTTTCTGATACGAAAGTAAATTATTTCTTAAATTAATAATTGGGGTACTAATTTAATTGTATAATATTTCTTTCATAATTTTTCCTAATAAAATACTGCTAAAATGTTCGAAGAAATCTATCTTTTACTGAAGTAATTTACCTAGTTTTATTTTACGTATCAAAAATAAAGCAAAGTGAAACGTTATTTAATTCTAAAAATAAAATATTTTCCTGTTTCTATATAAGTTTCTTAGTTGGTGGTTATTTAGATTGATTATTGGAAAAGTATGAAATAAATAAAGAGTGTACACTGTATCAAGAATTTTTTTCATAATTGCTTATTCACAAAACTTATTATATAAAACGTTGTTTTATATAATTTTCTATTAAATATGTTTGGGATAAAACGGATATTCGTTTCTATTATATCGTATGTAAAGATATTTTTATAATTATAATACGTTATTTAGAAATATAATGATTTTAATCTTGTTAAATTTACTTTTTATGTAATATAGAATAATTAAAAATTATTATAACCATTAATTGCAATACAAATGTTTAAAAAAATTTCAATATTTGCTTTTAGATGGCGAAAAGAATTTTTTATAAGAAGCAAGCATACGTTACCAGAATTACCCTATGAATATAAAGCACTAGAACCAATTATTTGTGCTGAAATAATGCAGCTTCACCACTGCAAACATCATGCTACATATGTTAATAATCTTAATCTTGCAGAAGATAAACTAAAAGAAGCTGTCGCTAATAGAGATATCAATTCTCAAATTGCTTTGGCACCAACTATTAAATTCAATGGAGGAGGTCATTTAAATCATTCAATTTTTTGGAATAATCTTTCTCCCAATGGAGGAAAACCAGATGGTTTATTATTTATTAATTAATTTATGACTATATAAAATTAATATATTTTAATCAATAATGTTATTTTTAGAAGCTCTTTTATGTCAAATTGAAAGAGACTTTTGTAGTTTTGAAGAAATGAAAAAAAAATTGTCTGAAGCAACCATATCAATTCAAGGATCAGGTTGGGGTTGGCTCGGATATAATCCAAATAATAAGAAACTTCAAATAGCTGTATGTGCTAATCAAGATCCCTTACAGGCAACAACAGGTCTTATACCTCTTTTTGGTATTGATGTTTGGGAGCATGCATATTATTTACAATATAAGAATATTCGACCAGATTATGTAAAGGCAATCTTTGATATTGCAAATTGGAATGATATTAATGCTCGATTTAAAAAAGAAACTAGTTGTTAGATTTTATTATAAAAAATTAATAATATTAAAAAACTATAAAAGATACATCAAATTTTAATTTTATTTTAGAAAATACAGCTTAAAATTTTATATAAACTTTGTTTCAAACAGTTATATTGTAAGTTCACATAATATTTGATGTTAAATAAAAAAATTCTTATAACGTTTATATAATTTTTAATATAATATTAAATACGATTATTTATTTATCATGATTTTAATACAGAAAAAATCAAGGCTTAGTAAGAATATTTTATTTAATTAGGGCTTTAATTAAAATTACAATTAAAAGTTTAATATTAAAAGAAATTATGAACAAAATTTATTATAATTTTAGAATAATATTATACGATTAGAATAGTTTCAAATAATACAAAAAATATATGTTTTAAATAATATCACCCGTTAAATTAATAGAATAATTTTTTTTAAATAAAATAATTTGAAATTCGCGGCAAAATAAAAATATAAGGAATCGGACTATGTATTATATACTAAAAGAAACTGGAATTCGGACATTTAGTATGGCCAAGAACTCAGCTGTTTTTGTATGATTTTCATATATGGTAAGTTAGTAAAATAAGGCTCTTACAATATTTTCTTATGAGAAATTAGTAATAATTGCACAAAGCACTTAGTAACGTTTATTTATAATTGTTTTTTTTATTTTAAATCAGTATATTTAATTTTTGTAGAAAGCTCAATATAGGCTATTAAACCTTAAAAATCTTCCTATTTGATAAACAATGCAATTGTGTCTTATAGAATAGTTGTATTAAATTATATTGCATCTATACTTTTTTTTATTTTAATTTAATTTTAATATTTTTTTATACAAGTAAAATTGATCAAAATAGTAAAACTGTTTATTTAAGAAGTTTCGATCAAAATTTAAATTTGCAAAAATCTTAATTTAAATACAAATATATATTTTTTTATGATTAATGATTATTCAATATATACCAAATATTTTATTCAATTGGTTTATTGATCCAATGGTAGTATCATAAAAGAAATTCTAAAATATTGTACATTTAAATACTCCGAAAAATTATAAAGAAACAAGTAATTGTATAATAAATTATATCTAAAAAGTATTTTCAATCACTTTAAAAGAAAAATCAAAAAACATTTTTAGAATAATTAATTTTTTGGAAGTAAAAATATTGATTTAGTTTTATGTTAATTATTTTAAATACAGTATTATTACTAAATCTTATAGATGACGTACTTTTCCTATGACAACCGTAGATAAAAATTTTTTAACTGGAATTGAAATTTTTAAAAGTTATTTTTATTATAATTGAATTTTTTAAATATTAATTGGTCACTTGAAGTAAATGTAAAATTATTATATATATGTATTTATTTTTTTAAAAATAATTCTTAATAATTATTTTATTTCTTTATAATTGAGATTATACGATTTTATAAGTTTATATTGTTTTTTAATATGAATTAAAGTTATATTCAAGCGAAAGTAGCAGATTAGTTATTTAAAAATTGTTAAATTTAATTATTTAATTTGGTATTTTATTGTAATTAATTATTTTTTTAAATTTCTTTTCGAAATAATTAAATAGAATAACAAAATGTTCAATGAAAAATTAAAATTTTATGAATATTTTTTTTATATTTTCAAAGTATTGCTTATATTTTATTATGTTAATAATAATTTATAACTTATTTTAATATCTTAAAATCTTATCTAAGTTGATTTAAGATATTTTTTATTTAAGTACTATTAAATTTATTATTTTCGTTTTATCTTTTTTATTGTTTTTATTATATATTTATATGATAATTATTTAAAGATTATATTTTAAATGCATTAACATATTTTTATATATTGTTTGTCTGATTTTAGTTTAAACTTGTTTCTGCATACATAGTTATGAAAATAATTCGATTTAAAATAAATGTTTTGAATTATTTATATTCATCATTTAGCTTAAAGTAATTAGAATTTAATCATTTATTATTCTTATTTCATTGATAAAATTAAGGCAAAACATTACTTAAATTGATTCATTTTGTTTTCGATTTAATTAATGTTAATGATTTATGCGAATAAAACTTATGTATAAATATGTAAACATATCATTTTTAATTCTAATAGTGAGTGATTACTATTTATGTAGAATGAGCATTTGTTTTAAATTTAGATTCGGATTCATCAAAATTTAAAAAATATTGATAAAACTTTCCTAGAATAGTAAAAATTGTTTCTATATTACAATATTAAACATCAATATTTAAAATCGAAATACCAATTACAGTATTAAAAAATTTTGTTCGATATTTCTTTATTCATTTATAACTTTTTCATAACTTTTTTATAATTACATTCTCATGTTTATTTAAGTATACAAATATTTCTTTGGGTTTATTATTTGGCAATTATTATTTAACAAATTAATAATCATGTTTATAAATTATTGTATTGTAGTATAATGTTATTTAAAAAAATATGATTTAGAAAGTTGTTTAATTATATTGTAGATATTAAAAGCATTATCAACTTTTGTATTTTTAAATGATTATTTTGGTTATTAAATTATAAAATCAATATTATTTTGAAAAATAAGATATTTGAAAAAAAAATTGTTTTGTTTTAAATTGGATTTTAGAAGAATATATTTGTTTGCATAGAAATTCTTATTTAAATCCTAAGCAATGTATAAAACTTCAAAAATTATAATAATTGTTTTATATTATTTTATTAATTTGTATTTTTTAGATTACAATGAAGATATGCATTTTTACTAAATGCAATTAATACATTTTTGTTTTCAATTAAAATTTAGAATATATATTTTATGAAAATTTTATAACAGTATTAATTAAATACTATTAAAATAAGCACAATACAAATCTTGTAACTGTTATATTTATTTTCATCTTCAAACTATCTTACTTTTACCATACTAAATTATTATTATACATACGTAATATCTAATGTAATTAGTTTTTGGATACGTTTCATTGAGATAAATTTATAACACATTTTTCATATTTAAGTAAAAAATTGATAATAAAATTCAAACATGTTTTATTATTTATATATACGTAGAGTTCAATTTCATGTTGAATTTAGTATTTAAACGAAAGTAGTATATCTTCTTTATTTGATGATTATTATTGATTATTATTGATGATTATTTGATGCGTTCTGAGGGTCTCTTGACTTGTTTTATCATGTGTTTCTTAGAGGATGCTCCTACTCACACGTACCCATTGTGACTACACATGAGGAAGAAAGAGGTAGAGGATTGGGGAAAATTTACCTTGTTTGGGCTCAATTTCCAGAAGGGCAACGGGCCGTGGGTTTTCCCCAAAATGAAGAAGGGATGCCCAGCAATGGACTTCAAAAGGGGATAGTGATCCGACCGTTTTAGAGTCAGGCGACTGTAGATGATAGGCAGGGGAAGTGAAAAGGCGGTAAAATAATTTTCGATGCCAAAATTACCAAATATTAAACTCTATACCTACCCCGGCTGAACCCTCAAAAATAACAAAAGTGTAAATTTTTCTTTCTGCGTGTTAATTCATGCGCTGTAATTTTCCTCCCTCACTCTTTTGAAATACCTATACCGATTGCCGTCTAACTACGTGAGACATTGCATCGAAAGACGCGTAAAGTACTACTGTCCTAAAATGAGTCAGAAAACACCGATTCGGACGACAAGAATCTTCCAAGCTCGAAAGAAATATACTTTCGGAAATACAAAACCACGGTGGCGCCAGAAACCCGTGGCAAAATTACGGAAATCAACAACTATTCTGCCATCGATGGTCGATGAAATTCCAAAGAGTAGCAGACAAATAGAGCTGATGTTTGTTACCGTGGAATTGCCTTTTCTGCAACCACGAAAAATTCGCCGATGCCAGCAATCTACTTTGGTAAGAACTACGAGGACCTTCAGGAATTTTTAGTGATCCATGTACAAGAATTTAATAATTTCATGGACAAACTTAGTGAGAGGTTGCGTCAAAAATACGTGAACACTTCGAAATTGGCAAAATTAACAGTAAAACTTTTCGACGAAAAACCAAGATGAAGAAGTAGAAATAGTGCGGTATTTATTTGAAACATTAAAACTGTCGCTAATGCAATATTTGCTTTAGCTTTTTCGCCAAGAATTACACTGCATTCGTGATACCGCATAGAGGACAATATGTCTTCCGCCTGACATCTTTAGGATTGAAGGACACCGGACGAACTTGCAGTCAGTTAATCAGACAAGAAGTGCTCTTGCGAAACTGCTATATACATTATCCAGACGATTTGTGTATTTTCTTCCGCAGCTGCTCTGAGCATTTAATGGATTTGACGAAGATGTTTGAGTGCCTGAGATCCTACAGTTATACTTGCACTTTAGTGATATACTTCCTGGGCATGAAGAAATTGGAATACCTCGACGATATGAACAGCCGTGGGTAAAGGTGCTCAAGTCAGAACGACTGAGAGTTCTAAGTTTTTTTACGTCGATGAACTCGCGGGACACCCGGGCACGATGAAGACCGCCAGGACCTTGCAGAGAAGATTTTTTGGCCGAGGATGAAAAAAAGTGTCTACCAGGATGTGGAGACCTACTTGGTTTGAACAGTCGTAAAAGTAGTATTATTGACAGCGCAGGAACGCCCGCAGCGTCATTATTCGAGTACACATTGGGACGTAGTAACACTCGACTTGATGGGCTCCGAACTCCGAGAGGCAAATAATTTCTACTAATGGTAATGGACCTATTATCGAGGTGGAACTTTTTCCTGTGCTGAACACCACGTCGAGAGAAGTTTTCGCCCGTTGAAGTCATTCCAATATCTCTTGAATAGAAATGACCCCCGTTTCCGTGGCTTATGATGGTCTACGTTATATAGTGATTAGGGATGTGAGGTTTTGGTCAATGTCGTCGTACCATATCCACGCCAACCCAGCTAAAACAGAGAATCAGCAAATAAAGAAGGACCAGAGGTTGTAGCTTGTGCGATGTGGAAGATTAGCGTCTCTCTTTCGGACAGCGGAAGTAAGGCTGTGCGAGCTAATCAAACGAGCTGGCAAGGGTCACGAAACTGCAAGAGCGTATTAAACTCGATATGCCCTGCAACGCCTCGAGGCAATGCCCGAGTGCTTGACTGAATCTTTCGAGTGGTCGATGAACGTCGCCTTTATTAGGTGACGAGTTTTTATGGAGCCGACGTTTACGCAATCCGAGTTTAAAGTTCGGAGAGATACATCATCATATAAGCACGCTGAGACGAGCAAAGCTTCTACTTCTCGATGAAAGTGGACCGGAGAAGAGCCTATCCGATATGCACAACATCCGCGACCAATAGAACGACATCCGGTAGAGCCACTGACCGCGGACATGTCCCGTATAGGCGAAAGCGCCCACAAAAACGCTAAACGTCTACGAAAATGCCAACGAAGTAGTTTTAGTTGTGCATTGTATAGGCTAATGTATAATAACATAACATCTTCATACTCATCTTAATTTTATTCCAAAATTTGAAGCCTTATTCTTAAAAAGTAATTATCTGTTTATATTTGGAATCGATCTATTTATTTATTTCTTTATCAGAGTGGAATTACTGCTTAGCTAAGGTATGTGTTAACGATCGGAACAAATATTAGTCGGAAGGGTCAAAGTTTGGAGAGTAAAACGGATGGGGTAAAACTTCTGTTTTTAAGGTTTCCAAATTTGTCCAAGAGTTTTGCGATATGTGTAGAATAACTTTATCATGTGTCTCTTGGTACTCTGGCCAATTCTCCTTCAATGCTCGGATGAAAGGGATTAATTACCTTCGATACTGATCCCCTATGATGGTTTCATTCGGTTTAAATATATCACAATAGACTACACCAAGCTGGTACCACCAAATGCAGAGCCTAAATTTGGCATCATGAATATCCGCTCTTAAATAGTTGAAATCACTCACGACACTTTTTTTGACTAAGAACAGTTTCACCGTTAACACTTGAAAGTATTCAAGAAGCCTCAGTCGCAGTGTTCTTAAAATTAAAGCAGAAAATCAACACTTCCCTCAAATAACGAGAATTTGGCTCGAAAACTGACATCTTTGGGCGAAAATACACTTCTGATGCAAATAGAAATTCACTAATATGGTGCTGTCGTTATATTGACATATGTCCGACCTTACTGTATTAAATTTTCGATCCACTTATTTTAACCAGAACTTACCAGAGTATTATAAAAATAAACAACTTTAAAAGTTAGAACATAAAAAAGATTTTAAAGCATAGTCATTTATTTTTAAATTTAGTTTATACGAGAGAAATATTTGTTCACAAAAAATCATTTATCCATTTATTCGCTAAATTTCACTTTTTTTAATTGAGTTTTTTTTTAATTCTATTTGATTTTTAATTCAAAATTATTAAAACTTTCATTACTATTTGAAAATAATTTTTAGTGGTTTTAAAAGTCGATATTTTTTATAAAGAGATCAAATAATATTAATATAAAAATATACTAACAAAGTACTTTTTCAATTTCATTTAACCTATCGAAATTTTTAATTTTAATTATTTTATTTATAGTTTACTCAATCTTTATATTATTTAATCTGATTGACAAAAAAGTATTCGAAGTGGTTAAAATTTTTGAGTTCTAGTATTCATTAAATTTTTTCAGAATTACAAGTATTAATTTGGTTGAAAAGAACAAGGAATTGTTCGAGTAATAATTAATTAAAAAATTAGACAAACATATGTTAAATATTATAAATTACGTTTTTTATTTCAATTTCATGAAGTTCATCATGAAGCTGAATTTCTTTTAGTAATCAATAATTAATTTGATAATATTTTTCCACAATAAATTAAATTGATTGTTTTTTAGTAAACATATTGAATGATTTAATAAACTTATATAACATTTTTATTTTAGAATGTCAAATATCATATAATTTTATTAGAAACTTTCATATATTTTATAAAATTTTATAGTTTTACGTTAAATTAATATAATACGTATTCAGTTTGTATTATTAAAATTTTTATTTAAATCATCTGAAATAAAAAAAAATTAGAAATATTTTTCAAGAATAATTCTTGTAACGTCTATTTCCTGTAAAAACAATTGAAATCTGTTTTAAATTTTGTGATTTTGAATATTTTAAGTTCATATCCTGAATCAATATGTTTCATTATAAAATAAAGCCATACCTTTAGAAGAATCTATACTTACAATAACGAACAAATAATATAATGAAAATTAATTTTATTTGATTTTTCAATTCATTGCTTGTATCCTCATTGATTTCATAACACCCATTGCTTTTGTCGGTCAAACGTTAACCAGTAAAAGGGTGCTTACTTAATAACGTTATCACGAATTATTGATTCAAGCATTGCCTTCAATATTTGCTCATGCGCATTCTTCATATATAAATGATGGTCATATTTTCAATGCTGGCACTTGAACTCATTTGTTGTGGATTGTATCTTTACTGGAAATTGTAGTTGGACAATTAATATAATAATAAAATATTTCCTATGTATTAAATATTCAGAAAATATGAAATGTATTGTGTAGGAATTGATAGTATTCATAGATAAGAATTTATTTGTATCGTCTAACATTCTAATTTTTTTACATTTTAAAAAGTTAATCTAAATTTCTAAAATCAGATAAACTACATATGCTTATATAAATTTAATATAATTTACATAAAAAATATTTAATAATCAATTAATATAAGTACTGCTATAATTGAATAAAGTGTGGAAATAAAAAAATTAATAAAATAACAACATATTGTTTGAAGAATAATTGTAATTTTCGGAAGTTAATACTATGTTGACCTAAGCCATCGTATTATTTACTATAAGTTTTCTGAATATTAATTATTTTTTATTAAATATAAAAATATTGCGCAAATTTTTCTAAGGAGTTGGCATTATTTCTTGTGGTAGCATATGGATTAGAAAAAATATATATATATATAGGTATCTTACTTCACCAGGTCGCGCTTGTATCGTGGCGTCGGCGCACTTTGAATCAAACTTAGGAGGGCAAGAATAGGATCTTTCTAAGAACTTATCTATCATTTTTTTCTTTATGTGCGTCTACCTTTCCATGTTTTGAAAAAGAGTAAAATTAAGGTCAAGCCAATTATAGTACAGGTCAGTCAAATAAAATTTATAGGTCTAATAGTGCAGTTACTGAGGTAATTAATGCAATGTCCGTAATAATAGCTAAGGAAAAAGCCTCGGATGGTACTAGTAATTATATTATCTTTATTTAGTCTTCTAAAATGTTTCACCAATAACTAGGAATCATAAAAGTATCTTTGTTGTATCTTAAAGGAAAGAATGAGTTGCGCGATATATGTCTATAAATGTCGAGATCGACAGTCGTGATTTGTAATGCAATGGTGAATTAATAAGTGCGTCGTTCTGTCCAATGTAAAATATATATATTTGCACACGCAAGTATGTAAATATACATATATACAGATATCTATATGTAAAAACCGTTGCAGAAATTGTAATAGGAATTTTTTGTCACATTGGGTAAGAACTACAATTAATATCAATTTATAGAAGCAGTTGTGTTAAACATTATTAGAAGAGATTCGAAAGTTCGATTTGACACTTAATAAGATTCGCTTTAAAAATCAATATTTTATAGTCAGCACCGCGCGGTAATTACTAATAACGTCTGTATATCCGTCTCTTTCTATTTATACATCTCTCTCTCTCTCTCTCACTCTCTCTCTCTCTCTTCCTGGCTTTAGATATATATAATTTATCCTGTATTATCGATCTCTTTTATATTTTGTCATGTTTATATGGTTATGCAAACTTTTTCGAACTTTTTTAAATAATCTCTTACATTATTCGTAGAATTTTTGAAATACAATTAATTTTAATTCATATTTATTTAATTAATTTCAAATATTTGATTAAAAAATAACAGATGGAAGTTTGTGCCATAGATACATTGTTTTTATCCATATTAAAAAAATATGTTTGAATTATTTTATTTATGGAAATATTGATATTTTATAATTGAAATAATATTAAAATCTATAAAATTCAATTAAAGAATGATTTTTAAATACATAAATAAAAAAAAAAAAAACATGAGAGTAAAGTAAAAATATAAAACTGAAACATTTATTGCATTACAAAGATCCATGCTTGCATACTTAGTTATTGAAAATAATAGTAGCTGTTACCTATATATTTTGTATTATTTATTATTTTCAATAATTTATTTTATTTATTTTAAAATATACAAGTTAGTTATCTTATAAATTTTTTAAAAGTTGTATAAATTGTAATAACTCTACTAAATAGAAAATGTAATACAAAGTATAGTAAATATTTAAAATAAATATCAATAATATATATTTATATTTAACTGAAATTACAAATTACAAAGATATGAAAAGTCAGTTTAAACTTAAAAATATCTTTGCGTAAATCAAATTGCATATAAGATACAGAAAAAATTTCATGTGTGCAGTATGGCAATTACATGCATGAGCGATATTCGTTTTGTGCTCATAATTAAGTAATTTGAACGTGTAAGCTTTATTAAACTCTTATTTATTTCAGTAATTGATTTTCATTATAATTTTTCAATCACTATAATTATATTCCATTAAAAAATAGTACTACATATGTTATCACTATTCTATTATGATATTTTTAATTTATAATATTATTTATTTGTATAATTGAAAATAAGTCGAATTAATGTGTTCTTTCCACTTTATTTTATTAAGGTAATTTTAATTTGTATAATAATGTACTTTTATTATTTAATAATTATTCAATCATTAATAATATAATTTTTATTAATTTCATTTTCGTAAATAAAAATTAATTTTTTTATTTTTAATTACAATAAAAAATTTTAACTATGAATTCAAAATATAAATTACAATATCATAAATAATAATATTATTATATTAAACATAAATATGCATAAATGTATAAAATCAAATATTTTAAAATAAATTTAAAATTTAAAAAGAAATAATATTTTTATCTTCATATTTTATACTTTATATAAAACAAATGCGTACCTTTCTGTAAGATCTATGAAAAGTTATTCATTTAAAGAATTTAGTGTTTAGTTCCGTTCTAATTTAAATAGTTGGTAAAAATATAACGATTAATATATTCTTTTAGTAATAATATTCTTAAATATATTATTTAATATTTGAAAGTTTTTATTATATTTATTTGTTAGGGATATATATATATATATATATAAGTTATTAATATTTAATTTTATTTATTGTTAAAATAATTTTTATATGTATTTTATTGTATTTTAAAGTAAAATGAAAATATAATTTTGTTCATTTCAGAATTGAAGTATAGTAATTAAAAATTAGTCAGTCTGGTTTAAAGCTAGTACGTGATAATGTCGTCGGTGAAGGTCGCCGTTCGGGTTCGCCCTTTTAATATGAGAGAAATCAACCGTGATGCTCAATGTATTATTGATATGAATGGAAATACTACTTGTAAGTACATATTCAGAAATAAATATTATCAGAATTTTATAAATTTTCTTATTTAATACGTACTATACGTACTATACTATTATGTAATTTTAATAAAATTAAAAAAAAATATTACGATGGTACTAAAGTAATGCAAATATAACATAAAGTAATAATTTAAATTAAATAAAAAACCATTGTGGTAAACATAGTATATTAAATAAATTGATAACTATTGTTAATTTTAGCCTCATTAATAGCTTTACATCGTTTCATTATTTTTATAAGAGTACTTTTGATTCAACAGTTATATATTTATTAATTAATGATATATTTTGTATTAATATAGAAATTGAAACAAAAAATTTTATACTCTTTTCATAAGGCCACAGTTTACTAAATACAACAGTTAAACCTACATTAAATATAAATAAATGTACGTTAACTATCTTAAATAAAGTAATGTCAATGGTCTAGTTGTAGTATGTGGATAGTTTGTTATTTAGTTAAAAAATGATAATAATCAATATTATTTGAGCAGAAAAGTTAAATATCTTTTTAGTTTTAATATTTTATATAATGGTATTATGAATTAAATTATAATTATATCTAGAATTCTTGAATAAGTTATGACAAAGTCGGCTGGGTCAAGGAGGTTAGGGTCTGCGGAGTGCTGAATAAGAGAAACAACGCAAACGTGTTTTATACTGGTTAATCTGTCGTATCTTGGCGAAGGAGACGCGCGCGGACGAAGTTCTTCAGCTTTCTTCCCACTCCTTCTTCCTCATTCGCCCCCTCCTTCAACATCCGATCTCGCCCAGAACCTGCTCATGCAGATTCAGGGAAACCCCGGCTCGTATCCTTGTTTCCTCAGCCTAACGGGATCTCGGGCGATATTTTCCCGGATCCCCTAATTTTGATATGTACGCGCAGCGGCAGAGTTACGGGCAGCAGCAGCAGGAGGCATATTGTCCTTGGCGCGGGTCAGCTGATTTATTATTTTTTAACCTTTTTAATGTATTTATGTAAGCTTATAACAATTTGTTCAATAAATTTGTTTAATAATGATATGTTTTTAAAAGCTTTTTTTTATTAATAAATTACAAATAATAATTACAAATACAATAATAATATTTACATTCAAAATAAAGAATATGTACGTATAAACTCTGCGAGAAAAGAGTACTATTAATTTATTTTGAGATCATTTTGGTAACTTGTAAAAATATTTCGATGGAATATTTAAAATTAATTTAAGTATTAAGAATTGATCTGATAACTTATTCAGATAACAGATACTTATAAAAAAATAATAATATTCAGCGGGAAGCTCTTCTTAATTTTTAAGTGAAAGAATACAAGAAAAATAATTCATTCTCTTTCCTTCAGAATATACGAAAAGTTAGAAATATAAAACGATGCGCATATATAATTTTAATTTGAACTTGTATTTAAAGAATCATATATAAATTACATGTATTGTTTTTTTTTTATTACTGTATCTATATTATTACTATTTTTGATTATTATTTATTTATTATTACTATGTTTTTTTAATTGTATTTGCATATTACTATAGTCTTCTATGTATCAGTTAAAAGATTGAATTACTCACTCGACTCATACCAATTTTATTAATAATTAATAACGGAACAGATTAGTTTAAACATTAAATACATATAACAATCATCTATTGAAGTGATATTTTATTTATCATTTGTGGGATGTAAAGATTTCTGCTGCTAGAACAAAATCTCCTGTGGATTATATCTTCTCTAGGCAGCCATGAACGACCTATCGTTGTCCTTCGGACAACACATTAACCAATATATTATTCCCGTTCGTTGTTTATTATTTTACGTATTTACAACACGTTAAACATCAGTAGGTTCTTTTCTGTACTAACTCAAAGCTTAAAATTTATGTTTCACAAAATCGTAAATATTTGTTTTTTTTTTGATAATATTTGTATTATCCTCTCGCATCCTCAAAACGACAGAAAAATATAGGTCAATTTGTGTCATCATATATGACTTAAGATGTTTATAAATTAAGTCTTGAAGTTTTGGCGATGTTTTATGTTTACAGCTAATCTTATTTAAACTAGAACTAATTAAAAGGATTTTTTAACTTTGATAACTTTGAAAAACTCTCGAATTTATAAGAATAATAAAAACTAATTATAAAAAACATAATATCAATAATAGTTTTATGAATAATATTTTTATAAATAATATTTTTTAGTTTTAATCTTTATTATGTTACTGGTCATGTAGAAGTTCTTTTGATTTTTTCAGAGAGTGTAGAAGAGCTATTATAATTGTAAATAATAAATATTATAATATTACATTTTGATATTATTCAGCCTTTTGATGTAGATAATTTCTTATACATTTCCAATTTAATTTATTTAATAATATATATATATAGATACATACTTAAGTAATAAAATAATAAATTTTATTTTTTTTTAATCGTTTATATATTTATAGTAATAAATATTTTGGAAATTATTAATAAACAAGGACCCTTTATTATTAAATTCAAATTACATTTTAGTTATAATTAGTAATATAGGTGGCTGGCTGTCAATAAAAGCTATCAAATACGAAGTGTATAATTTTAGGTAGTATCTAAATGATATATTTATATACAAAACGTCTATGATTACTTATATTCATCTAATGAAGTTTTTTATGTAATGATAATGTAAATAAATATATATCAAATATTGTTTTACAATTTTCAATTGAATAATAAGGTGTTTAAAACAAAATAAGTTACATTAAAATAAATTATATTTCTAAAATTAACTAATGCTTTTATTAAATTTAACTGTATTAGCTTTGCATAAATACAAATATATTATATTATCATTTTCAAATATATATATATATTTTTAAAAACTTCGAATAAAATTTTAAATCGTATTTATTTTTAATTGAGACTCTAGTTATTTTATATTATGTGTAAATTCATAAATATTTTAATTTTTTATTAAATTTTTATTAAGAATAAATTTTATAAATCAATATATCTGTTTAAATTTTGTTTGTTTATATAAATATTGTATAAATTAATTATGAATGCTATGTATTTATCTTTATTATTATGTTAATAAGAAAACCAACATTTACTTAATAAAGTTCATGAAATAATAAAGTAATGTTTCATACAGCAATAGCAAATCCGAAGGCACCTGGAGCAAAGGATGCCAGTAAAAGTTTTAACTACGATTATTCTTATTTTTCTATGGATGTGAGTAAAAAACAGATTACTATTGTATTAAAAAAAATATTTTCTACATATTTATTTTTAATTTATTATTTAAATGAATAAATTATTAAGAACTTTTTAAAAATACATTTAAGACATACATACTTAGGAAATCAATAAAATATTTAATATATTTTATTTATAATTTAGTTGTTTATTATATGTTATAGATTTCGGTTATTAAACTGACTATTCGTTCATAACAAATAAAATTAAAAATCTTGTGCTTTTAGCCTAGTGATGAAAATTACTCGTCTCAAATTTTGGTATACAAGGATATCGGCGAAGAAATGTTGGAACATGCTTTTGAAGGTAAATTTATAAAATTCAATGTATAATAAGATTTTATTACATTTAAATTATTTTCATTATGTAAAGTTTATTTATTAATTGTTTATTATATCTTTATTTATTTATGATACCAATATAGCATTAAAATAGAAAAATGAAAATTAATTTGTTTACTTTATTTACTTTCAAATTACAACTAATTATGTTTGTTTATTATGTATATCTAGTGAAATAAAAGATGTTCCATAAAAATGATGTAATTAGTTGTTATAATATTTTTTTTTAGGTTACAATGTTTGTATATTTGCGTACGGTCAAACGGGAGCTGGGAAGTCTTATACTATGATGGGTAAGCAAGAAGAGGGGCAGGAAGGTATTATTCCGCAAATTTGTAAGGATCTCTTCAGCAGAATTAGCAAAAATTCAAATGAAGATATGAAACATTCAGTTGAGGTTAGTTATATGGAAATATATTGTGAACGTGTACGCGATCTTCTTAATCCAAAAAACAAAGGAAACCTTCGAGTCCGGGAACATCCTTTATTAGGTCCTTATGTTGAAGACCTTTCTAAGCTTGCTGTTATGTCTTATGAAGATATACACGATCTTATCGATGAGGGTAATAAAGCAAGGTACACTATAATAATATTATTCAATTATAGTAAGTTGATTATATGCTTACAATATCAAGATTTATTAAATTAAATAAATAATAATAGTTTTTATTAAAATTTTAATCGGAATAATTATCGTTATTTGTATTTTATATTGTATTTTATTTTTCGATAGAACGGTCGCGGCCACAAACATGAACGAAACATCAAGTAGATCTCATGCAGTTTTTACAATATTTTTCACACAACAAAGGCAAGATAATTCGACCGGTCTTGTTACTGAAAAAGTGAGCAAAATATCACTGGTTGATTTGGCTGGTTCAGAACGTGCAGATTCCACAGGAGCCAAAGGCACGAGACTTAAAGAGGGAGCAAATATTAACAAAAGCTTAACAACACTCGGAAAAGTTATCAGCGCCCTTGCTGAAATCGTAAGAATAAACAATTTTTTACCGATCGATCTTAAATTACTTTTATTGATAAATTCAAAAAGTGAAAAAATATATCAGATAGCATATGTTTATAATATATATATAATTCTATACATTACATATATCTGAGTATGCAAGAATATGAGGATGAACCACAAATTAACTCTCAGACTGTATATTATCATTTTTCTTTTTCCAATAATTTGATTGTATAAAATTTTATAAAAATAAATGTTGTAAAATCTAATTAAAAGTAAAAAAAGTTTAAAAAACAAATGTTAACTACATAAAATAATATGCATTGCTAAATTGGATTAAATTTGATTAAATGTAATTTTATTTATGTATACATATCGATTTGGTTTATGAACATGTTTAATAGTATGTATAATTTTAATTTAGTTTATCGAAATTAGTATTAATTGATAATAAATAATCAATTTTTTTGGATCTCCGTTAAAGGATTATTCCAAATTTAATTTTTTTCAACGAATTCTAAATTCTTTTATTTGATAGAAAATTTTAGTATAAAAATATTTACCAACCGCAGAACAAATAAGTAAGTTACTTTTAAAAAACAAAAAATACTCGAAAATAAGTGATTTGTAAACGAAGCATAATAAAAAATGGGTTCACGAACCTTATTCGCGAATACCATTTCTCGATGAATTTGTATTCGTTTTGATTAAAAATGCTTGTATAATCACAGAAAACAATTATTATAATCTTGATTTTGCTAATCTGGAAATTAAAGAAATCCTATCAATTATCATCTCCATTGAGTGTTCGCCAACAAATTAAAAATATTGTTGCAATTCCATATAGAGTTTGCATAAGTTTGTTTTGATCTTATTAAACATATTAGTAGCCATTGTGCCGAATTCAGAAAAGATTCATTTCTTGATTAAAGTGGGCATTTAAGAAATTATAATTTTAAATAGTAAAAGAAATCGATAAATATTACAAATAATGAAACTCTTTAGAAAACAATCAAATTATTTGTTTATAATATTCAATAAAAAAAAACTATAATTTATACTTCGCATTTTTACAGCGCAACATTTTTAGAGTATTTTTATACTTTCTTTTAATAAAGAAAGTATAAACTTTATTATATTTAATATAACCTAGAAGATATTACTTTTAATTAAATTTTATTATTATTTATCTAATAATTGCTGTTCATTTGGATACTTAAAGGCGGTAAGGTTATTTTCTTATTTTTTTAACCTGCATTACGTATTTTCAAATTGCAATTTATTATTACTATTTTCAATTTTTATAGGCTTCGAAAGATAAAAAGAAAAAGAAAGCAGATTTTATTCCATATCGGGATTCAGTTTTAACATGGCTCTTACGTGAAAATTTGGGTGGGAATTCAAAAACAGCTATGATTGCAGCTATTAGTCCTGCAGATATTAATTATGATGAAACTCTTTCAACATTAAGGTAATCCGTACATAATAAGTACCATAATTGTTTTTACTTTATCTTAGAGAAATATAAGTTGCACTCAATTTTTAGTAATTAATTTTCATATTAAATGACAATAATGCTCTTTATATTGTTTCAAAAATTATTGGTACATAATATAAATTGATTCATTTTCAATGCCTACATTTTAATTTGTTGAATTAATAAGATTTCTTATGTGAATTACTATCTATTAAATTTAAGTTTAAATTGAAACTTCATTATGTTGATAAGAATTTGTATTAAAATAAAAGTTTAAAATGTTGATCTTTCATTTTATTAGTTTTGCACAATAGTATGTATGTAAAATTGATATAAAATAAAAATGAATATTATATTGTATAGATATGCAGATAGAGCAAAGCAAATTGTTTGTAAAGCGATTGTGAACGAAGATGCGAACGCAAAAATTATTCGTGAGCTTAAAGAAGAAATACAAAAATTACGTGAACTTCTGAAACAGGAAGGAATAGACTACCAAGAAGGTTAGATTAAATGTCAATTTTTTTTAAACTAATATCATTCATTATTGATGTCCTTATTGATTCAATTAATTCTTTTTAATTATTTCATACCAGTTTGGAAAACAATACACTTACGTTTTACTATTTACAAAGAACCAACACTAATTATTATATTAAAATTAACTAAAAATTTTCTTTAATTTATTTATTAAATTAAGAATATTATTACATTATTGAAAAAAAAATTTATTTGAAATAAATTAATTGGAAATAAAGCGTATTGAAAGTAGGAAAGTCATTTATACATTATTTTTTTTACGCTTATATATCGGGCCGGATGCTAAAATTACGTATGACAAGAAAGAATCTAGTAAGTAAAATAAATTATTCGTGAGCAAAAATATACTATTCTGTTTCGTGATTTATCAATATGAATGGTCTAAAAACTTGCTTTATTTTTATGACACGTATTATGAAATAAAAAAAAATTAGATTCGCGCATTTTTTAAGGTGCTTAAATAATTTTCTTATGTTAATATGATTTGCTTTTATCGGATAAATGCTTTGTATATAATAAATAATTAGATTAAAGCTGCTAAGTTTGCAATTATTTAATTAATATAATTTATTAGAAATTAATTGATGTTACTATTCAAATTGAGTTTATTTAAAAATAAAATGAATGAGTCAAAGACGAAACATTTTATTGGAATAATCATTATAAATGTACATTTTTCATTGCATGTTTATTAATAATTAGTAAAAATATTTTGATAAATACATATTATCTTTAAAAATTCGATATTTCTAAGTAATTTAATTTTAAATGTTTAAAGTTATTTATAACTAAAAAATTAATAGTACTTGTTGTTTATTAATTTTAATATTGTATAAGTTAATCAGTTCTATCATTAATAAAAAATTATTGTTTGTATCACAGTTAATATTTTAATAATAAATTAAATTTTTAAATATAAAGGAATAATAATCTTGTACATCAGTCATAGTTTTAATACTACATTTTTAAAAAATAATGTAATATTTTCTATAATATATTTTATTGAATTTGTTTTAAGATTTATTTTTCAATACTTTAGATTCAGCAATGTCTAATACGTACAATAATTAAATTTTTATATTTAAAAATAAAAATTGTTGCACGACGATTAAACAATTTCTAATTTTATTTAGTTTTTTTGTATAATTTTTAATCACGATTTTCGAATATTTTATTACTTTTTCTAATTTTTTACAAAAAATTAAAGTTAGTTTTTTAATAAAGCATGTTTTTAGAAAAAAAATTATATGTCTTATAAGTTGTAAAAGAGATCGAACTAATTTTATAGAAATAAGTATCTTTTTAAATAAAGTTAAATATATCATTATTAATATGTTCATTATTTTAAAAATGAAAAGATATTTTAATATTTACATTGACAGTGTATCGATAAATACTGTAGAAGTATTAAAATATTTTTTAATGACCTCTATTAATTATAAAATATTATTTATTCTATTTTGTATAAATTAAGCCATAACAAAGTATTATTAATGCTTATAAAGTTAATTATAATCAAAATTACTTTTTATATAAACATAAGTATTTCAGTTTTGCAAATACCAATAAAATGATTGAAATCTATTTTTTTTAAATAACAATTTATTATTTCATTAATTATTGAAATAAAAGTTACGGCAATGATTACATTATTAAGTGTAAATATATTTTATAATAAGAAATGCTGAAAACATTAAACATAATACCTAGATTTTTATAGAATACTTCATATTATTTTAATATTTATTTTATTAAACAACTTTCATATTTAGCCATTTCTATTAATTATTTAAGTACACGGAATAAATGTTTTATACTTAAAATCGATAACAATTATAATTAAAACAATTTATTTCAGTCATGAATTTATTGTCTGAAGTGTAGATTTATTATTGTATATTTATATTTTTATTTAAAATTCATGAATTAAGCTATTTAGGGTTTTATATTATATATAAAGTATTATTTTATAAATATTGTATAAAATATTGTGTAATAGCAATTTTCTTAACTACGATGTTTCCACAGAAACCGAACAATTCTAAATATATTTAAATATTTTAATTTTATATTAGACATAATATTTTAAACTCCTTTATTAATTTTTCATATGAATATATTAAAATCTACATTATGAATAAATTTTTCAAAAATTTATAAAATCTATAATTGGTGCAAGTATTTTATGTTTTTTGATATCTTAAAGAACCTTTTTTCATGAAATATGTAATTATTAATTTCGGATGAAATTTTAAAAACGATACAAATTTTATAAATTTTATAAGTAATATTAATATTGTCACAGGAGAAGTTTCATCTTTCATTCGAAATGCTAAACGAGAGGATGATCGAAAGGGAATGCGCCAAAGAATTCCTTCCCATCCGACATCCACTTTAGCTGAGGAAGCTGTAGAACAACTACAGGCATCAGAAAAGCTTATAGCAGGTGAGAATTCTTGAGCGGCATATTAATTTCTGTTGCTTTAAGACATTATTATCACAATTGTTTTTTAAAGTTACTTATATTTTTTAATTTTTAATTAAATTTTTTATTGTATTTAATGAAATAAATAGCTATGCAGACTATCCTATTTTAGAACTTTCTTTTTAAACTGATAATTTTTTTACATTCTTTATTGTTTAATACAAATTAATAATTTAATGTAACATCATCTGTACAAAGGCATAGATTTATCTTAATCTTCACTTATAAATTTTCGTTTTGGTAATATTTTTTTTTTTTTTATATAATTTAATTTAGAATCCATAATAGTTAAAATAAAATAAAATCATAAATGAATATTTATGATACTTATAAAAGTATTGTGGATTTAGAGCTAAATGAAACATGGGAAGAAAAACTGAAACGTACCGAAGCAATTCGTTTACAACGCGAAGCTGTGTTTGCCGAAATGGGTGTAGCAGTGAAGGAAGATGGAGTTACTGTGGGAGTTTTTTCTCCAAAAAAAACCCCACATCTAGTTAATTTGAATGAAGATCCACTTATGTCGGAATGTTTAATATATTATATAAAAAATGGTTTTACAAGAATTGGTAGTGCGGAAGCCCAAATTCCACAAGATATTCAACTCTGTGGTCCTCATATACTAAGCGAGCATTGCGTATTTGAAAATCATGAAAGTCTTATTACACTGATTCCAAAAAAAAGTGCGTTGATTTATGTTAACGGTCGAGTTGTTACTGAACCGCTTCTTCTTAAGACTGGCTCTCGGGTCATACTTGGCAAGAATCACGTTTTTAGATTTAATCATCCTGACCAAGGTAAGATTTATATAAAAATTAAAAAAAATAATAATCTGATTGTACATTCAGATTATATAAAAAGAATTTAATAATATGAAAAATTTATAAAAGTGTTAAAACAAGTTAATGCAATGATTACTTAAATTCAAAAATATTTAATTGAGTCTTATAAAATAATATTGCATTTGAGAATATGTTTGTTTATATTATAGCATTATATTATAGATATTGTTTAAAACAATTTATATGTAAGTTATTATCATTTCATCGTCAATTTAATAATATAATTGTGTAATAGTTAGAGAAAGACGAGAAAAGAATTCTCCATCTGAAACTCCTGGTAATGGCGAAACAGTTGATTGGAATTTCGCACAGATAGAGCTTCTTGAGAAACAAGGTATCGACTTGAAAGCAGAAATGGATAAACGCTTATTAGTTTTAGAAGAACAATTTCGAAAGGAGAAGGAAGAAGCAGATCAATTCTTTGAACAGCAGAGAAAAGTATGTATATTATGTACAAATATTTTATAAAGAATTGTTAATGAAAAGCCTTTAGTTTTTAACCTTTTAAGACAAAATAAAACCTATTTTATTTAATTATAAATATATATAAAATCAATATTATCAAACTATTACTATTAGAATTACGAAGCTCGAATAGATGCTCTACAAAAGCAAGTAGAGGAGCAGAGTATGACAATGTCGATGTATAGCAGTTACACTCCTGAAGATTTCAATAATATTGAAGAAGATATTTTCGGTAAGCTAATAATATTAATTTATTTATTTAAAATTTTTGCATGTTTTCGCCTTTAAAATTACTATAAACAATATTTTCAAAAGTGTTTTTATTGTAAAACTTTTTATTGTATTCTTATATATGACAATATATAAGAAAATTAGAAGTATTTGTATATCGATACAGTATAATATTTATAATGTAAATCCCTATCTTTATTATTCTCTAAATGATATATTTATTAATTTATTATTTGTATAATTATTAATACAATTATTCTTAAATGTTTATTTATTTTCTATAAATATATTAAATACAATGCATATAATATTATTATATATAAATGTAAATACAAGTATTTTTTATAAATTTAACATTCTTTATCTAATAAAAAGCCTTATTATTGATGTATTTACAAATATTTAACGAGCTAGTAGCAATGATAAGCTTTTGTAATTTTTAAAATATTTTTGCTGGGCTTACCTGACTGTTTTGCCCAATGATTACTTAAATTTCAGTCAATCCATTATTTGACGCAGAGAGCAACTGGGGTGAACGCGAATTTCAATTAGCAAGTTGGGCCTTTCGTAAATGGAAATATCATCAATTCACTAGCTTAAGAGATGATCTTTGGGGCAATGCTATATTTCTTAAAGAGGCTAATGCTATTTCCGTGGAGCTTAAGAAAAAGGTAAATTAATTTATTATCTAATTATTTAAGTTTAATTATTTTTTTATAATCTCTTCTATTATATAATTAATCCACCCCGAGAAATAATAATTTTATATATTTTAGTAAAATATATTGTACTAATTAAGTAGATTTTTAATTATTTACATGAATTTATTCATTTTTTTCAATTATGAAAAATTGTAAGATTTATTGATATTATCTTTCCCTGTAATATTATATATCGTTCCATTTATAAATATATATTTTTTATAAATTAAATGAAAGTAAATTTTTTATTCATAATCAATATGTTAATTTTTATTTAATAAAGTTAATTGTATATTATAGTATTTAATAATGAGGTATCCTCTTCTAATTATTTATTAATATGACTATTTCATAAATAAAATTTTGTTAAAGGTTCAGTTTCAATTCACCTTACTTACCGATACCTTGTATTCTCCATTACCTACTGATCTTCTACCTGTTTATGATGTCGAAGAAGAAGAAGAAAGACCTTTTCCTCGAACAATTGTTGCTGTGGAGGTTCAGGATCTCAAAAATGGTGCAACCCATTATTGGACACTTGATAAGCTTAGGTATATTTTTAATTCCAAATGTTTATTATTTTATAAGATTCAACTATACATCAAGCATTATGATACTGAATTAGTTTGGGATTGGTTCACTTCCGTCCGCTGAAGATTCATTACAAGCATACAGAGTTAAGGAGAAACGAGGATTAAGATTAAGAATTTAATCAATATTTCGGTAGTGCATGGAAGTTTTAATTGATATTTATCATTATAACTAGCTTCAACTCAATTTAAATAATAAAATGCCGTAGATGCTTATGAATTCTATCGTGTCGGTGGTTTCGTAAAAGTGGGAGTAACAAAAAATTTCTGCACCAGGGCAAATTGCCTGGCGGACTTTATGATATTAAAGAACTCGCTGGGAAAGCTATATGAGAACAACGAGTTGCAAAGGATCCTATGTTATCAAAAAGTGAGAATATTACAATTCAAAAGAGGATTTGGTCGTTCTTTTTATACCCTTAATGCAGTTTTACATTTTGGGTGATGGAAAATAGGAATATTATGCATTTCAATTACTTTTTTTTTTTTTAATCTGTAGATAAACATACGCCCATGGACATATTATCCCTTTCATATATTTATCTACTCCTTTTATAAATATTTATCTGTTAATTATATTCATAATTATAATTTATACTTATATTTTTGCATGTGCGAGTTTTTATGTACTGTCTTTTTCTGTTTAGACAAAGGTTAGAAATGATGCGGGAGATGTATCATAATGAAGCTGAATTATCGCCGACCTCACCAGATTATAATATCGAAAATATCACTGGCGGTGATCCGTTTTATGATCGATTTCCATGGTTTCGCATGGTTGGCAGGTAAAATAATCTTCATACTCACTATTATTATATTTATTTAACTTCAATTTTATTTTATTTTATTATATACTATTAAATTAGATGATACATATTTATTACTACAAATTATGCATTCAATGATTTCTTCTTTCTATTTAATCATCTATTCATTATTATTAATATGAAAAGAAGATTTAAAAATAATTTGTTTACATTTGAATAAAATTTTATGAATTCATCATTTGTTTTGAAGACGTAATTCTAGCATTTTTATATATTTATAGCTATCATGTATGAATTCCAATTAAGAAGAGTTATAGTTTATTAAAAGCCGACTTATTTATAATTTGACTTAAAGGTACTTTTGATCAGCAATCACACCCGTTGAAGTCGTTCTTTTTATAATGTTTTTGTTTTTGTTTTGGCTATTACTGATTATATTATTTATTATTTTAATTCAATTTAATTAAGTCACGTGATGCGCTTTCCATACTGTAAATTGCGATCATATTATTGGGAATGTATTCATTACTGAATGATTCAAATTTTATTCACTTAATTATTCAGATTAAGAAATAAATTTTTTGTAAAAATATAATTTTATCAATCATGTAAAATATGATAAAGCATCAAATGAAAATAATAAAAATATTTGTTATATTTTACAAAGTAAAGTATAATGAGATTAACATATTAGTTATTAAAACAACTTAATATTTTTACAAAATATGTCAGTAAATTTTTTATTTGTACGAATTAGCAATTATAGATTGTATTTCATAAATATATAATACTTTATACATATAATAATGAAATAATTTTCATTTTAAAATACGATTTATTTTATCTTCATAAGTTACGACATTTTTTGTTACTGATATAAAATTATTTTAGTTAATTTTAATATTTGATATACAATTAATTAATTTAAAAAACTAGCTATAAAAAAATTATTTTTATTATAGATCGTTCGTATATTTAAGCAATCTGTTATATCCAGTATCAATCATTCATAAAATTGCTATTGTTAATGAGAAAGGGGATGTGAAGGGTTACCTTCGAGTTGCAGTACAAGCTGTTGTTGGTGCGTTGCAAATAAATTTTTATCAAATTTCTTATAAATTTTATGTATGATTATAGCAACAATTTTAACTTAAATAATTTTATTAGAAAATAATATTATTTTTCTTGAAATTAATAAAATAAAAAATTTTGTTATTTGTTTCATAAATTTTATTATTTTAATATTAATTAATTTAAAATTAATTATAAATTTGAAGATTACTTGATAGTTTGTATGATAGTAATACGAAAATTTAATTAAATTATATTTCTTTTAAAACTCTTTAAAAAATTTAAGAATTGTAATATAATACATTTTTTTCTAGAAGAAGAAAATAGTGAATTCTCGAGTGGTGTTCGACAATCTGCTAGAATTTCTTTTGAAGATGATCTATTTAGTACACAACGTCAAAATCGTCGTAATACTTTACTTGCTCAAACTCTTGAAAAAAATCAACAAATTATGATGCAAGTAGAGCGGATTGTCGAAGGTCAAAATGAAGTAAGGGAAGGTAAAGTTGAACACTTTAAGGATAAAGAACCGAAAGAAGATGATGAGGTTGGAGACGCTGATAGTGGAAGAGGAGATAGTTCGGTATCTAGTGATATGAAAGAAGATGAGCTACCTGAGCACTTACAGCTCGGTGTTGAATTTACTTTTAGAGTAACAGTACTACAAGCCATGGGAATTTCCACTGAATACGCTGATATTTTTTGTCAATTTAAGTAAGCTCTTTATTGTTTCATTTTTTTAAAATTCTTTAGTATTAAGTTTGACTTCTTTATTATTACTACAATATTTTAATTAATATTTTTTAGAATTATATTTTCAATTAATTGTAATATTTTTTGTAATGTAATATGATTTATTTACAAAATAACGAAATTGTTGAATCACATTAAATTTGTAATTAATTATTTATACTTACGTTTTTAGCCTATGGTTTATTGTAATAAATATGTTTTACAGTTTTTTGCATCGACACGACGAAGCTTTTTCGACTGAGCCTGTTAAGAATACTGGAAAAGGAAATCCTCCTGGATTTTATCACGTTCAAAATGTATTATTTTTTTCGATACATATTTATTTATTTCTTCAAAATAAATATAAAATATGTAATTCATTTTAGATAACAGTTACAGTTACAAAACCATTTATAGAGTATCTAAAAACACAGTCAATAGTGTTTGAAATCTTTGGTCACTATCAGCAACATCCATTGCATAAAGACGCCAAATTAGAATAGTAAGACTTGAATTATATTGAATACTACAATTATAATCATTTTTCATTTAATTCATATTTTTTTAAAAAATTAGTCATAAGAATGTAAAAATGTTTTTTACTTTTTTAGTAAATGATATATATATAAGTTTATTTTTTATTTAACAAAAAGATAATTATTGATATGAATCCTTATTAGTGTGCGACAACCGCCGAAGCGCATGTTACCGCCATCGATTCCTATCAGTCAGCCAGTACGTTCACCCAAGTTTAGCAGCGTCCTTCCATCTCCTAGTACATCTCATGTTCATGCTAAGTATGACGTCCTCGTTTGGTTTGAAATTTGCGAATTAGCACCCAACGGAGAGTACGTATCATCAGTTGTTGACCACAGCGACGATTTTCCGTGTCGCGGTCTCTTTTTGTTACACCAGGGCATTCAACGTCGTATTCGTATTACGATTGTGCATGAGCAAGCATCGGAATTACATTGGAAGGACGTAAGAGAGCTTGTCGTCGGCAGAATTAGAAATACTCCTGAACCCGAAGAGGAAGATAATGATTCCTCAGTATTATCACTCGGTCTCTTCCCTGGCGAATATCTGGAAATTGCAGGAGATGATCGATGTATGTATAGATTTGAGGCTGCCTGGGATAGCTCCCTACATAATTCCACACTACTTAATAGAGTTACTTCATATGGAGAACAAATATTTATGACTATTTCTGCCTATTTGGAGGTAGTTATTATATTTATACTAATAATTATTTTAAATTATTTGGATGAATATATGAAGTTAGTCTTTATTTTCATTACCTTATTTTTTTGCAATGATTTTGAGATGATTAGTTTTCGTTTTATAATGACAATGAGAATGCCTATATAAAAAATATAAATATTGCATTATCTAAATTGTTTTATTAATATAAGATATTATATTCAATATTGAATTTTTTTATTCTGGAAAATATAATTATTTTAGCTGGAAAATTGTGGAAGGCCAGCCATAATCACTAAAGATTTGAGTATGATAATTTATGGACGAGATGCAAGAGTTGGACCACGATCCTTGAAACATTTGTTTAGTGGAAACTATCGCAATCAAGAAGCAAATAGGCTAAGCGGAATCTATGAACTAGTGCTTCGTCGTGCTTCTGAAGCAGGTAGCCCAGGTTTGTCCTGTCTGACCCTTAGCAACGTTTTGTCTATTTCATTCGGTATTACGAGCTAATTTTATCCATTAATGTCATTACTTAATTTAGTATATAATGTTTTTTTATATAATATATTTATTATCATTCTATAAAAACTGAATTTAAAAAGTATTGACAATTGTTAAGGAATACTTAAAATATTTCTAAATAATTTGGAAATGACACACAACACACATATATATAACTATGCGAGAAAAGAGTTTGGCATTATATATCCAATAAATATTTTACATAAAAATATTTCGTTTTGCGGTATTTAAACAGCACTAAAATAATATTTATTTTTTTTAGTTTTTGAGATTTTGAGATTATTAAAAGGAATTACGAGTTTGCTTTTGATTACAGGTGTACAACGACGACAACGGCGAGTTCTTGATACAAGTTCTACTTATGTTAGAGGAGAAGAAAATCTTGATGGTTGGAGGCCTCGCGGTGACAGTCTTATTTTTGATCATCAGTGGGAACTTGAAAAACTTACAAGGCTTGAAGAAGTTGAACGAGTCAGACATACTCTTCTTCTGCGTGAAAAATTAGGAATTGATAAGAATGCCTTTTGTAACAAGACTATTCATGATTTTACAAAAAGTGAAAAAGTAATTTTATTTTATTTTCGAAAAAATATTTTCTGTATATTATAAAAATATGACGTACATAATATTTATTATTTTTACTTTGTTTAATTTTGTACATTAAATTAACTAATATTATATTATTAAATGAATATAATAACATTCTTAATATAGGTATTAACTAAGTAAGTTAGAAAATATTTTATGATATTTTGATATTTTATAATTATTCAATTAGAAATGTACATATATTATATAATTTATGGAGATAATCACACTTTAAAAAATTTTTTATAATAATTTGTTTAAAAATTAAGAATTAAAAAATAATTATATGCCAGTTTCAATTGAATTTATAAAAAATTGTAGGAAGTTTGTAATATGGTGGCAAAAGCCACTAAGGAATCACATGTCAGCTCAGTGAAGTTAAAGAAATCGATAACAAAGGATGTGTATGAGCCCTGGGAGATGAGTAATCGTGAAAAGGATATGGCAATCAAATATGTGAAACTTATTCAAGGTAGAATTCCTAACAAAGAGCCAGTTGTCTTGACGGACGTTTCACCAGGCGAAGATATAATCACTGATTTAACTACATCCATGATGTCCTCTGTAATTTCATCTGCATCTCAAGAGTCAGTATATCTTCAATTACGTGATTATAAGCAGGTAACTTTTTCCTTGTATGCCTGAAACGCCTTGTATCGGTTGTCTGTACCTCGATACACTATACCGCTTATTGGTAAGATTTATTTTGTTAATGTCACGCTATATCATTATTCAGTAAATATCAAGTAGATGATAATATTCATTATAAATCAAATATTTAGATTTACTAAAACAAGAAGTTTGTTATAAATGTAATTTTTTGCTTTACTTTGAATTACAATAGAGCATATTACTTCAAATAATGTATTGATACAAAGTTTCTTAAAATATAGAATTTCACGTAATTAATTTTATTAATTATGAATTTGAAATACTAAAGAAAATTTCTTTGTAACACAGAATTCATTTATAAAAAAATAATTATTTTATTAAATTATAAGTTTCAGCTTTAAATGTTAATTATAATTTAACTAATTAATTAAAAGTCAATAGATTAGGCTTAATATTTCTATGTAGCCATTTGTTTTATTTATTATAATTTCCATAGTTTTTCAAATTTTACTTTTTTTGCTTCATTGGTTCTTTCAATCATCATTGGTTATTCTGGTTCATCTAGTCGGTCATAGGTAAATTTATTGAATAATAAATAAGCGGGAGTCATTACATGTTAACGCTTGCTTTACAATAGACAACCATTGAGTAAAAAAAGAGAGAAAAACAGTAGAAAAAGCGTCTCGGGTAATACAGGAAGATGATACTTGCAGTCCACAGAATTTGTAGTGAAGAGCAAATCTAAGTCCTGCATCTTTAGGTTGAGCTCACCGGATCGCGCGAAGCTGCAAGAAATACAGGAAAGCATTTTAATTGGTGAGCAAATGAACCATTGCGGTTTCGTAGCTCCTTCACCATTTGGTTCTATCTCCCCTTTAAAAGAGAGTCTCGTGCTATATGTGCCGGAAGTCGAAGAAATACGCATTAGTCCTGTCATTGCAAGAAAAGGCTATCTTAATGTTCTCGAACATAAGACCAGTGGATGGAAAAAACGTTGGGTGGTTAGTTTATTTTATTCACTGTTATAATTTAATATTTCAAAATTATTATAGAACAATATTTTTTATAAGTTCCTTCTATATTAAATTCTTATTTACAAAAATAAAATTTAAAACGCTATCTGATATTTAAAAATAATTTTAATGTCTATTAAATATTTTCTATAAAGCTGAAGAAATTATCAGACAAATTTGTTGTATGTAACATATTTAAACTAATTATTATATTTTCTGAAATGTATACATAATTATAAATTGCTATATTTTTTATAATTATTTTTAAATAATTTTGTTTTTCCATTTCCACAGTCTGTTCGGAGACCATATGTTTTCATTTTTCGGGATGAAAAAGATCCAGTTGAAAGAGGTTTAATAAATTTAGCAAATGCGCAGGTCGAATATTCAGAAGATACAATTTCTATGGTCAAAGTACCTAATACTTTTAGGTAAAAAAATAAAATATTTCTATTAAAAAATGACAGAGAATAATTGATCATAAATATTTGCTAAAATTCATTTATATTTTAGTGTTGTAACAAAACATCGAGGGTATCTTTTACAGACCTTAGGTGATAAAGAAGTTTACGATTGGCTTTATGCTATTAATCCTTTATTGGCAGGTCAAATAAGGTAACTACATATATTATCCATTTTGTTATATATTATAATAAAGTTCAAATGTTTTAATATTTATGACTTGAAAGCTAAAATTGAAATGTATTAATTAATAAATTAGGTTTGTAATGTTTTAAGCTAGGTAATTTATTTAAATATATTGTTAAAGGTCCAAGTTGGCGCGGAAAGGGTCAGGAAGCATCAACGTTCCAATAAATTTAAAACAAACAGTAGTAGCAGTCAGTAGTAGAGGATTGAAGATTCAAAATCAAGCCAAGTGAGTGATGTATTCAGTAATTGAAATAATACATTTTGTTTTTACAGCCACGAAAATTGTGTTAAATTGCTCGCACTCTGGCTCAGAAACAGTAAAATTCTGTAATTTGGGCTTTTCGATAGTTTTTAAGTGATGATAACTGTTAAATCCAATATTTTATATCAGAAGAATTAGTGTTACTTACTAAACGTATCAATAAAACGTTAATATAGTAGAGAGGCCAAATAGTTCTTCTAACAGCTATAAAATTTGTACTTTCAATGAAAAGTATAGACTATTGAAACTTGGACTTTATGTATTTTGAGTTTATGATTTTTTCCAAAATTTAAGGGGCGTTATAATTTTAATTTCTTAAATTAAAATATATTTATAATTACAAAAAACAAATTAATAAAAATAATCGTTAATAAATATAAAAAGATGAGATAAAAAAAGACAGGCAGAGAGAGAGAGAGAGAGAGAGATAGAGAGAGAGAGAGGAAGCTAGAAAAAGACAGGAATACAGAAATAATATTTGCTATTATTAGAATATGGTAATAAACTTTCGCACTAATTTGCGATTATAAATTATTTAATGTAATAAAAAGTATTTGCGAAAATATAATCAAAGAAATATGATAGAATGAACCAAAATATCAAATTAAACATAAAATAAAAAAAAAAATGAAAATATGTTTAATCTGCTTCGATATTTGTAAAAGAATATTATATTTAATCTTTTAATTTCTAAATTAAAAGTATACGCTATCATTCTTGTATGAATAGAATCATAAAATAATCAAATAAAAAACTATTCTATGAAATCAGATAAGAAAATGAAGAACAACAAGTTCAACAGTTCTATGATAATGCCTATTGTTCCTTTATGGTACAGATAACCGTTTGACGTATGTACTATGTATAATCACGTATATAATTAGTTACAAATAGAATCTCATATTTGCGCACATTTATATCTACTAATTAACACGTTCACATGAAAACAAATTCGTGTATAACTTTTTCTTAAATATTTAAGAGACACGAACAATAGAAATATGTTAAATAATCCCGATACGCTTTCATTGTAAATATAATGTATGTTAGGTGCTTCGTCGTACGTCACAAAAAATATTGGTAAAAAACTGACTGCCCTCTTCTCAGTAGAATTTTTATATATTTAGAGAGGGGGCGGAAAGTATTTGTCTTACTTAAAGATGCGGTAATCACAAAATTAGTTTAAATTTTTATTCCATAAATAGAATTAAAATCTTTTGGAAGACTCAAATTTAGCAATATAATTTCTAGTCATGACAGTATGTATCTAATGTTGTGTAAGCTAATTTTTTATTTATCAGACAAAGAAAGATAAAGTAAATGTGAAGATATTGATTCATCAATAATCATAACTATTATTAATATGATTGGAAGGATTATCACGCCTTCAAATAAACAAAACTCCTAGTGAGGCTTGATTAGTGTTATGTGGAATAGCTTCTTTTGACCTGTATGAAAGGAATTTTCTTATGGAAAATTATTACTTATCAATTTTGCTTACTGATTATTATAGCATTTAATATAAATATTTTACTTTTATTATATATTGCCATAATACGTATACATTATAATGTGTAAAATAATTACGAGAATTAAAAAGAAAATTAGACAGGTATAAAATAATCGGGAAATATTAATCTTATTAAAAATTTTAATTAAAGATATTTGTAAAATCTTGTTACAAATACATACATAAAGATTACATTTATTAATTATGGAAAAATTATAAAAACGGGCCAGTATAAGTTCAATAAAAGTGTAAAAGAAAATGATTTATATATAAATAAACAATTAATTATAAATATAAATATATAAATATATATATACATATGCAGATATTCATAAATCGATTTAATGTAAATGGCGTTACTGTATGCATTTATGACACGTGAAGGCAATAGAATTTATTATAAACAATAAATAAACAGATCTATTTGGAAAATAGTTGTTTCTTGAAAAATATTCGATTATATACTCGAAATACAAGTAAATTCATGTATTGGAATGTTATTACAAACTGATTAATGAAAAGTTATATTATTTCCATCTAGATCTATAATCAATAAAAAGTGAAAAGGTCACTGTGTAACATGTATTAATAACGTATATTAATTATTACAATTATAACACTTACACAAACGATCAATCGTAAGTGATAACAAATATGTAATAAAACTATTTAATAAAAGCTTATATGTCTAGTAATTTCATTCTTACAATGATCCTAGTATTTATGAGTATTTATTTCAACACGTTACAATTGAAAAGATTTCATTAAACTTTTCTCGCAATATTTTTTATAACTCGTGTTTATTTTTATGTATCTCACAAATTGATGACATAAGTGTGTACACACACACATACACACACAGGAATTGCTGATGCTCTTTTCATAAGTTTTAAACCATTTTACGATTAAAAATGTTATAGAATTTTATGTATATATATATTATAGTAAATATTATTTAAATAAAATATTATATGTAATTTTTCTATAAATAAAAAGAACTTATTTTCTTTATTTATATAAAATTTATATTCAAGGACATTTTAAATTGTATATTACGAATAGCATTAGTTATGTATAAATATTAATAAATTCAATTTTTTTCTCTATTTAATTTTGTTTTCTAAAAAAAGTAAATAGGATCGTATAAATAAAAAATATTTAATAATTGGAATTAAATATAATTATAACTAAATAAAATAACAAAGGTTGACTATATATGGAACTAGTTTATTTTAAATATTATTTAAAGTATTTTATAGAAAGTGTTTGGGTCATCAGAATTACATTGAATAGATAATCATAAATTCTTTTACAGAGAATCAAACCTGTTTGTAGTAAGAGAAAATCTGTATTTTCTATTAAAAAATAGCAAAAAGTATACGGGCTTTACTGTTTGCATTACATGATAACAGAAGAGGGATTTGATTTAAAATATTATTTTATTGCGCACGAAGCTGAAACCATCATATTAATAATAATACAAATTTAATCATTTACATAATATTTTACAAAATTGTTTGTTAATAATTCTAAATTTTAATTTTATTTTTTTAATATAATATAGTATTTTATAATATAAGTTAAAACTATTAACATTATTAAAAATAATTACTATTACATTATTATCATATTAAAATTTTAAATATGAAATTATTATTATTATTATTATTATTTTAGTAATAATTAACAATAATATAAAAATTAATAAAATATATTTATATTTTTTATGTTTGAAATAGATAAATATAAATAAATAAATTGCAAACCTTTTAAATTAAAATTTTTAATTAATCATTCTGATGGCTGTCTAGATAAATTTATATACATCCAATATATATATATTATATATATGTAACATTCAAAATGTAACATTTTGAAGTACATGTAATGTACAACCATTGCATATTAAGTCTGAAAAATGTCTGCTTGAAAAAAACTGCATGTTGCTTTTTGTATTTTGCCAATTCATAGGTACGGATGTGCTCGTGACAAAAAAATTTTATCCAGAAAATCCATCTCATCTTCCGCCATCCAAGTTCTTACTAGCTAAAAGACTACGAGAACAGACTAGTCATAGATATTTCGTACATATTTAGGCATGAGAGCTTTTTGATGACATTTCGGGTACCATAGAAAATGTATTGGAACGAGAGCACTTTTATCTGTAAAATCGAATTTCGTTACTCCTTTGTCGGAGGAAACTTTTTTATTATGCGCAAAGAATTTCTTCCTTTCAGCATAAGAGATTTTGATGTCTAAAATTAAAAAATTATGCACTCATTCGATTCTAATTAACTTTATTTAATCTCTTAATTTATTCTAGTCACACTTCGAGTAATTATGTCGAGATAGAAAGCAGATTATTCTTTAATTATGTAGGTTTATATAACAATGATTTTTTATTATTTCGCATCTAAAGATCGCTCAGACGTGAATGAAAGAAAATTGAAGAATTTTTTTTTTTTTTCTCAAATTTCTTTTGAGAACTTACTGCTAATTTCCGAAAAAAAAAAATTATTAATACTGTTCATTACTTTACAAATAATATTGATGGAGACATAAGCTATCGAACGGAAGCAATGAATAAATTAAAACTGTTAGGGGCTCACTTCAATATACGGTACTTTACGAATAATAAAGAAATGATGAAAAATCTGTGCTCTTTAATAAAGATGAAAATATATATGTGTTAGTTTGATCTAAACTGTCTTCTATATTAAAGACTCAGTATACAAAGTTGTAAATATGGCCATTGCTATAGCCAATAGATAAAAATAAAATAAAATAGATTTTTTACGAAATGTGAAGAGTAACGTAAAAATTGAGGTCTGTGGATATTATTATATTCAATTGATAATGTCAGTTGAATATAATAATATAAAATTGAATATTTTTATTACTAGTTATTTCTCTATCAAAAATAAATGAATTGTGATATTTTTAATTTATATAATTTTTTAATTACCTTTTTCACTTTTTGAAAATGTAAATAAAATTCATTATTTTCAAAAAAATAAAATGTAATTGCAAATTATAAAACTACATAAAAAAGCTGTATGGTATCTATACGAGCACGTGGTTTATAACACGACCAGGTGCCTTGCATTCGTCGACTTATCGAGTTGTGCATTTATTTGTTCTTTATATATATCACAGTATATATACAAGATTTTTAGGATATGATGCCACGCAAAAGAAAATGAACTTTACATTTAGTTCTTTTTTAAATAAGTGACTTTATTTTACAATAATTAAGTTATAATTATATGGAGTACAAGTGACGATTACCCCATTGTAAATTATGCAAGAGTAAGACTAGTATTGGCTTCCCCTCGCGAATTCGCTCTATTTATAAAAGATTTTTGTCCTTGAGTAGGGATAGCTTTTTAATCTACGTTTCTATTGGCCCGGGATATTAATATTTTTTGGAAAAAGAAATCACTCGCTTCCATCCATCTTCCATTTTGCCCGAAAACATGTGAATTCTCAGGCATCGATGCGCGCTTGGTTCTTCCAGGAATTCCTTCTAAAAACCGTCGCTTACAAAAATTTCAAGAAATTTATAACATTGAACGTTGATGGCTTTGTCGAAGTCAGCAAAATTCGCTCTAATGACCGTTGCGATAAATTTATAGTTAAGTTATATTGCGTTGCTGCGTTGCAGTTAAGGCTACGTCTGAACAGTATCATATAGCCCGTAAATTTCTTTTAATATGTTGAGAGTAGATTATGTAACCAAAAGTTATACATATATATGTACATACGTAAAATATTCAAGAAAAGTTGTAAATAAGTAAATCCATGTGACAGTTTATTTTGCTAAAAAAATTTCTTCATTACTTCATGTAGAATTTATAAATAAAAGTTATGATCATTAAATTTTATTTTAGTTAAAAATATATTCCAACTGATCAAATATCTAATTTTATAAACATTTAAACATAAATATTTACTGTTCTGTCTCTGTTTGTATTGTTCAGCAACAAGTCAATCATCTATTCTAAGATCAAATCGCTGTATACAGATTTTTTTCCTTACAACGATACACACGTAAACAAGCACATATATATAAAACAACAAAATATAATTCAATTGCTAATTTAGCAGCTAGACAGCTTGTGTTCGGATGTGTAATACTTTTATATTAATTTTAAATATGTACATGTTATACACTCGTCAAAGTAATATTTTGATTTTGAACAACAAGTTGTGCCATCGTTTGATTAGGTAAATAGTAATACAAACTGTTCAAATATAATTTGATTTAATTTATTTTAAAGTCTCTATATATAATATTAACGAATTGAAGAGCAGATAACAATAACTAACTTACATTACCAGTTTTGCTCTATTTATACTTGAATAAATATACTAATTTTGCCTTTATGATAGGGATTACATTTAAACTTGACATTGAACTTGACACAATTGTTATTGTTACGGGATAGATTTATTGAAAATTTAGATAATTATGAAATCCGTTATAACGGAAACTAATACAATTTTGATATAATTTAAGCAACGCCATAACATTCCGACGCCCTGGAATACAAGTATTCAAGAATTTATATATGATATTATTTGTTACAATTTTTGATTAATTAGATTTAATTATTATTCAATAAATAATGGCAAATGCGTTTAACTGATCTAATATATTCTGCTGTGTTGAATTTGGCATTAACTGTTCCTAATATTCCATCTTGTCCTGGATATGTACTGATGATACGTCCTAGCGGCCAACGAAATGAGGGAAGATTGTCTTCCTTTACAATAACCATAGTACCAATTTTTATATTTTCCATTCTTTCAAATTGACATTTTGTTCGAGTGTTGATTTGATTTAAATATTCTTTGACCCATTTTTTCCTAAAATGTTCTTTTAGTAGTTGTACATGTTGCCACGTCGATAAATAATTGATATTTTTCATTCCATTCTTGAATAGGTAGAGAGGTAAGTAAACCTCCTATAAGGAAATAAGAGGTAGAAAGGACGAGAGTTTAGTATTGCTTCTATTTTGATTACACAGGTCAATAATTGTTCGTATGTAAAGAATGAACTCCCTATTATACGTATAAAATGATGTTTAAAAGATTTGACTACAGTTTCCAACTGTCCTTCGAAATGAGGTGAACAGGGTGGTGTAAAATCCCAAGTTGTTAAGACCGATTGCATGAATTCACTTATTTTTTCATTGTGTGTGTTAAACATATATATGATGATTACCCATAAATAGATGAAGAATTATGATGGATAGATGATTATTCATGTCCATTTTCAGACATATTCCATGCGAAGGGATGAAACCCTCGTGAAAGCCATCAAGGTTAGTAAATATCGCTTCTTGGTGAAGCTGGAGGAAAATATCAACAGAAATTCGTGGGGATTATGGTACAAGGTCATCGCCTGCAAATTAGGAACATTCGCCATTACCATCCATGCTCTCTTACCTACACATCACAAGAATAATCGCCCGGTGCCATTTGTCCTAAGGCTCCGTCGTTTATAATGACGAAGCTAAAAAACTCGTTACGCTCAACTAGCCTGATAGTCTTCTGACAGGGGCTAGGAGTCATCCTCAGCTTTTGCTTGCTGTGTACAATTCGTGCTTTCAGGTGAAAGTTTCTACTCTCGTTAGAAGGAAATGAAGATTATCTTGGTGAGTAAGGGTAAGGAGTCATTATATGCTCTGTGATCATATAAACTTCTGTACACTCTGATACCGCCGAGAAGCTCCTGGAAAAGCTGGCGCGAGCTCACCTAAAGTTGGCGCTATTAGCATCTGGCGGCCTCTCCGAGAAACAGTACGGCATTTCGAAAGGTAGGTCTACCATCAATGCTATTCAGGGGGTAATGAAGGCAGATAAGTATTCGAAAAGAGAAAATCGATTCTCCCGAGTGATATATCTCTTGGTGACATGGGATAAAAAAACGCCTTCAAATTGGATGTGCTTGGGGAAATGAATCCGGACTCCAATGTATCCCGATATTTCTTTCAAGTTAGTGAGAATTATCCGAAGATCGATTTAGTGTGTAGAGACAGCGAAGGCTACAAAGCGCAGAAAGTTGATGTATAGAACGATCCAAAGTTCCATCATAGGATCTCATTTGTGGAATATTTCCTACGATCCTTCGATTAGAAATGCTTGAAGGTTGCTTCTTAATCTGGTACGCGGGTGACATCATTACAGCACATACTAATGGCCGTAGCACATGCACGACTTGACCAGACCACGTGGAGAGTCTGCGAGTGGTTGGGCGATCATGGGCTGTTGTTGGTAAAGGCGTAAGTAAAGTCGTGTTCCTCAAGAAGAAACGCGCGCACAAAGTGCAGTCGCTCATTACTGAGGAGAAATAGATGCGGATTGAAGGAGCTGTGAAGTATCTGGAGATGATTCTAGATACCTGGCTTAGCTTCCGTGTATTAGGCGATTACAAATACATGTCGTTAGTTCATCATTCTTTATAGCGCAGGGATTACGCTCACACGCTTCGGTATGGTATATGTCGAAAACGAATGGTGGCTGTATAACGGAGACATACAACAATGCGTTTGTGGTCGCACGGTCATGACTTTTTCAGTAATTACTGGGGTCATTCTCATCGACCTCAAAGTTCAAAAGAAGACGCTTATTCATCAAGCAAGAAGGACACTGGACCATGGCGAAGCCAAGGTGTGGGCTAGGTAAATATCCTTTGTCAATTGTTAGGGTAGGTGGAAGCAAGATACGGATGGAAGTTGTACTGCAAGACTTATTAGTCAGATGGTCCTGTAGATAGCTCATCAGTACGGTCAAGTAAATTATTATAGGCATTAAGGACGAATAAGGGAAGCATTGAAGGCTGGTGTTGTAAGGATTATTCTAAAAAGCATCATCTCTATAATGCTTTCCATCGAGGAGAATTAATAAGAGTTGTCACTTTTGTGGAGAGCATCTTTAGGCATAAGTATGTGACACTACTTATTCCAAGGTTCCAAGGGGAAGTTACAAATCAAGAAAAATTTCGTTCGTATATATGCATCGTCTCCGTTATATAGTTTTAACTGCACAGCACAGATAGCGGCAATAGACCAAAGGAATCAGATTTTAGTGGCTATAACAGTATTCTCCATTCGAAGAGTCCAACATATAGAGATGTTGACCCCTGGTGGTATCTAAAAAATTCCTTCCTCATTATAAAAAAAGTATTATTATTATTGTTAATTTTTATTATTATTATTTATTATTAATATTATTATTTAAAGTTTATGCATATTTTTTAAATTTAATTATTCGCGGTTACTACTTAGATTCGTGAAACACTTCAAATGAATTGTATTAGTGTTGATGTAGCCATCGTTCAATAAACTTTTCAACTAATTTTATAGGTTACATTTATTATTACAAAACTGGAAAAATTTGGTATAAACATAATATATGTTAATTTATTAAAATATTACCTTCCAAAATATATTAAAATGTTAAGTTACAAATATAGAAAAATTGATATCATTAACATTTCATGTTATAATTTTGAAATGCAACTATAATTAAATTTAAATTTCATCTATTTTAAATTAAATGATTTTTAGCTAATGACTAATTACTTATACATTTTCGAAATCTACAATATTTCTATTCAATTTAGTAAAGAAATTATTATTTTTTGAAATGTCACGAGATGAATGCAGAAAATATTTGAGATTTTTAGGTAAGAATTTATTTCTTTAAATAGTAAATTTAAATTCAATAAAAAGTATAACATCAAAATTCTATATATATATATATATAACACAGCATACTCATTTATATACCTACATTATATTGATTATAATATATACTTCATTAACTTCTGCATATTTTCTGAAAAATATTAATATTTATAATATTAGTATAATTTATAATTTAAGAACTTGATGCTTATGCAAAAATGGTATCAGCATTAAGAGCTCAGGGTCCATTGACAGAAGGTAAACAAAAATTATTAGAAGATTTAGCTGCAGTTCTTCATATTTCTAACGAACGACATCAAGCTGAAATTCGTAGAGCTGTAAATGATGATAAGCTTGCAGTAATATCAGAACAGTAAGTAGTTACTTCATATTGATTGTTTATTTATTTATAGTAATTCATTTTTTATATTTAGATTATTTGGGCCAAATAATGATACAGAATGGACAATTGAAGGTCGAAGGATCATACCCCTTATACCACGGTTGAAAGCTCGTACCGCATTCACAACATTTGCTAATAGTTTGTCATTAACTACAGATGTTGCAAATGAAAAACAACCATGCTATCAAAAAAAAAAAGATGGTCTGAAAATATCATTTACATTCTTTGAAATTAAATTAGTAGATTCGTTTTAAATTTAAAGTAGTTAAAGTATATTATAAATATTATTAATTCTATCAAATACTTTTTGTAAACAAATATATTATAATTATTTTAATCTTATTTGATTACCAAGGTTATTATTACAAATGAAATTCTATTATTGATAAAATAATTTAAAAAATTTTTTTAACTATTTTTATTCTAAAGTATTTTATTTTTATATATTTTGTTTATTAATAGTTTTAAGAATCCTATAATTAATATTTTAATGGCAACATTTATATAGTGAAATTTAAAACTGGACATCAATATCAATCTAAATTTGATGATAAAATGATATATGATAACGAGAATACATTTATGTCTAAGAAAAGAAAACGATCTTCACATGAGGTAATTAAATTACAATGAATTAGTTTGTTTGAATCGTGTAAATTATTCCACTTAGATTTCAGCCAAAAATAATTGTAAATATTTAAATTACCCAACTACAAGTGATACCGAAATTAACATGAAGATTCTAAACAATACGAAAATATTTTCTCCACCATTGATTATGGATCAGGTACAGATTATATAATCATAAATAAATAATAATATTTTAATACTTTCATCTTATTTATAATTTGAATTTTCGATTTAATTATCATAAATTGTTACAGTGTACATCAAATAGACAAAAAATAGAAAATGATAAATCAGGCTAATGTTATAGTTATGAAAATAGAGATAGCCGGAAATTATCATAACTAAATTTGTAAAAAATTATTTGTGAAATAACTATGTAATATACTTAATTGATTAGAATTTCTAAATCATACTTTAAATAGAATAATAACCAATTTAATATTAAAATATTAATATTAAGACATTTATAATAAATAGTAGTTTAATTTTTGTAAACATAAATATGTAATTACTTTTAAAAATTTTTAACTGAGTGAAAATTAGAAATATTCTGTGTATTATACTTAAGTTCTCACACATATTCAAAAGTAAATTTCTTTAATTTTTACATATAATATAGTATAAATAAGTATATATATATATACATTTTTATTAATATCAGATTCCAAATTAGTCCAGAAGTTTATTGAATCTCAGATTGATTATATTTATACATAATTATATATAATGGTTTTTATTATAAGTGATTGTTGAATGCATTTTTAGATATAAATAAAATTTCAATATTTATATCTATATTGTTATTAGAACTTAAAAATTGTTTTTAATTTATATAAGTATAAAAATTATATTGTTTTAATTACTACATATTTTATGAGAATATAAAATATTTGTATTATATCAATAACATATTTTTTCTAATAATTTTAAATTAATTCGTATGTAATAAAATAAGTTCTTTTATATTTATATACATACTTATTTAAATTTTAATTTATAAAATTAAATTTAAAATTTAAAATACGCGCTTTTCTTATTTTGTATGCGTCGACGAGATTAGATTTGTAAAACCTTTTAATATTGAGTGGTGTATACTATTCTACTATATTAAGTCTCCAAGAAAATAAAGTAGTGTAAATTATCCAGTGACAGATTCATTTAATTTTATAATTGTAAAATATATACTTAAATAGTAATTTAAAGAAAAACTCTAATAATTAATATGCAGTCAATAAATGTTCAAAAAGAGACCGTATTAATCAATACAAATGCCGCGCAAGATGGTGAATCAGATTTGTGTAAAAATTTGGAGTTTTGGATGACTCTGCTTCCTCAAAAATTAAAAAAGATTCCTATTATATTTTTGGCTATTCCCGGTAATTTCAAAATTAATTCAGTGTTTTTACAAAAAAAAATTTAATTTAGATTTATAAAAAAATATGTTAATTTATTTTTATTATAGTAATTATATTAAATTTTTATATTATAGGACATGTTTAAACTTTTGTATTTTTTTATTACTACCGATATTTAATATTACTAGAAAATAACTTAACGCAAAGTAGTTAAGTATTTACGTATGTATAAATATGTAAGTTATTTTTTAAAATTCTGTATATAGTGTAATCGAATACCGATATGAACTAGACTTACTGTAAATAGTATTTTCAAAAGTAAGTATAGAATATTTTAAAAACGTGTTTTTAATTATCAACATTGTACTTATTCTATCTTTAAAAATTTTAATATTTATATTGAAATTTATTTAAATAAATTTTTGAAAACAGTTCTTTTTATTGAACTAAAATTAATCTTCGGAATTTTATATTAATTTTGAGTTAATATTATAATTAAATTATATTTCAGTTTTAAAATACCTTTTAACGTGTTAACAAATAGAAAACCTAAATTATTAATATTTTTTATTCATCGTAATTTATGTAAAATATATGTAATTCTATTTAATTTTTTTATATAGGCCTATTATAATAGTTGATGTTTAATATGAAGTTTTATATGTAGAAAGATTTTTATTACTTAATTTTTGTTTTTATATAATATATACTATGTTCTAATATAAAAACATAATGTAAAATAGGTTCTCACAATAGCATGACTTATACAATTACGAAAAATAGTTGCATTGGACCAGATGAGCCTTATTCAATACGAATCTTATTAAGATGCTTTCCAGCTATAGTGAAACCTATCATTTTCAATTGGTGTGTTAATCAGAATGAAAATATTAAAGAGCAACTTAATGGTGGTATAAGATACTTAGATTTACGAGTTGCAACAAAAACGAATGATGAGACGATTTATTTTCTTCATGGTCTTTATGGAATGCAAGTAAATCAACCACTTAAAGATGTCGCGGATTGGCTTTCTACACATCCAAATGAAGTAATAATTATGGACTTTCAACATTTTTACAATTTTAACAATGACCATCATCGTATTTTAATAGATCAAATAAAATACCTTTATCAGAATAAAATGTGTCCTATTGCTAATAAATTAGAACATATAACATTACGATGGTTGAATTTCAAAAAATATCAAATTTTTATTATATATAGAAATATGATTGCTCGTAATTATAATTATTTATGGCCGAGTAATTTGTGGCCAACACCTTGGCCGAATACAGTTGATTCAACGAAGCTTCTTCACATATTAAATAATGGTTTGCAGCACCGTATGTGTGATATTGGTTATATTTCTCAATGTCTATTAACGGCTAATTCTTGTTATATTATAAAACATATTTGTGGTAATTTAAAAGAAGATCTTTATCGAAAGTGTCAGTTACTTGTTTTACATTGGATTAAAGAAAATTCGCCTGGAACTGGAGCAATGAATATAGTTATTACTGATTTCGTTTCTATTGATAATTTTTCATTTTCACGAACAGTGATTGCGCGCAATTCAACTCTATTAGGATTAAAATCTACTGTTGTTTCATTTATAAATATAGAATTATAATATATTAATAAAATATTAACATTATAAATTGCAATTATTATCCTTAATTTAAAAAAAAGAGTGCAATCCGATGTAAAATATTGTAATCTTGTTTAATGTAATTTAAATTTTTTTTTATATTTTTTGAAAAAAATATTAACTATTAATAACTTTATGGTCAATGTAAATTTTTGTACAGTAAACTATAAGTGCCTTTTATAGCTTATTGTAATACAAAAAAGACAGGAAAATAATCTTGAATGAGTATTTGATTTTATATTATTAGACATTATTTTTGAAATTTTAATTTCTTTTTATATTATATAATTATAATTCAAAGAAAATTATGATAGATAAAAAAAAATATTATCAATAATATAATATAATTATAAATTCTTGGTATACCTTACTCAAAATTATATGTTATTATCAACTATAAATTATACTAGATATATTATTGTTGTAAGTAAATATCAATATCTACAATAAATTATTAAAAGTATTTATAAAATTTATATAATTCATTTTTTTAAATATTTGAATAGAAGTATCTAGATAAACACAAATTAAATGAACTATTTTTTTTATAAATTATGGTCTGTATACATATTTATACGAATAATTAATTTATAGTTGATCATTATGAAAAGTAAATGAACTTGAATCTGTTAGTATATAAATATTTTTAATGCCCTTATATAAGTATAATCATCAACATAATGATAAAGGTCATAATGCATTAACTTTCAGTTGTTTCATTCTTGGAGCTCTTTTTTTAGCAAGCCTTCGTTGTTCTTTTTCTTCCCATTTCCTTTGTTTATCTGGATCATCTTCTTGAAGGATGCGTTCTTTTTCTGCTCGTCGACGTTCTTCGCGTCTTGCAGCTGCTGCTTCAGCACGTGCAGCATGTGTAGTTTTCAAAAATGCTTCTTCCACTTTTAATCGATTTTTATCAGTTTTACTTTTACCCTAAAAATAGAATTATTGATTTTTATAATAAATTTAATATTGAATATTTTCAAAATATTACTTTTAATAAAAATTCACATATTGTATATTTTATTTTCATAAAAACATGTTTCTTTTCAAATATATTTATAAGCATATAATCTATTGAACTATAATTTTAAATATATGTATATAAACGAAATCTGTACATTTACACTAAAACAATATGTAAAAATAAATTACTTCTTTTGAAAGTTTAAATCGACGTAATTTATCTAGTAAATAAAATGTTAATTGAAGTAATGGTCTAATTTTTTCTTGATTTTCAAAATTATTAATTAAACCTTTGATACTTATATTTAATCCAATAAATAAAATTTTTTTCACTTCAGGCATAGTTAATTGAGTAACATCTCTGTAAAGGAAAAATGAAATAATATAACAAATTATGTTCAATATTTATTCTTTTTACTTAATTTTTTAACTTACTCTTGTTGTTTCAGTCCACTGTACTGGTCACTTATATGAATATAATCAATATAATCTGAATATTTATTAAATGCTTGAAGGACTTTATTATCTAAAATAGCAGAAGTAGCTTCAGAAATTTCAGACATAACATAAAACCCTAATGGTAAATTAAATTTTTCCCCAGATCGTTTATCAGGACAATAAATACTTATATCAGTCATATCTTTAGATAAATGAATTGCAGTTTTTTTTGCAGCTACAGCTAAAACAAAATTCTCAGTCTCATCTTTGCCTAACTCAATTCTTAGATGGATCTGATCATTTTGAGGGCGTACTAATTGTGATAATACTGCTACTAAATCTTGTCGTTTTATTAATTTTAATTCTATTAATAATGAATCACAACCAATCCGTCCAGAACAATATATATTATATTGAGATTCACTTTCTTTAATAGGTCCAGTAAGTATGCCATCATCATTAGATCTGCCAGTATCACCGACTAAGGTAAAATTTTCATTAAGAATTTGTTTATTTTCAGTGAACCAGGTTTCAGCAATACGACAATTTTTAGATTTGCCTGCAATATAATTTATGAAGTAGACTGACAATCCAGCAATCATTAAAATTTCAAGATAAAAGCTATCCCATCGAGTTCGCAAGTGCAAAGGAACTTTAGTAATTTTTAATGTTGAAGGTTCTTCAATTTTAGCATCAGAATTTCCACTAGCTATGTCCAATCCTTCAAATTCTTCTTCATCCTGAAAATGATCAAATTCGTTATCTACATCCTCTATTAAAACATCATCTTCTTCATAATTATTTTTTCTTTGAATATTTTCAAATTTGGATAAAGAATGATCAAGTAATAAAGTGCTTTCTATAACTGGTTTCTCTTCATCAAAATCTTCAAATTCTGCAAATTCATTATCTTCTAAAGATTCTTCTAAAAAATAAGCAGTTACCCATGAATTTATTCCAACTAAAATAATACTAAGTATAACCAATGGCAATTTCATTTCACCTAAAAAGTAGAATTTTTTAAAATATATTTTAAAATATTTAATATATTTTAATATATTTAATATTTATAATTACATTTCAATAAGTTTTATTACATACAACAATAAAATATGTTTTTATTTCCATTGATTACTGTTATTCATTAATTTAGTACATAATCATAAAAGTAAATAATAAATATTCTTTTTAGATCAATATTCTTATATTAAAAGAATGTATGTTTATAAATATTGGCTATTTATACAAAAATAAATATTTTTAAAAAATTTGTAAATGATAAGTTATAGTTTATTTTTATTGTAATTAAATATAAAATACAGTATTCACCTCACCTAAATATATAAATAGTAATTGTAAAATTATAACATGGAATTTGTAATAAAAATAAAGAATAAAATTTGGTCATAAACTGTATCAATTCGTGTCACACTATAATATTCAATTTACTAAGCAAAATTGTATACTTATGATATGTATCATCACCAAATATCCCTAGGTTAATTAAATATATTTTTTAAATCTAGAATTAAAAATTTTTCTATAATTTAACGTAGGTACTTTTTATTTATTCGATAGTAAATTCAATCATCGATAACATAAGATATTGACTTTCTAGAATATACTTCTGTAACAATTTTTTCGCGGGCTATGAACTCACTATTTTAAATATTATTCAAATTTATCATTTTATCATTTTACACAAATCCGAATTTTATAAATACTTTATTTTAACTGTATTTAAGACTTTTTATTTTATAAATTATTACAAAATTATTTAAAAAAAAAATAAATTATCCGAAATACTTATCAATTTAATATGTAGGACCGTTCTTTTATGTCTTGTTCTTGATTCATTTATGAATAATTGTCGGTAGATTTATATATAAAAGTACATGCAAATCAAGCTTTTTTTCTTAAAACATGTTAAGAAATAAAGCACCAGATATTACATTAATATATTATTTTAAATAATGTATTTATTTTCAGCTTTGAAATGTCTTACATTAATGCAAAAATTTTTATAACGTTACATTATATTGAAATTTTTTTAATTAATTTTTTCAGTATTATAGTTTATAGCTATATTATAAACAGAAACAATACTTGCAATAACAAAAAGAATTAATTAATGAACTTAATCTTATTTTATTGTTTTATTTACAATTCTAAAATATTTGAAACTATAAATGGCGCTCACGAGTTTTTACAAATATAAGCAACGCGTTCAAAAGGTTTAAAGAGCAAATAGAATCCTTTAATATATATCATACTATTGGAATATATCCGTGAACTACACCGTGGGATACATAGCATATTTGTAGTACATACAATTATTATAATTTAATTATATAATAATTACAGTGATGCATCCATATATGCTCGAGCTGAAATTTGCTGAAAAAGTATCGATCGGTTATGAAACGTAAAAAATATGGTTTATAAATTCATTTTGAAAAATTAGTAGATTGTTGAAAGGGTGTGTTTAAATATTGTCCGAGATTTTCTGATTAATTTTGTATTAAAAAACAAGAATAATTTTTGTACGTAAAAACATTATTAAATAATTCGTATTTAGAAACAATACTTCATTTTTTAGTTTCTATTAATCTTACTAAAAACTTAAAGAAAATTATGGAGAAATCAGACAATATATTGAAATCCACTAAAAAAAAGAGTAGTAAGGCAACATTTGTAGATGTAGTTACGCAGTGTGTCCAAGTTGTAGTTCGATGTCGTCCAATGGATGAAAAAGAAACAGCCCGAAATTTTGCAACAGTTGTAGAAGTAATTCCTTCAAAAGGAGCAGTAGAAATTTTTAATCCTCGAACAGATCTAAGTAAAGATACTGTAAAAGTTTTTTCATTTGACTCTGTATATGACTGGAATTCTACTCAACAAGATATTTATGAAGAGACTGTACGTCCATTGGTTTCTTCTGTACTTGACGGTTTTAATGGTACAATATTTGCATATGGACAAACTGGAACTGGAAAAACATATACAATGGAAGGTTCTAAAATTGATACAGATAACCGAGGTATTATTCCTCGATCATTTGAACAAATATTTACTCAAATTGGTAGGTCAAAAAATATTCAGTATCTTGTAAGAGCTAGTTATTTAGAAATTTATCAAGAAGAAATTAGAGACTTATTACATCAAGATCAATATTTACGTTTTGAATTAAAGGAAAAGCCAGATACAGGAGTTTTTGTTAAAGATTTATCAAGCGCTGTTTGCAAAAGTGTAGAAGAAATTCAACAATTAATGCATATTGGAAATCAAAACCGAACTGTAGGAGCAACAAATATGAATGAACATAGTTCAAGATCTCATGCAATATTTATTATTACTATAGAAATGGGTGATAGTTGTGGAATTAGAGTTGGTAGATTAAACTTAGTTGATTTAGCAGGAAGTGAAAGACAAAGTAAAACTGGGTCAACAGGAGAAAGATTAAAAGAAGCTAGTAAAATTAATTTAAGTTTATCTGCTCTGGGAAATGTTATTTCTGCTTTAGTTGATGGAAAAACATCACATGTGCCATATAGAGATTCAAAATTAACAAGGTTACTTCAAGATTCATTAGGTGGTAATTCAAAAACAATTATGGTAGCAAATATTGGGCCAGCTAGTTATAATTATGATGAAACTCTCACTACTTTAAGATATGCTAGTCGTGCAAAAAGTATTAAAAATAAGCCTAGAATTAATGAAGATCCAAAGGATGCACTACTTAGACAGTATCAAGATGAAATTTTAAGACTTAAGGAAAAATTATTACAAAAAGGTATAGTACAAAAAAAGAAACGAAAATCTAAAAAGAAAAAAGAAACTGAAAATGAAGAATCAGAATCCGAGGGTGAAGATAGTCATGAAGATAATAAACTTTCAGAAACGGATAAAAAATTTATAGCAGAACAATTGATAGCTGAAAAACAAGAAACTGAAAATTTAGTTCAAAGAATAAAAGAATTGGAAAGTAAAATGCTTTGTGGAGGTAAAAATATTATTGACCATACAAATGAACAACAGCGAGCTTTGGAACAGAGAGCTGCTGAAATTGCAGAGCGTAAAAAGTGTGAAGTTGAAATGCAACAAAAACTTGAAGATGAAGAACTTACTACTTTAGGAGTGCGTGAAACCTTCACAACTTTGCAACAAGAAGTAGATGTTCAGTCTAGAAAATTAAAAAAATATTATGCAAAATTACAAGTTTTGAAACAAGATTTAGATGATGTTACAAATGAATATAATAGAGATAGAAGAGAATTAGAACAGACACAACATGAATTAATGAAAGAATTGAAATTAAAATGTCTTATTATTGATAATTTCATACCAATTGAAGAAAAACATAAAATACTTTCAAAGGTAAGATTTGAGGAAGATGAAGATTGCTGGATAGTAAAGGAATCAGAAACCTCAAGTATAGAAAATATCAAACGTCCAATTTCTACTCCTGGTTTACGAAGGCCAATATCTGAATATTCTCGTACTGCTTTAGCAATGGGTAAAGGATATCGATATGCTGGTGAAAATATTTTAAATTTAAAACTTGATATGCCTGCACGAACAACATTTGATTATCAAAAACCTGTAATAGCACCTACAATTCAAGCAGTATTGGAGAAAGCATTATGTGATGAAGGAGATATTGATGTCGATGCTTCTAATGCAAGTTTTAGATCTAAATTACAGTTACAATCAGGACACATTCATCCAAAAAGTGTTGATAGAATTCAACAGTTACCAGCACCTGTATATCCAAAAACAAGAGGATTGGTTCCAAAATAATTTACTTCTAATATTTTCATAACTGATTTTTGTGCATGCAAAGAAACAAATTTTTTTATGTATATATATTTATTTTATAAAATTTATTTAATTAAGTTAGTTTTTTTTTTTTATTGAAAATTATGTGAAAAATTTATTATTTAAATGAAAAAAACTTTTACTAAATTATAATTATAGATTCATTAAATTTATAAAAATTGTTTCTTTGAAAAGAATATAAAAATAAATTATGGATATTTCATTAAATTAATAGCTACATAAATATCTTTAAATATTGCATAAATAGATAATTTACATATTATTTTGTCATAATTCTATTATATATATATTAAATGCATTCCCAAAATTTTATTATTTTTTTTCTTAAATAATAAAATGAAAATCTTTATTTTATTAATTAATGAGTATGAATAGAGAACAGATTATCAATAAATATTATTTACTACAGAAAATTACTTACATAGCATAAGTACCAATTCATGTTTAATTCCAATATTAGACTGTATTGTCACTAAATGTTTCTAGTCAATTTACATTATATAGCAATTTGATTATATCTAACAGAACTACAGTACACACAAGCTAGCAATAATAATTTATATTTTTTTTATTTTTATTTACCTTATGATAAATAAAGGCAGATTTGAACAATATTTTGTTCTTTTTTTAGTTTAAAAAAAAATATTTTTTTATTTTTAGTTATAAATGTTCGATGTATAACTAAAAAAAAATTATCAAGAAAAGAAATATTTTCAAATTTCATGTATTATAAAAATGTATTATCAATTTCTTTATATGAAAAGGTATGTTTGAATTTTGAAGTTATGTTAAAATATATTTTACAACCACAAAAAATTTAAATTATTAAACATCTCATTAAATTATAAATTGATTAAATTTCAATGACTGTGTTTATTCAATGAAAATATGAAATGATTACTATATTTTTATTGTTAAAAAGGTGAATAATATTTTTTATATTTTTCGTTTAATTTAATGTTAAGGAATACATATGTTTTACATGAAAAATTAATTTTATATAGTATATATTGAAAGTCTAATCATTTAATTCTTTTATGCCAATAAAATAAAAAAATATGTATTTCTTAATATTAAATCAAACTAAAAATAAAAATTACTTTTTTTTACAAATTTATAAATATTAAAGTTTCATAATATAACAAGATATTAAGAATAACTGAAAATATAAATACTAAAAAAACTTAATAGAGGTAAATATTAGATTAAAAAATTATTAATACAAATTTGATATCTTTTAGATCATATAAATTAGATTACTAAGAATCTTATTAGCATAAACTGATATTCAATAAAATTTACAATTCTGATTTTTTCCAACATTTATTTATTTTTTCTTAATACATTTTATATTGTCAACACTTGAAATACAATTAAATATATTTTTAAAAATATAAATTAATTTTACATAGCAATTTTAAGTAAAGCCCTCCATAGTTTAAATTAATTTTTAATATCTGTAAACTGTATAAATAAAATACTATATTAAATATATTTCTTAATATGACTTTTATAATTATTTTTAAAAAGGAATATTAAAAAAATATGTTTATTATTATATTGTTGCTAATTTTATTTTTTGTTTATATTTCTGTATTATAAAACAAAAATTGATTGCCTTTATATTTAAACAAAACATGGTGTTTTCTTCAATTTACATGCTAAATAAGAATATTTACCTCAGTTATTTATAGATCGTCATATATTAATTAATGTTGACTAGATTGCTTCCACATATCGTGCGTAGGTTTCACTTACGTAAATTTACTAATCATGCATACGATTATATTTGCACTCGATTCTTCAATTTTTTGTGATGCATCTTTAAATTTAACATTTAAAATTAAAAAATAAATTAAAAATGTAATGATAATAATTTATCATTTTATATTAAAATTTTTTTCAAGTTACAGTTGCAGCTAAAATTTGTTACAAAAATAAGAAAGTCAACAGTTCTTCCTTATAAATATTAATTTTTGTAAAAGGATTAACGTTCTAATTAATTAATAGTTTTTATCATTTTTTTAGAAAAATATTTAATACATACCTTGTATAAAAAACGTATTTTTAAAATTTACATTGTATATATAAACAAATATTCCATGACATTAACAAACGCTTATCAATATAATCAGTCAAAATCATTTTCATTAAACTATAACATTGATACAATTTTTATATGCGTTATTAATACTTTGGTTATTTTTATTTATAGTTTCGTATATTTTATAATAAAGAACATTTTAAAAAATTTTAACTTCACATATCTTACATTTTATTAGTTCGATGAGTAATGTAAAAGTATACGAAAATATCTTTGATTTTACCAGTTTCCTAAGCATCAAAGTAACCAACATTTTCGTAATTTAAAAATTGATATTTATTAATTACAGCAGCAATGTTGTCACATTCTAAACTGATTGTATACTATAACTTTTATAATATGCAATAATTAATAATTTTTAAATTATAAATATAATAAAGTAAATCAATATTTTATTAACTTAAAAATTTATTAACTTTTATATTTGTGTAACAAAAATTAATTTTTATGAAACTAAATAATACAATATTTTTATTACCTTTTTTTTATAAATATTTTTTACAAATTTTAATATAATTTTGATTACATTATTAAAAAATATGTACCAATTAATTTAATTATATACGATTACTATGAACAGCCAAATCTTCATTAAATTATTAGGAAAATACCTTAAAGCAATTAAAATCTTTAAATATTTTTAATTAAAATAAATTTAATAAAAACTAAGAATTAAACTTAAAAAAACGCATTTTTAATCATTTTTTGTACAAAAGTTCATACAGGTCACGCAAATTTTTTACACTAGAATCACATAAAATCTATACATGTGTATTAAAAATACACAGATGTGTATTTACAGTAATGTTTAACAAAACTGAAATGAATTTTAAAGTGAATAATTATACATTCTTGTTTTTATTAATATACTAATTGTTAATAATTTTGAAAAAATTATAATTTGATGCTAATGGCCCTTATTACGTTGATATTCCCATAGTTTATAATAATTATTATTTATATAATAAACTAAAAGCTGTTTCTATTGATAGAAACGTTGTTGAGAATAATTTTCAAACGGTTGCTGCGAATATAATGTTGATGGTCTAACAGTTTGGGAACCTCCATAAGATCCTCCATAATTAGATTGAGGATATGAATTAGATAGTACTCCACTGTACTCATTTTGATTGCTTATATTATTAAAGCCTTGATTAAAGTTATTATAATCATTGTTTATAAATCCAGAATTGTTATTGTATGATTGCGGTTGAGGGATAAAATTTTGAAATTGATGTCCTGAATATGGTAATTGTGTATTTGTTTGAGGGGAATTTAAGTTAAAGTTTTGATTAAAATTATTTGGAATGTTCGATGACGTAGAACCAGGTTGCAAAATTGGAACAGATTGTATTTGGTTTGACACAATTGAACTTTCGGAAAGTTGTGCCAAATGTGATTGAGATGTATATTTCGAAGGTAGATCGCCCATAATATTTGCAATTAATCGTTTTGTTTCATTTAAGATAACATTAGGATCGCTAGATTTTGAATAGTTCAGTTTTTTAAAAGGTGGCGAGTCTGATCTTGAACGAGACCAAGATTTAGGTGAATTTGATTTTGACCTTGAAAAAGACCTTTTCTTTGCATTATCATTAACATTTTTATCAGCAGCTTTATAAATATCTTCAAAGGTATAATCATCATCGTCATCTGATAAATCTAATTTTGATTTAGATTTCTCATCAAATATTTTTCGTTTATCCTCCTTGTTGTCAGCAAATATATCTAACGTTGGTTTCCACTTATTCTCATCATCACAAGGGTTATGATTACCTTTTCGAGTAGAAAATGGAGAAACACTTTTTCGAAAAGTATGGGATGATTCTTCACAATCTTTCACTGGGGATATTGATTTTAAAGTAGAATTTGACATGGGCCCTAAATTTACATAGGCTCTAAGTTTTTCAACTCTTTCCGTATCTGTTGCCTCAAGCTTTTTCAAGAAATTAATCAATCCATGTTGTTCTTCAGTAGTTAATTCTTTGAAGTTTTGTAACAGAGACTTTAAATCATAATCAGATAGACTTTCTATTTTATTTACATGATCGATTGATTTTTCTCTTTCTGGTGTCTTATTTCGAAAATTATTACTAGAATCATTACAAGAAGTATTTGTTAAACCTTTAACAAAATCTGCTGTAGTAACTGGTTTATCACAATTTTTAGAAGCTTCTGCCATGCCGACTACAGCATTAATTAATGTTTCTAATTCCTCTTGAGATACATTAGTTCTACCTTGAGCTACTAATGCTGCTGCAATCTGCTGAGCAATGGCAATTTTATCCACAGTGCCTACACCTGGTACACTAACTGGTTCGGACTTTTGAATAGGTTCGATTTCGATTGTTCGTCCGTATAATGATCTTGTCATAAAACTCATAGATCTAGATCTTTCCAATAAATCTTTTTGTTTTCTTTTTTCCTCTTCTATTTTCTTTTTATTTTCTGTTGCATTATGAAGTAACCGTGCTATATTCTGAATAGCACTTTTTGTTGGAGATATGGCTACTTTCTCTATCATTCCTGTAAGCAAATACACATTAAAAAGTATCAATAATTAAAAATTAATTTGGAAACGCTTCAAAAATATTAGAAGCCTTTTCAAGAAAAATAATCTTTTAAATTATACCTGCAAATAATTGACCTTTTAATTTTTCCTTGACAGTTTCAAAAAGTACACTCACTTCTTCATCGAAGAGTAATTCTTCCGCTGAATTTGGCTTAATTTTTTCAGTTGCTAAAGCCTTCGAAAGTAAAGCTACTATTTTTGGCCCTAATGAACCCAACTGACCTTCTAAAGCAGTAAGTAATCTTAATAACCCAATAATTTCTAAGTCTTCTATCAGGTCTTCTTTAATTGGACTAGATTTGTTGTGGTCCGTGACTGGATACGGTGTTATGTGATATCTCGATCGAATTGAACGCGGTATTGTTTGTGGAATATAATAAGGCTTATAAACACTTCGGACGCCGCGCGAGTATACATAATATTCACGATCTCGTTCGCGCTCTCTTTCCCTTTCCCGTTCTCTCGCTTCCCGGTCTCGTTCTCTGTCTCTTTCACGATCACGCTCTCTATCGCGTTCACGGTCACGTTCCCTGTCCCTCTCTCGATCTCGTTCTCGATCTCGTTCACAATCTCGTGAACCGAAACGATCGTGGTACCTATCATTCATTTTCGTGATACCCTTTAACGTTCCAACATACTCAACTTCATTATCGCTTTCGTTTTTTGGATTTGTGTTAGATTTTTTACCAATTGGTGATTTTACCTTCCGCTCATGAAGTACAAACGAAGGAATCTCGCCTATAAGATTAAGTTTTTTCTTTACATCTTCTTTACGCAATTGCAATTGCTCTAAATGTATTTCGCGCATTCTTTTATTCCAGTACTCAATCCATTCGGGTTTAAAGTCATGTTTACTTGGATCTTGGCCATCTGCCTGCAGTTCTTTGTATCTTCGATTCCAAAATTTCTTCCATTCATCTGGATAAGCTTGATGTTTTTCTGGATTTTTTTCATGAAATTTTAATTGTCTCTCTAATGATTCTTCAGCACGTTTTATTTGATCTTTGTATTTCATCCATATACTACGATCGCCTGAACGTGACCGAGCCCTCGAAATCGACTTACTATTATTATGAGATTTATTATCTTCAGATATATTTTTTTGGCCATGATCATATGATCGAGATCTAGAACGTCGTGGTGATGGACTACTTGATATACTAGATAAAGATGATAAAGATTTCACCTCTTCCAGATCTAAATTATCTTTCATTTTCTCACATTTATCAAGAATTTTCATAGCATTTAATTTTTCCTTTGTTAAAATGCGTATTTTGAATCCACTAAAATCCAAAAAAAGTATATATATATATATACACAAACTCACATAGGCACATGTAATAAACGCATGAATACCTAGCATGGATAAACCTTCACAAATTTTTATTAATGTAAATTAATTAAAATTATTGGCTAATCATATTTAAGAAATTTCAAAGCTCAATTTTATTTATTACATTACGCTTTAAGATTTTATTGGATTCACGAAAAACATATTTATATTTTTATATATTTTTAAAAGATTTTTATTATGAATAAAAATATTATTTTCTATATGACATTGTACAAAGCATAAATAGCATCTAGACTATTGATATTATTGTATTATATGATAAAAATTGAAGAAATTTTTAATTTTGTAACCATTATTTTTGAAAAATATTATATATTGTTAAAATAAATAAATTATAACAAAACTTGTATTTACATCGTTTATATTATTTTTTGAAAATATTTACAATAAAGTATAACATAATATATATAATTAAGCTTGTAGTTTGGAAATAATTTTGTACAGTTTTAAACATTTTTGTTAATTTCATGTTACTATAAATTTTTATAAAATCAATAAGCTTACGATTTTGTAGTATCCGATTTTGTTTCGGATTTTTTTATTGAGTCATCTGATAATTTATCAATTTCTCTGTCTTCTTTCTTTAATAGTTGTTCTTTATCTTGTTGTTCTTTGGACAAAAACGAATTTCCTTTTTATTAAAGAATTATATAAAGAAAAAATGAAATAAACCATACTAACCTTTTATTAATATTTCAGATATTTTCTCTTCAAAATTTGTTACCCAACGTACATCATAAACTTCCATAAATGTAAGTTCTAATGTTTCCCTGTATACAGGAAACAATTTTTTTAAATTACATAAAATATAAAAAAATGAAACCGCAAACATGCTCACAAATTTTACATCAAAGTAAAATTGTTTTACAAAATAACCTAATAATTATTTCAAAAAACAAAAATAATTTACAAATTTAACTTACCGAAAATGATAATCTTGATGGTATATTCTCTTAATTATCTGCACTTTATTTTTTGCATATTGATTTTTATCCACTAACTGTGGTTGTAATCTTCCAAAATGTTCTTCAATTTTCTTAGCAACTAACACAGAGATTTCATTTGCTCCCCGTTTATAATTAACTGTGCGAGGAAGATCCGCTATCGCTCGCGATATTGTAGGGAAATGTCGATTTAAATATGTAATACGATGATTGTAACTAGTAATATGGGCCATAACGGTACGGGGATCACCGCGTTTATTACATAAAACACACGTGTAACTAGGTTCTGTACTATCGGAGTCTACTAATTCAAGCAAATATTCTAGACCGACAAGAGGTGAACTTCTATGTCGATCTAGACTCATTTGAATAGTTGTACTTTTGGATATCTGATCTTCCATGCCTGGTGGAATTGGTTCGCCTGGTGCCACTTCTCCCATACCTTTTGAACTTTTTTTTACAATATCAGATCGTTTTGACCATAGCAATACTGGATATGGCCATTCTTCTAATTTAATTTTATGTCGGTTACAAATATTATGATTTATTAATTTATGTGCCCCAAATAACGCAATATTACAAATATGACACCAAATATCACCATCTTCTGTTTCTGAATAAACTGGTCTAAGGGTACCATCTTCAGCAGTTACACTGCTTCTAAGTAATCTCTTTCGATCATGTTCTTCCTGTAGAAAAAAAAAATATTTACACTATACAGAAAAAATTATGCAGATATATAAGATTCTTAAAAACGTTTAAAATTTAATAATTTGATTATTTGAGAAAACTACAGATAGATTACAATTCACATTACAGTAAATGAATAATATTAAATTGCATCAAACAATAATGTTGTATAGAAAAAAATGTGTTCAATGGTAATCATTGTAAAAACTTAGTTTATTATAACACAATCACTATAAATAATATAACATAGTAACTCACTCTACTAATGTAAACTTATTTAAAGCATAAAGGACACTGATTAAAAAAAATTAATTTGTCACAATTTCTGACATTCGCTATTCATAAATACATGCTAAAGAAATGTATAGAAAGGATGAATCTATTATAACATTACCTTTTCTTTTTCTTCTTCTGAAATAATGGGAGGATTTCGTCCTTCTATGTCAAGATCATCGAAGTTCTGCATGACTTATCTTCAAAATGAAATAATCAGCCAAAATGTGTTCTGAAAATATTCAAGAATACAAAGCCACTAATATAAATAAATGCCTGCAGCTTTTGTAATATTGAATAAATTGCATGTAATGCGAATCATAATTTTAAGGATTTCCATAAATGTTAAATTTATTCAAAATAAAATATATTATAGCTTATTTTATTAGTAATTAAATCATTAAACAGTAATATAATAAACAAATATGCATACATGGTTTCCTATTATACTTTTTATTTATTTATTAAATAAGTACATAAAATATATGTACAGAACCAACATAAAGAACCAATTTAATTTACAAGATATGAAAATTTCAGATTTTATAATTATTTACCTATTGTATAAACGAATACCTTATTAAATATTTAATTTAACCTTCTATATTAATAAAGATTATCAAAGCATATTTTCATCTCAATATTATTAAAAAAATCTGATACAGTTCATTCACAGATCAAAAATAATGTATTTAATTACATATTACATATAATAAATGAAACATATACATAGAACAAGCATTTTAATCTATACATGTTTAATATATATGTATATTAATTTTATATCTCCAGTTAAGAATTAAAAAAATTCAAAAACAAGTGATATCTAGTATGAATTAATTATAACTCAATATGATTATCATTATATAATTTATAAATATTATAGAAATTAAAAATTACGAAAATGATTAGTGGTCTCAAAAGAACCTAATTATAAATTAAATTAATTGGATCTAATAATACATAATTATTTCATTAAATTAAAAAAAAAAAAATTTTAAGAAAATAAACAAAATTTTCTAATAATTTTAAAATACATGAAACTGAAACCATTATTAATTCAATCTATAACACATGAGTTTAATGGTTTAATAGTTCTGGATAAAAGTATTTTACAATCTCTAAAAATATAGTTTAATTTTGTTATAAATTACAATTACTTCAGATACTATAAATTGTATATATTGAAAATTATATGCTAAAATTTATTTTATTGAATCAAGATACCGTTTACATTAATATTAATAAAAACGAAAAATGTTTTATTCACTACCAACACATCGATTATAAAATAATACTTAGCAATATTATTTATAATATATTTGTATTATTTTTATTTTTCAATTTTTATATAGATACTATACATATTTGCTTATTAACAATACTAAATTTATCTAATTATTTTTTATTTAATATATATTAAATTAAATTATATACCTCTTTAGTATTTTTTAATTTATATAAATATATAATATTTAATGTATAATAATCTTATTACATTATATAATAATCATGCAATAAGTTTTATTGTGGTTAATCCTTTAGAATTAAAAAACGCCTTAATAATATTTATATGTTCTATAAAGATAGAAAATTATTACCATTTACTTACCATAATTTTCTTAAAATTAATTCAATATTTTAAATGTACAGGAAAATCTCACAATATATACGTGTGTATTTTAATAATTCTATGATTGAAAATATTAACAATCATACTTCAAAAATTATTAAAATATTTTCAATTATATTATATTAAATTATATATAGTATATATTATATATATTAGTAGTATATTATTATTATATATAATATAATATAATATAATATAATATATTTCAGCACATGTTATAAATATGTTTTTATATATTATATCTTAAATTTCAATCATAACATTAACATTGAATAATTAAAATTTAAAAATTTTTATATTTTCATTGATAATTCATTTAACAATTTATTGTAATGTTTTAAACTTATATATAAAACAAAATAAATTTATTATATGAATTTTCTTATACATTTAATATGTTCAAAAAATGCTAGTACAGCTTATATACTTCCAGCTACTTACCAAAAAATTTTAAAGCTGAATTCATTACCACCTGTATCTTGTATTCATTTCCAAAATCAATAAACACTAAAATTCTGTAGAAATAACATTGGAAAACACCACCAACAACGTTAAAAATCACTTAACTTTGAAAATATATTATAAAAAAACATCAGTATAATAAATATAAAAATTAGAGTATATATCTATATACACTCTAATATTATTCTATAATACCATTCCATAATTAAAAAGAGAAACTAAAAAGTAAATGCCATTTGGTTTTAAAATGACATTTTACTATGTGATTTATAAACATATGTCATTGAATATAAATTTTATAATAGAATGTATTCTGTTTGTAAATATAAATAAAATATAATATAAACTTTAAAAAGGAATAATGAATATAAATTCACTTATACAAATTCCATACGGGTAAAAGAATTTTTTGTAAGAGGTTAAGATGAAACGTCGCATACACATAGTTATCAAAACTTCCAAAACCTAAATCTTTATATTAAAATGCTAAGATCTTTAATTAAAATATGATTTACTTTTCTAATTAAACCAATTTAGTATAAAAGACGCAAACCTTACATGATAACAAACATTAATATAATACTTCAGATGCATTGTAAAAGAGTTCTAAACGTGGATTGTCACTTAACCATACCGGTTATATCGATAATATGATTACAGTTTGAAATGCACATTGTAAATATTTTATTCAAAAGCAAGTATTAACCAACTATTAGAATTCTTAACAACTTACCTAGCAGCGAAACAAAATTTTTTCATAAACGTTAGACGTCAGCCATTTTCACGTTATTATTGATGATCCTGCGATGTGAGTATTACGAAATAAATGTAACGTTTTGATTAAATTTAATACCGTTAGAGGGCGACTTTATCCCCAAATAAAATTTCTATTTGTATAAACTACGTAGTATGCTATGAAACCGGATTTACTTTATAGTAAAACATGTTTGAAAAAAGAGTATTACATTTTTTAACAATTGTACAACGTTTCAATTTTAGTTTCTGACAGCAATAAAAGTTAGTAAATTATTATTGAAAAACCAATATGTTGTTTATGTTCTTCTTTTCTTTTTCTTCTTCTTATTGTTATTGTTATTGTTATTGTAGTTATTATTATTATTATTATTTCCATCCGCTGTCTGCACCTTGTCGAAGATCGACTGCTTGCAGCCGATCGGGTGATGGGCTTAAGGGAGTGGAACCCTAGACTGAGTGGAAGTGTGAGAGGGTGAGATGTTTGCGAGTGAATCCGCTGCATGAATGAATCGAGAACTCTCGAAAGAGTGTCTTCTCGATGAATGATTACGCGCCATGAATGAGTTTTTCAATTTATGAATAAAGCCGCGGGCCCAGTAAACGGATCCCCGCCGGGTATATAGAGATTTAGGTGGACGAGCTCCTCGTGGGCCTTATAAACGAGTGTCTCGCGAGGAAGATCACCCGTGGAGCGCTGGTCATGGAAACCCCGCGGGAAAAAAAATAAAGGGGTATAGCCATGGCCGTGTTTGAGTGTAGGTGAACGAGGGAACCCTATAAACGGACTATTCCCAAGCGAATGAGGTCATTCTGAATATGCTGAATGAATGAGGGGGAACTACTCCCGAACTAATGACAGACCACCGTGTTGGACGTACGGTGCGACCTGTTAGCTGCCAAAAGGGGATCCTGAGTGGGGAAGTGCATCCGAGGCTGCGTGCCAAAGTGACCCGAACCATCTTTAGCTCCCGCTGGAGGCAAGATGGGAGGCTGGACCGTAGCCTGGTCCGGTCAATCGGCTTAGGAGCGAGTGCGGTCTGGTGCGTGACGTCCCCCGGAAGCTTCCAGAGAGTGGAGTGTCTTTGTTGGGACACAAAACTCGAGAGAGCCTATATCCCTACGTGATGGCCCGATCCAGGATAACCCGTTCAGGCATATGTTAGGGGGTTATTCTGGTGAGCTTGTCGTTGAAGGGTCCATGGAGGCCGGCCACACGTAGGGACGAATTAAAAACATTATACATGGAGAACAAAAAACAACAGGGGGATGGGAAGGGAAAGAAGGATGGGGAAGGGAACACGACGGTTCCAATCCCTAAAACGGTGTTAGAGGGGGGGAGACGGAGATTACATCCGTTACCAGATCAACACCCGAAAGGGCTGAGACCGGCTATGGGGCGATCTTCTCATCAATTAAGGGGATAATGACGGAGATGATGGAGGCGCTAAAGCGCCAACCAAACATCGCCAAAGTCATTAAAGAGGGCCTTCCTGTACTGCAGGGGAAGATAGAGGCCCTCGCGGAACAGGAGAGAAGGGAGCGGCGAGGGAACCGGAGGAAGGTGCCGCCTCCTCTCCTGAAACTACAGACTACGGTCGGTAAAAGGCCACCACCGGCAACACCACCAGAGGCCCAAGCGAGTAAGAAGAAGAAGAAGAAGAGGAAGAAGAAGGAAGCGGTGACATCGCAGACGCCTCCTGCAATTACCACCGAGAAGAAAAGTCCGCCAGGAACGGAATGGAGGAAAATCCCCACGCGGGAAAAAAAACTGGAAGGCCGCAGAAGGACAGTAAATGCCAAGGGAAAGGGGACCCCTACAAAAAAGAGCGCCCCCCAGTAAAAAAGGGAAGGCGAGGCCAGAGGCCATCGTCACTAGGCCAGTGGAGGGCAAGACCTACGCGGATATCCTGGGCGGAATCCGACATCAGGTCAGTCCCTCTGAGCACGGGCTCTCGTCTCGATCAAGGGTATCCGCAAAACCCAAAAGGGGGATGTCTCGATCGAGATTAAAAAATCATCGGTCGAGTGCAAGGAAGAATGTAACGACAGAGGAGGTCAGAGGCGCCCTCCTTGCGATCCTGCAGGACTATACTGGTCCTCTAGAGGTGCGATTCACGGGAGCCAACAAAGCCGGTAAACGATCGGCGATCGTGACCGTTACCGGGGAGGCACGTAAGAAGTCACTGGAGGTAGGCAGGGTCCCAGTAGAGTGGGTCTACTGCGGTATAAGACCACGGGTTCAAGCCAAGTGTTGTTTCAAGTGTCTCGGCTATGGACACCGGGGCGTGAACTGCGGGGGCACAGACAAGAGCACGACCTGTTTCCGGTGTGGGGAACAGGGTCACAAGGGAGCCGGATGTAAGGCCGAGCCCAAGTGCTTCCTGTGCCCGGGGACCTCTCCCGCAGCAGTACACCATTTGGCATCGGGCAGCATCGGGAGGAGCCTGCGAGAGGTTGGTATCGATCTGGATCTCCAGCCCGCACTGCTTCCAAGTAGAGTGCCATGGACCTGGTAGCGGCTTCGTTTGGGTGAGGAACAGGGGCGTATACTACGTCAGCTGTTACCTCACTCCAAACGAGGCCATCGACGGGTTCCAAGTTAAATTGGACGCCCTCGAAGACGCTATCGGGGACATGGAGGGCGAGCTGATATTGGCCGGGGACTTTAACAGTAACGCTGTAGACTGGGGGGAATCTGTGACTAATTCCAGACGAAGGCGAGTCCTGGACATGGTATCCAGGACGGCGATCGTACGCCGTCCTTCCAGATGACTAGTTGCGAAGATGGACGATGCCTTGCTCTCCCGTGCCCTAGAACGCGGACAGCGAACCCTGGACGGGGCTACAAGGAACGGAACGTCCTCCAAGCGAGCGGAGGCAGTGTCAGACGCAATCATGCGCATGATCCGTTAAGCTTGTAAGGAGGCTATACCGCGGATGTCGGCGAGAAAAACCCGCCGATCGGTTTATTGGTGGACAAGTGAGATCGCGGATATGAGGCGTAAGTGTCTTCGGCTACGACGAGTGGCCCGAAACTTCGACCGCGACAACTCTTCAATGATCGTCGAGCATCTAGTGGCGAGAAGAACCCTCAAGAGGGCCCTTCAAGGCAAGTAAGAGCCGATTCTGGAGGAAGCTCGGGAAAAATCTCAACAGAGATCCGTGGGGATTACCACTTCTCCCGACCGATATGTCTCCTGGTGACATTGGATGTCCGAAACGCCTTCAACTCGGTTAGGTGGACAGATATGCTCGGGGCAATGGATCGCGACTTCGGGGTACCCCAGTATTTCTTGTAGATTATTGGGGATTACTTTCGGGACCGATTCATTGTATACGAGACGGCGGAGGGCTCAAAACGGAGGGCACTGACGTGTGGTGCGGCCCAAGGCTCCATCTTAGGACCCGATCTATGGAATATTTCCTACGACAGGATCCTGAGATTGGAAATGCCTGAAGGCTGCTTTCTGATCGGGTACGCGGATGACATGGCAGCCATTATTACAGCGCGTAATATGGTCTTGGCATAGACGCGACTCGATCAGACCATGCGGAGAATTCGCTACTGGATTGACGATCATGGGCTGGAGCTGGCGGAGGCTAAAACCGAGATTGTGCTCCTTACGAAGAAGCGCATACCCAGAGTGCAGCTGCTTATTATCGGAGAGGAGTCGGTTTAGACCAAAGCAGCCGTGAAGTACCTGAGGGTGACGCTAGATACGAAGCTCACCTTCGGGGAACATATTCGGAGGGTGGCGGATAAGGTGTCACGGGTAGTGATTTCCTTGTGCAGGATCATGGCCAACGTAAGTGGGCCACGTCCCTGGCTTACTGGCAGGACAGATGGGAGCGGGATACTCGCGAAAGGTGGACCGCCAGACTAATCAGTCAGGTGGCCCCGTGGACCGGCCGACAGCATGGCGAGGTGAACTATTACTTCACCTAGCTGTTGACCGGCCATGGCTACTTCTGCGCGTACCTACACCGTATCGGAAAAGTGGCGGATCCTCGATGCGTGCAAACACTGGTGGCGCTTGAGAGAAGCATTGGAGGGCGATGTTGGAAGGATCACTCCTGAAGGCATCGTCCCTCTGATGCTCGCGAGCCAGGAAAACTGGGTAAAGGTCGCTTCTTTCGTCGAGGACATCCTGAGACGTAAGAAGCCGGCACTTCCCTACGGTAAGGGGGGAAAGCGTAGAGGGTACCTCGAAGGCATAGCTACTGGTCCCCTCCCCGAAGTAATGCTTAACGGCAGTGCTAGGGATGATATAAGAACCAGGAAAGGAGGTCCCCTCGGCGAGCTCGCGTCGTCCGCGCCCTGTGCTTTTCACTACAGGATGCCGGCGGCGGGAGTGCGCTGAGGTTTTAGAGGGTGAGATTTTAGTGGGTATACCGACATCTTCAATACCGGGGAGTCCCACACACAGGAGACCCGGGTCCCTGATGGTCTTTAAAAAAATTCCTCCCTCCTTTACAAAAAAAAAAAAAAAAAATTATTATTATTATTATTTCCATTCGTTGTATGCGCCTTGTCGAAAATCGACTGCTTACAGTTGGGCGTAGGGGAATGGAACCCTACAAAAAAGGGCGCCAGTAGAGTACCACCGCTTGATATTTGGGAGGAATCGGTGTAGACCAAAGCAGTCGTGAAGTATCTGGTGGTGACGCTAGATACGAGGCTCACCTTCGGGAAACATATTTACAGGACAGCGAATCAGACAGCACGGGTACTGGCTTCTTTGTTGGCTAAACCCAACGTAGGTGGTCCGTGTCCCTGTATCAGGCGATTGCTGCTACGTGTCGCTGAGTCCGTCATCCGAATTGGAGATGTGCACCTCGCATAGTGTGCTCGTATCGCACAGCCTCGGAAACGGCCTCCCTACTGGTGACTGAGGTTATTCTCATCGATCACCTGACCCAGGAAGGAGAGGGAGCTAGGCCACTATACAAGAGGGACGCTAGACCATGGTGCGATCCAGGGAAATATTCCTCTCTAATTGGCAGGACAGATGGGAGTGGGACACGCGCGAAAGGTGAATCGCCAGACAATCAGTCAAATGGTCCACTGGATCACTTGACAGCATGGCGAGGTAAATTAGTACTTCTCTCAGCTTCTGACCGGGCACTATTACATTTGCACATACCTCCATCGTATGGGTATAATGTGGATTTGCTACGAATGATGTCTTGCACGCATTTTTTGTGTGTAAACACTGGGAATGGCTACGGCAGGCATTGGAGAACGATGTCGAAAGAATGACTTCCGAAGGCATCATCTCTCTAATGCTTATCAGCGATAAAAAGTAGGGAATGACATCCTTAAGCTTAAGAAGCCGGTTATATCCTAGATCAAGAGGGAATAGCGCAGAGGGTACTCCGAAGGCATAGAATCTGGTTTCCTCCCTGAAGTTATGCTTACTGATGGTTTCGAGAAGGAAGCTCGTATCAGGAAAGGTGATTTCGATTCGTTCACGCCATCCCTATTTTGCAGTTTTAACGGCAGGGCGCCAATGGCTGAAATCCATCGAGGGGGTGAGATTTTAATGAGAATATCGGCATCCTCAATGCTAGGGAGTCTGGTATTTTGTCACTCAATCCTGATCGTCTCTAAAACTTCCATCAGTCCTATTAAAAAAAAAATTATTGTTTTTGTTTATTATTATTATTATTGTTATTCTTATAATTATGTTTATGGTTATCCACTGTCGTTGGCAGCTAGACAGGAAGATAGAAGGAAGTTTAGTCTAGTCAATCAGTTTTCTGGGATATGAGTTCTATTGGAACCTCCCCACAGGATGAAGTGCAAAACTTGATAGCATATAGCATACCAGCGTATACTATAACTATGCAATATGACAGGATCTAGAACAGTTTCTTTAGACATGTGTAAGCAGCTATTTTCGTAAACTCGTTCTTCAAGGGTATATGGAGGTTGTCTATATAAAGAGACAAATACATTATTACCTTATATAAAACTTACAGCACAAAAAGAAGTACAATAGGAAAGATTGATCATTGTATGGTTGGAGATATCAAGTTGTCCATAATGTCTTGTAAATCAGACCTGACCACGAGAAACTCACTCGAAAAATACTACGAGACAACTCCTAGAATAGCTTAATTTTTCAATTATACGCACTCTACTCTTAACCAAAAACGCCAAGATGGTGCAACCGCTGTTCAACGAGAACCTCACGGTTATTGTCACTTGGGCTTTAAATCACAGCTCATTAAATTTCGACCCTTTAAATAACGGCCCCCTTAATCTTTAAATTACATTATTCTCTAACGAGATTTAAGATCACACCTTTTCAACTACTTCAACTATATCTTAGATAGTTAAGATTTAAGTATACTGAAGTTTAAGAAAAGGCGTTTCCTTTTCAATTCTTTAAGCGAGTCTACTCTGTTCTTTATTTTCATTTTCTATTTGGGAACTCTCGTAGAGATCCGCATAATCTAATTTTTATGGGGCCCAATCTTACTAGAGATCAGAATTGTCCCACATGTTCTTTTTGTGTTTAAGACTAAGGTCTCCAACATTATTTAATCAAAATAATTTTATTTTTTATTTATTATAAAAATTAAAATCGCAACTATCGTAAATATTGTTTATTCATAAATATTGAATTTTTTTTATTTTTTACCTCATCTGATTTAAAATGTTAAATTCTGCTACATAACAATTCTTTATGATTAAAAAAAAAAAATAATTCGCAACTAAATTTTATATATTATTCAATTGTGATGAATTGTGATGAAATGATAAAATCAATATATTATTTATATGGGTTTATTAATCAAATTTATTATAATCGTATACATTTAATAAAAATAGATTTTTAGATTTATAAAAACGAGTTATGGTTAATATTTTATGTAAAATATTGTATAAACACTTCATTTTTAGTATGTATATCAGTAATGTGATGAAAGTTAAAACTAAACAATTAAAAATTGAGCATAATCATTTTTATGAATAAATAATCGATTTTTAATTATCACAATTGAGTTCAAATTTGTTAAATTGTAACAGTGGCATTTACCATCATGACTAAAAAAACCTCCCAGAACCCTTCTCTGATCAGAGCTATCAGTGTCCTCGGTGTGCCTGCCACAAAATTTACCTATATTTGATTATTTAAGTATTAAATTTTTAACATGTATGTATTATTAATATATTATATATTTCTATTTGATATTACACTTTTATTTATTATTTATATTTATTTTATTTATTAAATATATATATATTCAATCCATCTTTTTAATCATAAACATATTGTTTAATTTTTTTTACATCTTCTAAATAATAATAATATTATTCAAAATGCTTAAAGTTGTCCTAAAATTTACATATTTAATTATTTTAGATTACCTAAATTACTCTTACATAACTAACATAGATTTTCGTACAATCTGTATTATTAACTACTAAAATTTATCTTAATACATTTTTCAAATAAATAATATTATTTTTACGTTACATAAAATAACATAAACTGTTTACATAAAATATTGTATCGTTCAAATTTTTTACATATGAATGTAAATATACAAACACACTGTTGGAGACCGTTTAATTGACGCGGGCAAATCAGTGGCGGGAATAATTTGGAAATGACCGCACGCCGTTTGTAGTTGGCGCGTGAAAAATAATTTACAGAAAAACAATTGAAGAAAAGGCGCGAAGAATCCCGGGGGGAGACTTCGCTTGGTGGCACATGGAATGAATCTCACTACAGACACGAGGTCGTACAGATCAAGGGAGAATACAAAGCATTTTGTGCTTCTTCTCACTCTGCCCGCTGAATACTAGTTTATTGTATAGATTCTATAAACATTAGGAAAGCTGTATGCATTGCGATTTGCGAAAGTGTCCGAGTCGAGACCCTGATAGTGATTCGCGAAGTGATAATTGTTATCATTCGCGTGGTGTCGTGGGATGTGTTGGTGGTAGGGTGATTCAGTGACAAGGAGCTCTTGAATCCACCCCAGGGAGAACCTTCCCTGGGAGCAGAGAAACGACTCCCGGTGACCTATCCAGAGGATAGGGTTTAGAAAAAGAAAGTGAGTTCCTCTGCGGCCAGGTCCAAGACGTTGGAGACGACCCGGTGTCCGCATCCCCACACATAGGTGCCACGGCGTAGGTCAAAAGTCCAGCTGGCAAACAGGTACCGTACGTACATTTCTATACGAGAGCTCTCCCGCGCGCGTATCGCGAAACCGTTTCAATTAATATAATTATTGATTTTGCAATTGTAAATTTGCGTGCGTGCGGCAAAAGTCTTTTTTCCTCCTTCCCGGCGAAGAAGGTTTTTTTACGCCTCGCGGCGATTAGGGCAATATAAAATAAAGAAAAATCATTTTATTATAACATTCAACCAACGACTTTTATTTTTCCTCTTCCAATCCTTTATTTATTTATTTCAGGACTCATGGAGATAGTAGGTAGCTTATAAATTGCTACACACACACTTTTAGATACACTTATAAATACATGTTCTAAGTAATTTTTTCATAAACTTTCCACAAAAATAAACTTTATTTTCTTTATAATAATATATTTTATATTTTAAATAAATAAATAAATAAATATATATATATATATATAATTATAAATAATTTTTCATAATATTTAATAAAAAAAATGAAAACTATTTAGCTATTTTTTAATTTTACTTTTAGCTATTGTATAGTATTTAAGAAACCGTTATAGTTTTAAACTGATTTTTTTCCTTTTATAAACATATTTTATTAATGCATTTATTAATTCTTTAAAATGTTTGAGTATGATTTAGAAATGATAGTAGTAAGAAATATCTGTAGTTTGGAATAATAGTCTTTTAAGATTCAACTATCTTTTAGGCTATTATTATTTGAAAAATAGTGACTATAATAATATCTTAATAAAGTATAACATATATTTCTAATACAATTTTATTTTTTTTTCTACACTTGTCAACTTTAAACAAAAATTAGACAGATAAAATATCTATATAAAAGAAAGATACTCTTTACATGTATTAAATGAATTTTAATATTTTGAAGTTTAATTAAGCTATGAAAAAATCTTTTATTAAATATATTGTATCTGGAAATAATTGATTAAATAAGTTATTGGTTTTATTAACTGTTATTTTATTAATTAAATAAGATCACAGGTAAAATAGCCGGAATAAAATTTCTCAGGATCAACGAGAGTGATTATATATATATATATATATATATATATATATATGTGGAAGTGAGAATATAGATGTAATAACTGAAGAATTTGCAATTTCAGGCCGACATATACTACAATTTAAAAAAGTTGTTCGTTACTCGAACATGAGGACCAAAGTCGAATTCAGCAGACGTGCAACGGTATGTACCGTCTTCTCTTCTACATGTTAACACGAAGTAGCAATTGATGGCTTGGAGGGAGAAGGCTACTTGGGCTGGATTGGGAAATTGAGATTGTACTAAGCGGTAGGATTTCCAGTGCCGAGAAAGCTTCTGCCTCCTTCACTCAATGTAAGGTATTTTCGAGCAAGTGCAAATCTTGAACGTAGCGTAAACAAGATGACGTTACGATTACAGTTGCTCCTGATATTCTTGACTTATTTGTTGGCTCCGAGCGGTCAATGGCCTTATTCATTTTGGTTTAGCATTTCCCAATCCCACCAAGCAATTCCTGATGTCTTAGGCAAAAATGCTGATTTTATTCCTAGAGGTAAGTCTATGAATGCTCTACGTATGATTTTTAAGGTTCTAGTACATGTAATTATTTTTCATTTTCCTTATATCGATATGGAAGTACTATCCTTTTATTTAACCTGTAAATCAAGATATCTACTTTACAAGTACTGGCTTCAATGTACGTCTTATCTTATGTTAACCGACATTAACACGACCTATATTATGCATTTGTTCGACTAATACTTATCTCCAAAATATTAAATTATTATTTTTGATAGTAATATATATTTATATAACAATTATTATATAAGTAATATTTTAATACCTTATTCTAAAGATTCGAATAACTGTATATAAAGGAAGTTTTTAAAATTTCTTTAAAAAATTTAGAAATTAAAAACTTATCTATTTATTTGCATTTGTAAATTATAAAAAAATATTTAAAATATATTTGCATACTTTTTTCTATTATGCATATAATTAGTGATAATAATAAATTATTCAATTTTAATTATAATACTATAAAATAAAGATAATTACAAAGATGTAACAATTATAATTATTACAGTGATATCGTAATTGTAAAGGTAATTTATTATAAAATATTTTCAATAATCGAATTAAATTAAATCTTATTTATTTCTCACTATGTATTTTTAATATAAAATTGTATAAAATATTTTATTTTAGTATTTATTTAAATTATTTGTTAATATTAAAAAAAATATTCAATTTTCTTAAAAATAAAATAAACAATAATAATAAATTTTAATAATTTTAATTATCTATACATTAATATTAATTATATTAAATTAGATTAAAATTAAATATTAATATAGATAAGTACTTTAAATTACTAAATTACATTTAGAAAATAAGATTTTTTCATAAATAATTTAAATTTTAAAATTTAACGTGTACGGAATTCTAAATTAAAACATTAGAATTCATTTATCTTGATAAATTTTTATAACACATGCAAATTATTTAGAACAAAACAAATGAAGAAAATTATAGACCTAAATTCTACACGTATTTAATGTGAATGATTATTAAAATCCTAAATTTTTATAAAATCTGACATAGATAAGTTAAGGTTAATGAAATCTTAAAGATACGTTGTTCATAAGAGTGGACTAGTACACGTTCTAAATATCTTAAATATATCTTACATCTTAGATACTATATATCTTAAATAGGAGCAATTTCTGATATATTTATTAATTTGTACTTATTCCTATTAAATAATTTTAAATTTTAGTTTTAAAGATAAAAGAATGAATGCTGTTATATTTCGGTTCATCTTTTATAGTTTTGAAATTCTTTTCTTTTTAAAACTATTATTTACTTAAAATTCTTGTATTTAACTTTTTTTCATTTTTATATATTAAGATGGATGAATTTTCATAATTTAATTTGTCGGACTACCTTTGAGTGTTTATGATACCAAATTTTTTAAATAGGTTTTTCCAAATTCACAGATCGAAAGGGAAGATATTGAGTTACCATGATTAAGAACAATTCTTTATATCAAGCAAATCATGAATTTTAAGGCATAATAAATTCTAATAGGTTTTTGTTTTTGTTTCTTTTTTATCGCTGTATTTCTTTGAGCGAATTATTTTTTTATCCTTTTTAAATACGTTTAAATATTATTGCAATTTCGCTCATAGGTATATAATAAATAGATAGATTAATAGTAGTGTTTTATTTTTTTATACATTTTGTATTATTACATGTTCGGCTCTGGGCAGCATCCAGGATAGGGGTAATGACAAATACACTAGTGGTGACTTTTTAGATGTAGGGACCAGCATTTACTACATCAGTTATAGTTCAAAATGATAATATTGTTCTTTGAAATAATAGATTGATTTTTATTTCTATTTTTATTGAAAAATAGTTTTAATTCTTTTAACGAATATACCCTAGCATGGATAGCTCCTGGATTGGGGTAGGATTCTGTGGCTGTATTTGGGAAAATTTAAAGGAATGGAAATAGAATAGAGAATTGGAAACCAAGTAGGTTTCTTTATTGTGTTTCCTTATAGCAACGGTTTTTTATTACTTATCTTTACATAATCGCAACCTTAATTTGACGTTTTACATATGTTCTTACTACGGTCTATGGGTTTTACAATTATCTCTGTGGTTATGGGTTGCTAAGTACTTGAACTTACATTTGTTTCTATCTTATAGTTAAAGGTTGTTCAGATAGGACAGGCAGGTTTGATGGTAATCTATGAGTATCGCGGATTGTCACGATGGTGTGGAGACTTGCAATCTTACCGAGTATCTTGGTTGTATGTTTAATGCGAACGGGAAGAGAGCGGGAAGGATCTCTTTACAGGTGCCGGTATAAACGCCCTGGAACATCATGTTCGGGGTAATGGGTAGCAAGAAAAGTCCTTATGCGGTGCTAGCAAAAATGCTCAGGTACATTGTAGGCGAATAACGGGAGGGAAGGTTATCAGTGAAGGTATTAGTCTAAAAACGACCTGTTCCTTCTCCTCGAAGGAGTTATGAAAGATGCGTGCTGTGCATACGCTAGTACAATGGTGTTAGCTGCTGGTGATATATTCTAAAATCTTATATTATTTATTGATAAGTAAATAATGTTTTCTAATATTTATTATATGGCTAATAATAAAAATGTTTAAGAAATAATATTTTATTTACAAAATATTTTTTTATGATTTTTTTATTTCAACAAAAACAATTTTTATTTATTCGCCGTTATTTTATATTTCACGTTTTTAACTATTGAAGATTGATTAAAATATTAATTTTTAAATGTTTTTAAAATGTTTGTTTAATTTATTTAAAAATATTTACATAATTGCGAAGCACTTTTAATTTTACAACAATTAACTTTATTGTTTACTGTGCTACACTAGCACAGTTTTCTCCTCCATCTTCTTTCAATTGTGTTAAAAGATTGAATTTTTTTTCTATCAGTTTTCAACCTTCAAATTTACTTTATAGTGAATGCAGATATGTAACACTATCTACTACTATGTAACACACTATATACCTATATTAAAGTGCTATACTCAAATGAATTCTGAAAACATCGAATCGAAAAGCTACGATTAACGCGAACTTATTCGTAAAATTTATTCGAACTCTATTACGACCCGTTGTGCTTTAATAGTTATGCCAGATAGTTAAATATAAAAGTTATTTAAATTTAAAAAAATTTGATGTTAACGTACTTAAATTAGTTCATAATAATATACATCTCATAAAGAATATTGTTATTTTTTTTGCAGATAATACTAGCTTAATTTATGAAATTAATTTAAATTATAAATTTAAAAAAAATTCTGATAAATATTTTAATGTATGATTGTACATTTTTAAATATATAATGTGGCATTTTAAATTGAAAGCATTAGAAAATATAAATATAATTTAACTCTTATTGGGAATTTTTGTTTTTTTTTTATACTACATTATGAAGATAAAAATGAGATAAATAATATTTATAATAAATTAAATAATATTTTCAATTTTTAAAGTTTTATTATTTTTATAAATAAAAAATTTGCCATTTGAACAATGAATTTGAAATTTCTAATCAACTTCAATCAGACCTATTCATAAATATCTGTTTTAGTTTATATTTTATCATCTAAAACTGATGTTACGTCGGTTCACGGGCCAAGGTGAATCGAACCGTTTTTAAAGCAGTCTTTCCTCACCGAGAAAAGATGCCTTGCTCCTCTGTTTAGCCTAAGATTTTACTCCTAATAGCTAGGGCTGGAGCCAATATTGCAAAATACCTCGAAACGCCTACTGCGATATTGTTGTATGGAAATTGAAATGAGAATGGATTGAATGTACTTACCTTTCGATGATTTGAGGAGGTATTTGAGTATTTTTATATGACTTCCTTCCTTCCTCTCGTTCCGGATGCACGAAACACGTCGCGGGTGGTGCGCGATAGGGAAAGGAACACAAGGTAAAACTTTAATACAAGCACTGGCGGTTTTAAATGTTCGTTTATTGTGTAATGATAGTAACAAGGGACAAGTACAACTAAACCGGACTCCAAAGTCGGACCAAGGAGTGAGTATTTTTCGACCGAGGTCCTATTTTATACCCTGGTCGACGTGACTTTTCCAGATGCGCTTCGGAAAAATGTTATTATGAGCATCTGGTTTCTATTCTTTTCTATTAATCTGAAGTCACGTTTTATTGCCCGGTTTTCTCTGTTAATTTATTTTTCCTCAGTCTATTGAGGAGGGTCGCTTATCGGCCGTCCTAAATTAAGTATTTTATAATAAGTTCCTTATGTCTAAAATTATACTAGTATTTATTTTTTTATTTTCCATCTCTAAACATTCTTATCTTTCTCTGATACGATTCTTCACGAGAACGATTCATACAAGGAGTGGGCTGTTCTTGGTCGTGCGATGCGTATGGAAAACTCCCACATATTGAAAACTACTTTAAAATTTTTTTAAAACTACAAATTTCAGTTTTATAAATATATCTGTTCGTGCAGATAAATATCTTAGATACCATAACCTAATGAAAATACAGAGATGCACTGTAACATGCTTAAACATCCAAAGTGACAATTTCAATATCTGCCCTTATACTTTCTCGTTTTGTTAATTAATTTTGTTCTATTACGACTTTTAGTCTCTTTCGATTAAAACATTTAATTTAATATTATAAAATATTATAAAATATGGCCCAACGTTTTTATCGCAATAATTTCTTATCCAAATCTTCTTCAAGAACATTTAATTACTTAGAAAACATATTTTTTTTAATGTTTTCATACAAAATTTTTCATTTTAAAACTAATTAATGATTAAAATTTGGAATATTACATATTCTAATAGGTTAAATAAAAACTAATAATGTAATTTAAATTTTCTAATTCGAACTTCAAGCAGATTTTTAACACTTCATAAATTTTCTTTAAGTTATTATATCTAGCACTCTTCGTTCGAGTTATCCGTATCTTTCATGAATACATGTTATCGTGGTTTCATTAAGCTCTTCGTCGTTTTCACTAAACACTTCTTATTCATTCATTATCGGTTTCTGAATAATATACCACTTCAATATCCATGCCAATAGTTATTTTCTTGATCGATTCTGTACTATCTGTCGATTGTTAATTAAATTTTTTTATTTTGATTCATTAGTATATTCCTTTTATTTATTTTTGTAATTTATCTCTATTGATATCTTTGTTATATTTGAAATTATATTATATATGAGAGCTTTCCACCTGTGAATCATTATGTCTTCTCGTCGTCACGCTTTTCATAATCGGCAATGGTTCCAGTATTAGGCCTCGGATTGTTGATTTCTGTCGATTCATATTTGTTTATTGTTTCATTACTCATATAATACCTTTAATATTGGCTTATTTTATTTTTGCGTTATTATTATCCATACATATATATTTTGTCGTTTACCTTACATTTTTTATCATTTGGCTTAGATATTTTTTTGGAATCTTTTGTCCACGTTATCTTTGTAGATTTGTTTAGATTCAATATAAAGCGGTTATCGTTCAGATTAATATAATTATGATTTGTATAATGTATGTCCTTATATATTTGTATTACACTGATACGAACTTATCAAACGAGGAGTGGAGATTGAGGAAAATAAATGTACGCCTAGTAGGGGAAAAGAACTGTTTTTCATTTTAAGATTGATGACGCAATGCTGAGTTCGCACGGAATATGTGGTAAAATGAAACAGACGTCCAGTAACAGTGACTCTGAAATTTATCCTGCTGGTTTTCCCTTATTTCCTTAATTTTCTTTCTGGAACAAGTTCTACGGGCAATCCTATCTTTTTATTGCTACAAGGCAACTTATTTTTTCGCCGTCGCCAAGATAATATTTATTAATATTTATAATATTTATTTCAGGTAAATTTATAAATTTTTATAGTTTGAACAGTTTAATTTTTAAAAAATAAATTTATAAATTATAAATAATTCCATATTTATTTTTATTATTACAGAAATATTATTTCGCAACAATTATAATTACATTAGTTTTTGTTGTTTTTTATTAATTTAGTATAATTTATGCATGATATTTAGCTTTTAAAGTGATAGAATATTAAAATTACAAAATAATTATCAATAAATAAACACCGTATCAATTAAAATCTTGATCAATTCATCCTCACCAAAATTTATTATAATCAACTTAATAATTTATAAATACAATACATTTATTATTAAAAAATACAATGAAAATGTTTATCACAATAATAACAATATTTATCTTATAATAAATATTTTAAATAATTATATTATTCTCATAAATTTTGCATAATAGTTAGTACAGACAAAATTATATTAGAACGATTATCTGCTGATTTCTTATAACTAGAACATTCCAATTATAAATAAAACCATTATTGATATTATAGGTATTTTAATAATTGTTTTAGATGCACCTGAAATAAAATATTAATAAATTGATTTAAAAATATTGGCATTATACATATATTTAAAAAAGCAGGTACTTGCAATCATACTTTACCTGAATATTGGCAAAGACCCTTAATATAAGTATAATTTTGTATACACGTGCACGTATTTTGATCCGAACATTCTAAAATATTTGTCCCATTTTGTACAGCTAATTGCAAACATATATCATCTTCTTTTGTACAAGCAACTCCATATCCTCAAAATATAAATAAATTAAAAAAATAACAATTAGTATATATTTGTAATCAAATAATAAATTTATTTATTAATATTTATATATATAAGTCATTTATGAATTGTATATTTTAATCGATAAATATTCCGGATAAAATGAATTTTTTTAAGAATTTAATTAATTTAAATGGTAAAATTAATGATATTTTGATTCAATTGGTGATTTATAAGCATTATATATTGATACTTTAATTTTTATCGCGAATTCAGCACGTATTTATAAAAGTTAAATTTCAGAAACATCGAAATTTATCATGAGCGTCTTTGGTATTGTTAAATGCTACTATACATTGACTAGATTTCTTATATTTTTGCATTCGTTAAATAACTATGAAATTATGTTGATGTAATATTTTATTAATTTTGTAATTTTCGTAACAAATTTCGTATTTGATGTATTTACAATTTTAATCATAGTGACCAAACCGTTCTGAGATTTAACTGTCAATTCTCATTTAAAACATTGTATGCTATTCCATACCTACATTATCTTATACCATTTCATTCGATTAATTTTAATAATGTTGTATTTCAAAATATTTATAATTTATTTCATTCTTCAAAAGAAAAATTAATAATTATAATTGGATATGTATTATAAAATCATTAATTAAAAAAAGTTTTCTAAGGTTAAAAATAAATTTTGTAGAATAATATAAATTAATATATAAAATTTTACGGACTTTTTAAAAAAAAAATTTAATAGGTAATTAAATGATTATCTATTTATTAATTAATTATATTATACAACTGTTGTAATTATTTTATTTTATGATTTTTTTAAAAATATTGTTTATATTATTCTATTGTTAAATTATAGCGAGTAATTTAATTAATTTGAATTATAATATACTATATATAGAATTGTTTTAATGAAATAAAATTTTATATTACCTTTTTGTTTTAAATTCTCAATGATATCATTATAAAGGCACAATTGATATGATTCGATACTAGCGTTTTTACACATACATATTGAATCAATACAGTTTACATTTTTTGATTTAAGAATACTTTTACAAGTATCATTATTTTTACAAGGAATTGTTAGTGAGTCTGCAATGATGAAATTTTTAATTGTATTTTCATATAAATAATTAAAAAAGAAAATTTTATGTTTTTTGTTCATTATAGAATATTATTACGATAAAAAAGTTTGTATAGTATACTAAAAAATAATTATCATTAATAATTAAAAAAAATATATGTATACTGAAAGTTTTAATTTATCACAACTTACTATATTGTGCTTCAATTGAAAGAATAGCAATGAAAGCAATTAAAATAATATATTTCATTTTAAAAATATGAAAAGAAATTGCTTATTTAAACTACTATTTAATAAAATGAAAATGATTCTAATATGATCGACCGTTTGAAAGTAACTGATATTCTAAGTTCGAAGAAAATTCGTTTGAAATTGTATTTATAAACATTACGAAAATGTAAGTATTTCATTTATATGAACTTTATTGATATCTGTGCTTTGAAGAATGTTTCAATTTAAAGGAATAAAATTCTTTTCATTCGAATATTTATTTAAGATTTGCTCAATAGTCAGAAAATAATTAACTAAAAAATTTTTTTTTAATTAGCATAGTAATAAATTGATTTATATGTTAGTAAAATCTGCATTGTTAAAAATAAATAAATAATATTGTACAATGTAAATTTAAATTTATATATGAAATAATTTTGTACTTTATAAACTCATAAATATTCTGAAATTTAATGTTTCTTTCAAATTGGTTTTTTAGAAACTTTATAATATGAAAGAACAATGTGATTAGAAATAAATATTAAAATATTCTGAAAATTATCAAATATAATTTTTAAAAATAAAATAATAATTTAAAATATATGATAAATATTTTAATAGTGGCATTAAATATTAAATATCATGCACATAACTTTATTATCTTAAAATTTCTTTATTTTTATGTTTTAAACATAATTAAAATATTTTAATAACTATGTTAAATATTTTTAAAAATTATCAAATTTAGTCATAAATATAAATAAATTATCAGGATTTATCAATGTAAATAAATGAATTATAGCATTTTAAGTTTGAAATAATTAACATAACATTCTTAGAATTTTTAGAAAAGATTGTATTTGCTGATTGTATTTATATCATATAATAAAATGTATATATATTCGGATCTTATATTAATATTGAGAATGTTTAACAATTTGATCTAAATAAGTTTAGATGTATAATAATAGTAGAAACTACAATTTTTATAATAAATTTGACACACGCGATGTGCGTTATGTCACGTTATTGTAATCAAATTATGCCACACACGTCGTGTCCTTCCGGAAAATACCGCTAAATTTACGGGCAAAGCCCGGCGGAAAAAAAGAGGGAACCAGCGTTAAGGCTTCGCGAGGAAGGGCCCATTACTGATTGGGCAAAACCGGGTTTTACGTTAAAAAAGTCGATGAAATACTCCGTATCATCATCGCATAGATACATTAATTTGCTTAAATAGAAATCTACACCAATGTATAACCAAAATAACAAAATAAATATTTTCTATTATTATTTTTATGTAGTTCTTAATTTTTTTCCTGAACCTGTGGAAGAAGAGTGTCTTTCTGTAGATAAACGTCGTCGTGGAATTTGTATGAATACATACGATTGTCGTTTGCAAGAAGGCATATTTCATGGACCTTGTGCTCTTGGCTTTGGGGTCTGCTGTATTTGTAAGTATTTTCATATATAATATTTCTGAATATACTGAAATTGTCTAATAGTTTTTTTTTAATTTTCGTTTACATAAATATATACAATTTTATATTTTAGCAAAATTCTTCATTGAATTTTTGAAAATTTCTTTAATAAATTTCTTATACGTTTATATTTAAGCTATCAATTAGAATCAATGTATTCTATATACAGCACAAAATTTTTGTAGCGGACGAAATTTAAATTTTATATTCCCTAAAATCTATATCTAAAAATATTTATATTACTATTAAAAGTGTTAATTTATTATGTATTTTAAAATATTTAGTAGATTAGCATAAAGGTTGTAAGATGTATTATATATGCCGTAGACGTTCTGAAATATAATTTCCCCATCAGATCTGCAGAATCTATGTACCTATAATGGTAAAATTTACTATTAGTACGTATGTCGTAGGGGATCGACGTACCTGAACATACTCTTCCTCTTCCTCGGGCTACTGTGTGGGAGGAAATCCTCGCCCCCGAGATAGAAGTTCGGGCAATCCGAGATAATTCGTCACGAGACATTCAATAAGACTGAAATAATAAAAACTAAAAACAAAACCATCTCGTGTATCCTCTGTTATTTCAATACCTGCGCTTTATCTCCTCCCATCCACTCATGGTAGTAAAAGATAACGATATCATTACCTTGTAATCCCGACGTAATCAGTGAACCGCGAATGGTGATCCAAGAATTTTCGAATTTTGTTTCGAATTAGGATTTCATTTTCATAATTTCATTTTCGAATAAACAGTTCCACGTTTACTGTTTTTTATGCGAGTGAAAAAAAAAATAAGAAAGGATAATGACCAGCAGTAACAGAACGATGGACAGAAGGCAGGTACGACACATTAAAAATAGATCCTGATCTAGTTTTCGAACTCGAATCCCTACACTCATGTTGTTCTGGTGACGTTTCCAATACATTGAGAACAAAGTCGTCAGCCAAAAATTCCTGCTTGAAGTCTAGTTAAAAAGACTACTACCACAGCTACATTAAATCCTGGTATCAATTTTTAACTGGGAGATACCCAAACTCGCCGTAATCGCCGACCGCATTCACACCATTGTAATTGGAAGAGACAGTGTCGGACAGTGGTCCAGCAGATACTGCAATTAAGACTCCAAATGATGTGGGTTAAGTCATCGCAGGTCGTACTGATATCTCTTTTGTTCAAAGAATTAGTGGCTTCACTAATTGAAATAATAGCTATAAAGCAAACACCACAACAGAACCGAAATCGTTTCCGCAGGAAACTACAAGAGTAGAAAAGATATTTTTTAGTATCAAGTAAAATTTTGTCTCAAAACAAAAAAGTGTGCATCTGCTGCAAGTAGTCAACCGTGAAAAACAAGCAGGTTCGTTGAGCGTGATTGAACAGCCCTGCAAGTAGCCGATTATTTGTGAAAAATAAGAATACCAACAAGCGATTTATTAAGCAATTTCGTAAATAAGTATGCATTATGCGCTACAAACGGAACATTGCATTTCATCGTAGACAACATAAACATTACCATAATCGGAATGAATTTTCTCGCATACTACAATATATTATTAGAGCGAGAATCAAAAGGCTAATTGACGCGACAATGAAACTATCGTATTCGGTGCAACTAGCACAAAAAGTGTTGTGTCAGTGATAAAAACTATAGTGGAGAATTGCAAATATAAAAAACTATTATCGGAAATTCTTAACTTAACAAGATCCACAGTATTCCAGCGGTCTCTGAAGAAGCACAACACGCAGCACTATATACAGACTATATCTGGACTAATCACATAGTAAGGCGAGAAGATCAGCATCCGATCGTCTCAAAATTGCAAGGGATGAAAGGAACATAATGCTATAATATGGAATCTTTCAATCTTTGAGCAGCTCTTGATGTTCACAGATCCATTTAGCACCAAAAAAAGAAAAATAACGTAATTCTCTGGTGATTATCGAGCACCAATTGCATGCATTAAACCGTACAGGTCCTTACTTCGTCTTTTTGAAGATTTTATATAAAATGAAATCGATGTTACATAAAAATTTTCACAAAATATCGACATAGCAACCAATAGAAATGTTTGTAAATGTTACGTTTTGAAATTATAATAAATAAAATTCCATATATTCATCTAACATATTTAAGTTAATTGAATTAACTTTTGATCACAGTTATTAATAAATAAATATCGAATACAGCCTTAGTAAGTGAACGTTTGCTAACGTAGGTGTAAAAGGTCAAAAATTAATAAATATTTTTAGCAACCCTTGTGCAAATAACTGTGTATTAATAATGACGTAGGTTAAAATAATATGTAAATAGTTATAAATGTATTTTTAAATTTTAATGTTCCGTAATTTTCGTATAAAATAAAACATATTGTTAAATTTTCAAATATATTTAATTTATCTTTATTACTTGTTACGGACTCATGTTAATAGCATTAGAAATAAAATTATTTGATGAAACGAAATAAAGCAAAATATTTATTTTCTTTGAATTACATGACCAATCGAAAGAGGGTATATGTTAAAAAAAAAGGATTATGTTGTAAAAATGCATCGTAAAAAATATTTAATGAAGAAAGATAAAAATATAAAGATGATGAAAGAAAATATGAAAAGAAAAGCAAATATGAGAACAAAAATTTGGTAAGAGACGCAGGAACTTTTGAAATGAAAAGAAATGAAAATAAGAAGTGTTTGAATAGCTTGTAAACCAAGTTTTTTGTGAATATGAGTTCACGATTCAAAGGTGAACTTTCCGAAAAAGGAAAAACAGATCAGCATGTAGAATTTTCAACACGTTACTTGCCACGACGAGCTCTAAAATAGAAAAGTTCTTGAAAGCAAAATAAAATGAAAATATTACGAGAAAATTTCTTCAGAAATAAGATCTATTGAAAATAAAAGAAAATGTTCTGAAAGAAAAACTTAAATGCAGAAAAAAAAGTATAAGATTACGATGGACATCACAAGAATTGAGAAAAAAATTTGTTTTTCATGTTTAATCTAGTTAAATTGGCTAGAAAGAAAATAGAAGAACCGCGAGTAAAAGTAATAAAGAATGATAAATAGTTGTTAGAAGAAATGAAATCACACGCAACTGTGAAGAACACCTCCGGTAAAATTTCGGCGACTCAATCAAGATGGGTAATAAAAGAAGTGGTTGCCAAATGGACGATAAAAATCTTCCTCCAGTGAGGTCCATCAAAAAAATGAAAGTACGGGATAAAAAAACCGAACGTTCCTCGCCAACTGAGGTTCTCGAATATCTAATGATAGAAAAAACATAGCTTTATATTACAAGTAGAAAGCTCAAAGTCCTTGTGATTTTTAGCCGTTTCCCAAAAAAATTTCACCAATGAGGGTTATGTGAAAAGACTAGGAAAAAGGAAAAAAATCCTTAAATAGAGAAGGATTATGTGAAAACAGCAAGATTTTTCCTAGTCATCTGCAGCCGAAATTTTCCAAAAATAGTTCGTAGTGCGTTGAGACAAAATACTTCGATTATCTTTTATAAAATCTAAAAAACATATATTACAAGTATAACTATCTAACTGTAAAAGTTTATTATAAATGTATGCGTGTAATTTAATCTTGATTTGTGCCATTAATTTAAATTATTTTATTTTTTATAATTGCGATTTTATAAATACAATATTATAAGTAAAAACTGTTTAGATTTAAAAATCCATTCTACGTGTGTGATTAATTTAATATTGATTTATGAGATTAATTTTAATTATTTTATTTTCTATAAGTATTATATAGATGTAAAACTGTTCAACTATACAAATTTATTGTACATTCTTTGTGGAATTAATTTCAAACACTTTTATTTTTGTATAAATTCAGATAACAGCCTTGTTAAAAATATAGAACTGTTATACTTAAGTTGAGTTTAACATTATATGTGTAATTTATTGCAAAATTTTATTATTTTTGTAAAATCAGTCGAAAAATACTGTGAGAAGTTTATAGGATTATAGAAGATTATAGAATTTTAAATATTTTAATTAAGGACAATTATATATACAGCTTTTAATAAAATAATTACATAACAAATCTCCAACAATCATCTAATACAAGCTCCCCGATATACAATAACGTTACTATTATTAATACCTGATAAGGTTAATAAGTTCGAGAGAAGGGAAAAAAAAGTTGTACAAATAAAGTAATAATTACGAGTTTAAACGAATAAGAAATTTATTTATTAGCTATCGCGCGGGTACAAAAAACTCTTTCTAGTTAAAGGTAAAAGCTCTTTTACAGTAATTAGTGCGTCATAAAATTACGAACCCGTTCAAATGATTTCGTGAATTTGCTCCATTGACGTAAAAATAAAGCTATCTTAGCTGACTTTCGTTGTGACCCCGGCCTCGTGGACTCGATGATGTAGTCTTCGAACTTTAGGTTACCAAGCTCGTCTAACCTCTGAGAGATCGTTTGCTCCCTACTGGACCTCATTCTCTGACCGCGCTGCACCCAATGGCTCGATCTCACAGATTCGACACTTACGAGCTAGACTCACTTATCACTCGTGTGTTTGGATAAAACTGTTTCGCACAGTACGAAATGAATTATAAACTATTTGGACTGTTGCAATACGGCCGCGCCTGCAAATTTTGTTCTGTTTGAAACCAATTCGTTTGTATGTACTTGTAGTGCCCATTAGACTAACTTCTCAAGATTAATTCATCACGACGATCTGCTCAATGTTAACTTTTTTGTCTTGTACCTCCGATTCCATTATCTTTTAATTGTTTATATTAAGAGACTTATTTTCTGACCGTAGAAATCGAATCTAAACTTCGTCCCTTGCGCACGAGGAGTTAAGGGATCTCAGTCCCAAATAAATATTAACAATATTTTTTGTCCCATAGTAAATTTTTTTTTATTTTTTATGTACTAACAAAATTTATGAATTCTTGATCTAAGAAATAATCAATATTATATAATATATATAAAGTTAGAAACAGAAATGCATTTTTCCGTAAAAATTTATGGTATGCTTTATCTGAAAATTAATATTTAAATTTAATATTATGTAATAAGATTTACAGATTTATTTTTTAAAATTTTATATATTTTTATGGCATAATAAATAATTAGTACAATAAAAATATTTAAAATTAAATTTATAAATTTTAACATATTTAAGTTATTAAAAAAATTAATTATTTATCAAAAATTCAAAAATTTTTATACACTTCTACTCGTCTCTTCACTTGGACTGTATTGATCCACGGATTAATTCATTTTAGTGATGGATCCTTAAGTCTGAGAGGAAGAATGATTCATGCAGTTTCCATAATATTGGTCATTTAACATAAATTTTTATATGAAAATACAACTGAATATTTGAATTAAAGATGGTTATTTAACAAATTTAATATTTAAACAAACAAACAATTTAATATTTTTATATATTATTTATGTTTAACAAGTCACCACGAGCTGTGGCGGAGAAGTGCAAAATAATTTATCATATGTAACCAGTCCTGGATTTCCAAGTCTTATAGATCAAGCAATGAATTGTTCAATTCTTGTTAAGAAAATTGATCCTCAAGTTACTCAATTAAAAATTGACTTTCATCATTTTAATATTGTAAGTGTATTTTTAATTAATAAATTAATATCCTATATAAAATTTATATAATGTTTATGACGACATCAAATTTTAGCATAAATTGAGTTATAAAATGAGTTCCAAAAATAAAAAAAAATTACTTCAAGATTAAATTAAAAGTTAATTTATAAAAACAAGTTCACTATTATGAACTGAACTTGTATTAGATAGTCTTAATCAATTTTTTCTATCCGTTGATAATGTATTCTTAAAGAGAAAATCAACAAAAAATGTTTTACAAAGCTACTTGTTTATTTAATATTTAATTATATTCAAAGTTTGTTTTATCAATTAAAAATTGATGCTACTTCAGGAAAAAATTTTAAATTGTCAATTGTATAGTCTAAGCATAAAATAACATGATAATTGAATTTTATAGTTATGTACTTTTACTACTTATAATTTTATAATTATATATACTTGCATACACTGATATATTTTTATATATTAATATACTTATATATATTTAATTTTAATCTGTAAATGTGCAACTTCGTTAAATAATTATATTTTATATAAATTTAAAATAGATATTTGATGTTATAAGGCTAATACAAAATAAAGAATATATTTATATTTATATTATAAATAAAAATTATGAATGAAGAATAATACAACCAAATTGTACGATTTATATTATTTTATTTGGAATAGTACAATAGTGTGATTGCTTAAAAAATTTCCATTCTTGGATGTTGAAAATTATAGATTATTGAGTCATTTTTAGCATAGTTTAAATAATTAAGAAAATATTTATATTGCATATGTAAAGATTTCTTAATTTAAAAAAAAAAAAATAAAAATATTATACATTTCTTATTCATAAACATAAAGGTAATTAGAAAAATAATAATAAAAATAAATTTTCACAAGTTCATAAAATTTTTATTATATTTGCTTATAGTTTTTTTTTTAAGTATATGTTTAAAAAATTATTTGATATAGATATTAAATTTTTAAATATATATATTTTACTTAATATTACTAAAATTTGTTTTAAATACTCTAGGAATTTGATTAGTTATTTAATTCTTTAAATATTATTGAGCAATTATAAACTAATGCTGTACAATATTTTAAGCTTAAGACTAACTAGGTAATCATTGTTTAATCATTTTAAAATTTTTATATTATCCTTACTTATCTGAGTAATTTTTAGAGATTTGTTATTTCAAGAAGGTATTTGGATGATTTGTTATTAATAAATTCTTGTATTTATTTTAATTTATTAAATATGAATTTATTTCATACATGATAATTTAAAAAAAAAATTTTTTTTTATGTCATCGTAAAGTAAATTAGTTATTTTAATAAAATCTTATGAACAGAAAATGTACGTATTTAAAATAGTATATATATATTTATAATACTTTTTGATCTATAATTTATTTAAGCAATTAGTTAAAACGAATTTACGTATTTAATTTTATTTAATTTATTTTCTAATTAACGATAGAATACAGATAATTTTCATTCAGATATAATAATATTTGAGTTATTTAAATTTTTTCTGTATAAATATTTGTTTTTTAGGGACAACCTAACAGAAGAACTGGAATTTGCGATAACGACGTTTTGTTGGTAATTTTTTTTAATATTATATATTTATATATTTATATATTTATAACTTTATATATTACTGATAAATGTCTTTAAAATATTCTAGTAAAATAAATCTAATAGACCTAAAAATAGTCTATATATTCTAAATTAAAAATCTTGTTAAATATACTTTTCAAAAAAAAATTTTTTTTTTCAAAAAAGCTTTAAAAGTTGTCAGTATGTTAAATAATATGTAATAATATGCTCTATACTAATAATATACATTCATCCCAGCGCCTACGTTCAGCCTAACATTTTTATGTTTGGTGCATATTAAAACGTAATTGCCAGTTATTGGATAAATAAGACAAGCTCGGAAGATTTATTAGTATGCGGTGGACTAATAATTAGAATAATTAATTTATACTATAGAGATTATTATTAATTGGATTACGTACAATAATTGCGAGCATTTAATTGCTCTTCTTGCAAGAGGAATGCAGATTCTTGTACTTTATTTTATAGAGAATCTTGACAGAAACAAACAATGAGATACAAATAATTAACTACTAACTCGATTTCTAACACAGAAATAAGTACATTCTAATATTTTTATGTACCATAGTCTAAATATGAGCCGAATTTATTTCTCTACTATCTCTATCATCATCCATATATCTCAGGAAATGTGCATGTACAGAGGATACCTTTTCTCGTAAAGAAGATCTAAAAGAGCAAGGATCTCTTAAATGATTTTATAAATACTTGTTTGATTATTAAAACAGAAGAGTATAATAACTAGTTTTTGTTTTGTTTTTTTTTTTCATCAATTCCATATAAAGAACACGGTATATTTTTATTTGAAGTTAGTAAATTTATAATTATATTCGAGATCTTTTATTTTATTGTATTCAGTAATTAGATAATAACTCTTGTGAATAAAATATACATTCAAATAATAAATAATCGACCGAAAAATTTGAATAAGTAATTGTTTATATATTTTATATATCCTTTTATATTTTAAGAATTTTTATTTCATAAAAAATAAATAGAATTATGCAATTCACATTAAATATTTATAATTACAATAAAAGTATATAAGTATAATAGTAAATGTGAAGTTCTATATGAATAATGTTTCTTTCATTTAACATTCTTATTCATATATTTTTGACAAAAATTTACGCAATTAATATTAATATCTGAAATTAAATATATTTTTCATTATTGTTTTTTTTTATTTTTATTAAAAAAATCAATTGAAGCATGATAAGAAAGGTATTTTTTATAATTATTAAGAAAACAGAAGAATTTTTAATAGAGCTCAAAAAAACACTTGGGTAACATGTAACACAGTGTTATTTATTGTACGATTAATAGAAGTATGCAAGAAGTAGGGATGATAATTACGCATGTATAAAAGTTATTACTTGATTGGTTGAAATAAAGTAAATTTGATTTTTTTTGAGTTCACAAATATTGGCCTTATAAGCGAAATTTGCCGCCGAGTTAAGGATCAGTAGCTATGAACATGATGATCTAAATTATTACGCAAAACGTGGTAAATTTTTAATGGCAAATTTACCGCTAAAGCGTATTTCTAATAGATATCGGATACAAAATTTTATTTACTTTGTAATATAAATAACTAAAATATTTTCATTATAAAAAAACATAAAAGCATAAATATTAGAATAATGAAATATTTTCAGGTGAGATCTGGTGAGAAGACTTTTCAACTTTGCGGCTGGAATAGTGGTCAACACAGTAAGTAGATTTATAATTCCATGAACTAAAATTAGCAATCAACATAAGCAATACTTATGTTTTACTTATATTTACCTACTCCACTTTTTGTCTACTGATTTATTTTTTTTTATTATTTTTCAATTTTTCGATTTGATAGTATAAAATTATCATACTTATTATATATTCTATTTTTCAATTACAAATTTTCATTAATTATTTAAGTTTTATAAATATAATAATTATGTATAAATTATTAATAAAATAAAAAGGTAAATAAAATTTGTTATTATATTCATTACTTAGGTTTTATAGTAAGTAAATGTGTAATGAATATATTTTTAATTGGATAACTTGAAGTTTTTGTAAGATACTGTTAATTATGATAAAAAATAGTATACATATAAGGGCATCATATTTCAAAAAGATATTATTAATCGAAAAAGTATTAAAAGGATGAAAAAGTAATTAAATTTATATTTAATATACTAATTATTAGTAATATTAATTTCAGTTTATGTGGATATTGGCGAGGAGCCGGTAACCATAAACTTCCGTTTGACGGGTCAGTTAATGTCTCGCATATGGGAAATGCGAATAATTCAGTTGGGCTTCGAGCAACGAGCACCGACTGGTTGCCTCCAGTATTTGCAAGCAGAGAACGGTACTCTAAAGTCTCTTAATTATTTACCTAATGGCAGGTATCTTGCTAGTCATGATTACTTAATTTGTATCCGGCAAGAATACGGTATGTGCAGTATATCTTACTCGCCTTGTACCAATGATTCATTTCGTATTGGCGGTCCAAGAATAAGACCGAATAATGCATCTTTAACATATAATTTCGCCGAACAAAACGATGGCGAAAGTGAAACTGGTTCAGGAAGCGGAAGTCCTATTAGTGCACTAGATGTTAGTCGATGTAAAGATAGAGTTCTAATTCCTTGCGATTTTGAAGAATTCATTACGGTGAGATTTTTTAAAAAATTAATAGTTTGTTAATCTATAATATGACAATGCACATTTTTTATTTCAATGATTTTTAATAAAAAAAACTTACCTAAACACGTATACGTACATGCGTTAATAAGTGTCAACAAAATAACAAAATTTGCAATAATAATTTTATTAATATTATACTTTAAAAATAATTCGTATGCGATAATTTTGCATCATTTGTTTTAAAAATGTCTAATGAATACCAATATCATATATCTTAAAATAATCTAGCTTAATAAATGGTTATATGACCAATGAAATTATTTTTGTTTTACATGTAGTAAGTCCATATACTTTCAACTAACTAAATTTTACGAGCGCTATAATAAAATATCAATGTAGATAAAGTATAAAATATTAAATTTAAGTCAAATATATGATAAAGACAAATTAAAGATCTACTATAATATTGTTCGTGATATGAATACAGGAGTCGAGTAATGAACATGAAGTACATTTTTTGTGATACAATGGTGTTTTATTAACTTTAAATCATTTAATTTGAAATAATTTTTAATGGGCGCAATAATATTTATATAACATACTATATTCGAAAGGAGAATATTTTTGCTTTCTTGATCTTTGTTTTAAAAGAGTTTTTCTCTTTCATTCCTTTTTGTCTTGTTACAAAGATTAACTTAATATTAGAAATATTTTTCTCACGATTTTTGCGAATATAAGCCATCTGTCTGATTCTATCTTTTATCATTTAACGATCGTAACGTCTTCGAATAACATAATGTTCAGACAAAAAAAGCTATGGATACGTACATGCTTACCTATGCTTTCGTTTTCTTTTTAAGCTCTTAGCCATTATGACTTAAGCGGACGTTTCCACAAGGCATACATAATGTGTGACTTTTTTGCATTCTGTGAAGTATTTTACTATAAAATTTTAAATAAAAATTTTATGTTTACTTATTTTAAGCTCCGGACCGTATACTAATATTTTATAATAAAAATGTGAATGTCCAAACTTGGGATACCACTATCAATTTTTTTAGCCGTTTTTGTTAGGGGTTATTCTATCTGTAATAGATATACATAATTATTTAATGATAAATAATTTTAATAAACTAAAAAACAATAATTTCTTTTTTAGCCCGGCAATAATAACGCAGGAGTTTGTGACCTTGAACATTGTGGAATTTCGTTTTGTGACACGGTACGTGAGAGTCAACTAATTTTAAATGATACTTCGACATGCCGCGTCGAAACTTCAGCTCTTCCTTTTCATATAAGAGTTGCATTCGGCCCAGGTGAAGATAGCAAAACTTCACCAGAAGACAACATTGGCATGTGTCTTAATTTCGAACAACTGCCATGTGTATCCTGAATTCCAAAAAATTAAACTTTTCTAATACCATCTTCTCTCCCTTTCACTTTTCTATTCCTTTTTTGAATTTACAAAAATTATAGTTTGTAATACAATATATTTCATTACAAATATTTGTAATTAGTCGTATTTTTAAATTATTGAAATCCAATAAAATGTTTTTTCTCAAATTTTATTTAAATTACAAAAAAAAAGTACATAAATTTTTATAATTTAATTTTTATTATATTTTTTAAAATATATAATATTTTAGTTTTAAAATTAATTCGTTATTTTATTGAGAAGAATATTATATATTAAATAATTTTTCTTTAAAAGAAAAAGTAGTTTTACATTAAAAATTATATGGAATATTTACCAATTTTTAATAAAGTTGAAAAATTATTTATATATTTTTAGATTATTTAAAATATAATGATTTGGAAAATAGATTTAATTGATTGCATTTATTGTCGTATTTAAAATGTGATTATTAATCAAATCATTTATGTTGGAACTTATAAATATGCAAATGGTAATTTATTTCTATTATAATGTTATCTAACGTATGTATGATAATTTATAATTATTAATATATAATTCATAAGAAACTATATATTTTTATTTAGTCTATTTGCAAAAATAAATATATATTATAATTTTTTAATTATTCTGATCCTATTATTATTACATATTGTTACAGCCTTAAATTTGATAATCGTTAAGGTTTAGGAAAGGGTGTGGGATAAAGTTACAGCTAATAAACAACACTTCGAATTGGCTAGAAAAGTATTATTTTATTTTATTCTTAACTCATATAGGGCCTAAAAAACCTGATTCTCTATCGAAGGAGGAAAAAGCCACTTACCGCTATTTTAAACTAGATGCTTAAAAAACCTTCTTCCGTATAGAAGGAGGAAAAAGCAGATTTCTAACTAATTCGCACTACTGGTCAGGTGCAGGCGCTTACTAAATTAATACTTATCCTAACGCTCGATTATCGATACACTTAGTTTATTCTATTACTAGTAGAGGCCATCAAGGGAACCTTAAATTTATATGACTACTTGTATGTCCACAAAAATCTTAACACAATGACAAATGAACAAACTATTAAAAAATCGGGATAAATGAACAAATTAAAGATTTAAAAACAAATTTAATTTTCCTTATGACAAATAAGAAACATTTTTAAACCATAATTATAAAAATTATGGAAAATAATTTTTCCATAACATCATACTTACATTTGATTAGGCCATCACAATCATCATGCTGGAATGTGGTTCAATAAAATTTATCATTACGTCATTTGCATTGCATTCGGGGTGAAATAGATAAGATAATTAGTTTTCGATTGAATAGCATTTGATTTTAAGTCGCAAACATTTAGTTATCTACATAATACTATATAGATACTAATGCTTCCAAATAGTAAATGTGATTACTTAAAGAGTATTAAGAAGTATTACATGTACTAAAAAATGAACGATACACGTTTCGACTGAGCATGGACAAGATTTAATCATTCATGAGGAATTCTGGATACACCAAACAATGCGATTGAGGTTGAAAATCCTACTGAAAATTTAAATTACAACAATAAAAATACATCGGAAATCGTGACACTTGACTTAGTAGGAATATTACCGAAATCTATAACATCAAACATATCGCTCCTGATCACACAAAATAGATTTACTTTAGGAAAGTGGTACTTTAGACTGAGAAAAGCTATCAATCGAAACCTCGCTGTTGAAACTAATTATGCAATATTAAACTATACGCAATAATACTATTATTTTTTAGAAAATTAATTTTACTTGATCATTATTATTATTCATATTATTATGATGATAATTTATATTACACAAGTTATGTTATCTTAAATAAATTTATTATTTTAAAATAAAAAAATATTCTAAATATTTAATTATTACTAAATTATAGCAGACACAAATTATTAGTGTGCATGGATAGAAAATATACAGTGGTCAAATGTAAAGAATTGAATGATTTTATTTACAAAACAGTTTATTGCGAACGTTGCACTCAGTTCTTCGTATAATATATTTATGTAATTTTAAAATACGAATCATAAGAAATAGCTGCTAAATTCAAATGCTTATTATATTCAATATGATGCTTATTATATTCAAATTTTATTTATAATGGTAAAAATAGTAATGTCAGTAAAAATCTTGACAATTTTAATATTAATAGAAATACTTAGTCATAATTATAATATTTTTTTTAGCAGATAATACCATGTGAATTGTTTCATATACTCTTGGGAAAAAAAATATTTGTACATAATTGTAAGTTTATATGGTAATAGCGTTATTATACATAATTTGTATAATTTATCTTTATTAATATATTGCATTCAGAACAAAATACGACGAAAGAATCACATTAATAATTAGAAAATGTAGGTATAATAATCAAAATGGCAATTGATTCGAAGTATAATATTTAAAACTATTAGCAAATGCTGTTTAATTTTATGTAACATTCAAAAAATTGGAATATCATTTTCAGTATGCTTAATTTTCGGAATTCTTAAAAATAATTTTTACTGTTTATATGAATTTGATATTGTTAAATTTTTCAATAAACAATTAGATTGAACTTAATTCATTATTGAACAACATTTGGATGGTTTATTTAACACACACACACACATACATATATGTAATAGTTGTTGAAATTAAACACCTGATATAAATTATGTGGACATAAAACAGTATTTATAGGATTATATACGGTAAAGAATAATTTGAATTAAATTTTTTTAAAAACAAAATTTATTTTGAAATTATAGTTTGGTCACTATTCATAAGTTTCTCTCAGTAGTCCCGTTTATTTTCAAAGATAACTAATTTAAAAAATTTCTCTTGTTTTTATAAAATTTATATTATTATTAGTGGTTATTATTGAATTTATAATAGACTTTACACAAAATTATTTTCCTTTACTTCTTTTATTATTTTTTGTAGTTAATATTTGTTTTAAGAATATAAAGAAACCTAGAAACCTAATTTATAGAGTTATCAAGTATTAATACAAATTTTTTTCGAATGTAGGTAAATAGACAAATTGTTTAATATTGATTTTTATTTAGATTTTTAATGTTGTTCTTATTACAAATTCTAAAAAAAAAAAAAAAAAAAAAAAAAAAGATAGTCGACTGGAATGCTGTAGTATTGTGTACTTACTAAGATATTATAAATATTTTAAGAATATGATTTTTACTGAAAAATTTAATAATGAGAATATAATCATAATTTTATAGTGATGCAACTACAAATTATTAAGAAAAATTATTTTTTTGTATATATTTCTATTATTCTTTTGAGTAAGTTATAAACATAATTAGTTTATTTTTTTATGAGAAAATGTACGAATGATTAAAAAATCTATATACTTGCTAATTGTATTTTTATTTAATTTTTTTTATATACCTTTCGTTATTTTTATGTATAATTTAATACTTGACCTTGTTTTCTGATCTATTATTTGCCTTATTATCTTTATGCAAATATTATAATTATTAGTGTACATATATGTTTATTAGACGTATCATAATATATTATTCCATATTTCATAATTTTCTCTTATTTTTTAGTAACCAATAATTCTTTATTGTGTTCATATTTTTTAAATTTTTATTTCAATCCTGAAACAATGAAATAAAATCTTTTTATTAAAACCTTTCTTAGATTATATACTGTTATCGTATCCTAAAATATTTTATGGAAAAACGAATTGCTTATTTCGTGATCTGATCTATTTAGATTAATTCCGTTTATTGAATTTTTAAAATTTTATTTTACAGATACACATTTGTTACATATAAAAAAATAGAAAAAACGGGATAAATATAAAACTTATTATGAATTGTTTTTTTGCTTTTTAATCACACATTGTACTTATAAAGTTCAATAAATCGACATTGAAAAAATTGTGTCCACAGCGTTTCCTATTATTCATAATTATGCTTTCTATGTTTTAGAAATAATATAATATTAATATGAATTAAATTTATATTATTCTATAATTTATAATACATATTTCTCTTTAATATCGATTGATAAAAGACATTATATTTTTTTAGAAGTAAAGTTTTAGAAACATACTTATCTGTATTGTTCTGAAACTATTGTTTATATTATTTCTGTAAACATGAAGAAAATAATCCATACACTGCATTTGTGCATTATTTATATTACAGGTAATGCATTAAGTTACTTAAATTAGTAAATTCACTATCTATTTATTTGTGGGTATATGCGAGTCGATAGATACGGGTATTCCAATGATTGTGCAGTTGGGCATATAAGTTTGAATGTATACATATGTATTTATAAATGAAAATGAAGATTTTATAATATTAATTAATTAGTTATATTGTATTTAAAAACCTTATCCGATTTATTAAACTATATTATTGAATTTATTATATAGAATTTTTATACAAACATTTACAAGAAACTTGCGTTTAAGCGAGGAATTAGCCGTAACGGATTCTAAGATTACAGGTATTTTTTACTTAATATAATCTGTCTATAAAACTATTTGATATACGTTTACAAAAATCTTACCTTGTATTTTTAAATACTTTTAAAATATCCCAAAAAATTACTAAATTTAAAAATCTCTTTTGTAAAAATTATTTTTTATTTTTTTAGAAAGTTTTTATTAACAAAGTCTTTTTTATTTAATTTGAAAATGCTTCTGTATTAGCATACAGATTAAATCAAATATTTTTTCGCTTAAAATAATATTAATACATCTTATCATATTTAATTGTAACAATTTATACCTTATATGATATTTGAATATAAATTTTTTTTTTAGATTTTATAAAGAAAAGGTGTAATTGAAATTCTAATGATTAGATAATAATAAAAAAGAGAAATTTCTTAATTTGTAGAATCATATTACTTAATATACATTTTATACGTATTTTATTGTTTTTGTTTATATTTTTTATAATGCTTTTACAATTCAATGTTCTCTGTTTTCAGAGCAATTATAACATTTCGATTAAATTAGATTAGATATTGTTGTTTTTAAAAAATTCTGAAGCATGAATATAATTTAATTTAAAGTGATTTTATAATTTTGTAAAATATATGATTGAAAATTGGCCAATGACATTACAATTAGTATTGTATATTATTATAACTTTATATAATATAATTTTTTTATATAACTATTTCTACACTTATTTATAATTAGAATTTACAAAATTAAATATTAACGATTTGAACGCTTATAATTTTTTTATTAGAAATTAATTTTAATAATGTATTTAATAAGTACTTTAATATATTGTAAGTAGTAAATTTATGAAATATCTAAGTAAATTTATTTCTTGTTCTATATACAAGACAAATATGAAGTGTATTATTGTAAAAAATTTTAAATCTAATTTTTAAAATTTTTCTCTTGTAATTCAGAAGTTTTTAATAACGTATTATTTAAATATAAATTGTTTTTATATTTATAACAGTGCAGGTGTACCTATGTTGGTGAACGCATATCAGTATACTATCAATCATTCTAACAGTTATTCTAACAAATAAATATATAATAATTTTTCATTAATTTAAGAATTATATGAAATATTTGTAGAGTAAAAATTATAAATATTTTGAATTTATTGCTTCCTTTTATTTTTCAATTAGTTTTTGATTAAATTTTACTAATCAAAATGGATTTTAAAGTTCAAAAATACTACTGTCATTTATTAAATTCGTTGCACGATTTCGTATGTGCATTTATAAATGTTTATAAAACTATCTTGAACCCCTCGTATCATTCATAATATTTGTAATAATTATATATATATATGTATATATATTACATGCAAGGAATTACATTGAAAAATAAATATTAAATTGTTCATAATAATTAAAATGTAATGGACTCATAATTGTATTATTTCAAAAGGATAGTAGAGTGTATGTTTTATATTAATAACTTTAATACTTTCTAAAATTATATTCAATCTAAAATTAATTTCATAAAAAATATTTATACTTTATTTTACTTTGTTTACTTTGTAAATGAAAAATTATTTTCATAATTCACAAATGAAGAAAAGCAAATTTTATCGAAAAATCTTAAATAATACAAATATAAAGAAAATAAGAAAGAACTAAGCTTATACCAATGATCACATTAAAAAATATATGTAAGCTTTCATTTTTTACAATATTAATTTTTAATTTAAAAATTTAATATTAAATAAGTTAATTTATTTATTAAAGCTTATGCTATATATATATGTATGTATATATATAAATATATATATATATATATATATATATATATATATATATATATATATATGGTTAAAAATATATAAATGGATAAAAAAATATAGAAAAATTAATGAGATAATGAGAGAGAGAGAGAGAGAGAGAGATAGAGAGAGACAGACAGAGAGAGTGCATGTGTATGTATATGAGAAAGAGAAGACTGAATTAAGAAAATCGAAATGCCGGTATTATTCAAATAATTATTAGTATTATTATAGTATAAATATTAAATATTACGATGATTGAAATGATATTTTTGCACTTTTTGCTGTCCATATTTGTCTAGTATGTTATTATATTGCAGTGTGTTTAATTTTTGTGAATAAGAAATCTGAAATAATGAAATATCTCCCATTATTAATTATTAATTACTAATTTTTCAGACTCTCATTTGTTTCTCTTTATGTCACTGTATATTCCATATTAAAGTTTAACTTGCTAAGCTATGAAGTAACTTTAATAGTGGGACAATAGAAAACATTTTTCTTCTTATCCTATGAAGCACAAGCGCTATTGAAACATATGAATTGTGTAGACTAACCCATGCCTGTAGCTGTTTTGGTCCCATTAGTTCGTAAATTAGTATTTTTTCGACCTTCATCTGTAACATATTAATAATAAAAAATATAAATAAATATCTCATATTTTTACTCAAGAAAATTAATTATTATATTACATTTAATATCATATTCGTTATAATATAAATATAATATAATTGATTGTAAGAGTATTTAGTGTGCCTATTCTTCATAATAATTAAAATAATAAAGTATAATTTTTTTAATTCTATAATAAATATAGTATGCAATATTTTTTTAACTAATCATTTATTCGAATTATTTTAATACATTCACTAAAATTTTATCACTAAACCAATAGCTAAATAACTTGATACTAATTTTAAAAGTAATTTTGAGAGTATTATCACATTTTCATCATTCATTTTATTTTATAATAGGTATAGAAATTAAACTTTGGAATATTAATTTTTTAGTTACATATTGATTTTATTTATACTTTATAATATTTTTTATTAGATCTCGAGTTATTACTAGTTATTTTTCAAAATGTGATATTACTAATAATATAGATAAATAACCGAAAGAATGAGTGGGTGATAAAATAGTGTGATTAAAATATGGTATTTGAAACTCATTATAATAAAAACTAGTTAATTTAACTGACCTTTCACATAAGCTCAATTCTATGTTACTTCCCGTATTCTTTGGTCTCGTCTTTTTTATACTAAGCATGTAGGGAAAAGTCTGTCATAAATATTAAGAAGGTAGAAATGACTTGATACAGTCCTGACTATTTTTCCAAATAACTCTATGTTGCATAAGAACAGTCGATATTGCAGTAGTGGAAGATTTTGTGACGCTATGATAGTTTTGACCGGGCAAATACATAAAAGTTTATTTAGGTCATCTTTTAAAACCGTAACACTAAGCTGTCTTAGATTCTTGGGGTTCGTTATATAGTGCTTAGTTTAAGCAAAGTAATTTATCGTGGAAAAAGCAAATTCATTTGTAAAATATAAGTACACAACTAATTATTTCTATTTCAACTATTAAAGAAATTTTTTATTATAGAATAATTTGCTTAACAATAAAAATCTTAGGTATATTTAATATTTCTTTATATCGAATAATATTGTACAGATGGTTATTTAAATATATTATAAATTAACAATAAAAAAATAAGTTTTTTTAAAGTAATTACTTAATTGAAAAAATTTAGAAAATCTGTCATTTGAAATTATAATATAGTAACGATATTATTACCTTTTGTCATCGGATTTAGAGTAAGTAGATATTATGCAAATTTATATAAATTTCTTTCAATTTATTTGGAAAAAGTATATATATTCTTTGATAGTTCCATTTAATTAATAAAAACATTATTTGAAAAATCAATTTTGCCGAATAATTGAGTGATAACGAATTTTTTTGTATAATTATGTAAGTATAAAACGTACAAATTTTATATTTTATTTTAGTTTAACTTAATTTTAATAATATGATTTTATTTCACTACCTTAAGTATGAATTTATGGATCATTTTATATACAATTATTAATCTTAAATAGCTGTAACAAAATTATTTGAACAATTATTTACAGAATAAGATTTTTAAATCATGTTTTTAACAATGAGTACATACATTTATACAATAATTAATTGATTAAGTATCTGAATATCAAATATTTTTAATATTAAATTTTCCTAAATCATTTGATTTCAAGTTCGATAAATAATTTTAATAATATTAAAAAAAAAATTACAAATAAATGTTATGTAGATATTTTAATATCTAAATAACACCTGATTATAATATATTTTATGTATTCAAAATGTTTAATATAAATAATTAGTATCAGTTTTTTAAATCAATAAGTCTTCCTCTATATGATTGTATAAATTTCCTGTATAAATTTCTTGTATAAATAATTTAAAAATTTTTTCAATACTAGTAAATAACGACAGATATTCAGATATTAGCGATATTTTATATTTATGTGTTTTAGTTAACAACAGCTTATGAATTATTATTGAATGATGAATCCAGATACATTACATACCTGGTTTGGTTGTAAAGAGATCCTTAGGATGATTCGGTTTTAAAGCATTGGATCGTTGATGCTTAGTTATAGCTAGATCAACATCAAGGTGGATGTCCTGGCAGTGGCCGGTGATCGACGGTGGTTGGCCTGATCCAGGTAAACCGGACCCAGGACCGCCGCCGGTCCCCGGTACCCCGGGTACACGGACTCGGGGCTGCTCCACAGGAAGCACTCGACGCCTCTTCTTCGGGAGCTTGGCTCGCGCCTGCGTGTGACTGTAATACATCGCAAAGTTGCTGACGATCACGGGCACCGGCAGGGCGATGGTAAGTACGCCGGCGAGAGCACAAAGAGCGCCTACAAACATGCCCACGTAGGTCTTGGGCACCATGTCACCATAGCCGACTGTGGTCATTGTAACTAGGGCCCACCATAGACCCAGCGGTATGCTTTTGAAGTCATTTTTAGGATTGTATTGAATACGCTCGGCGTAGTAAACCAGACTCGCGAAGATGACGATGCCGAGGACTAAAAAGAATACCAATAAGGTCAGCTCCTTGGCCGAGGCACGGAATGTCTGTATGAGAATCTTCAAGCCAGATGAATGTCTAGTTAACTTGAATAATCGCATAATGCGAATTATACTGAAAAACTCAAGGATATCCGCATTTTCCAGATGAGAAGCAAATCTTTGTAGAGCCAAGTCGATGTAAAAACTTAAGGTCGCAATCATGTCGATGAGATTCACTGAACTCTTAATGAATTCACAGCGATTTGGACTAGCAGTAATGCGGATGAGAAACTCTAAACTAAACCAAGCATTACATACGCATTCAATATAGAAAAAAGCGTCATGAGCATTGGTGTGAGTTTTATCTAGGACCCAAGATGTACCGTTATTCGCATAAACGGTCTTATTAACAATCACTGGCACCCGCATATCTGGATGGGTTTTTAAGCAGAATGATAGGATGGATACGCAGATGAAGAATACAGAGATCACACCAATTATCTGAAAGACCAAAAACCGTTCCAACATCTCATGAAATTCAAATTCAATCACAAAACTGCGTAGATTAATCGAACTTATATATAAGTGCATATATTCTATAACAATAATTTTGATATTTTGATAAATATGAACAAATATAGATAAAAATACTATATGTATATAAAAGTGTGTATGCTAACATTAGATAATATAGCTTATAGATGTTTTTCCACTTATAATGTATGCTTTGTATAATATGCATAGTTCGATTATTCTTAAACATAATTATTTCCATTATCATAACAATATCTTCAACAGATTTACTGTTATAAAATAATTACAATCAATAATTATTTTAACAATAAAATGTTTTCAGAATATAATCTTAATTATAAATAACGTGATACTAAATAATCTATAAATAAATATTTTATATTTTTTACATTACAGTAATTATTATTTAAACCATTTTAATAAATTCACTCGTGTATTTACTAATTATAATTATTAACATTCTTTAATATATTATAATTTTTTTAAATTATATATATATTATTTAAGACAGTCTTTTTGTATTATTTATTACTGTTAATTTTTTAAAAATAATTTTAATATTATTTTTATAATATTTATAATTATTAAAATATTCGGTAATCTTAAATTTTTTTACAGCAGTATGATTTTATTATTATTTAAATTTCTGAAATAAAATATTTTTAAATTATCTAATCTTTATTCCAAAACTTTGTATGAGGAAAATATAAAAATTCTTATTCTATAAAAATGTCCATTTTTTTTATTCATAATAATTTACTACGTTTTTATTTATTATATAACATTAATAATTAAAAATAATGTAATTAAAACGATTTATTATTATTTTTTAATGTTCATGATTCTAATTAATTTACTGAAAATAATGGCGATTAAGATATAAATATTTTTAAAGAACAAATATTATATTACCAACTTATTTTGTATCCCCGTATTATTTGTTAAAAACAATAAGAAGTGAATCGGAAAAATATATGTATAAATTTTGCAATTATGTAGTATTATTACTGAATAACTAAATATTAAATAACATATTAGTAATTATTAAAATGTATATTTTAGAAATTTAATTTATATAAAAAAATATTGCTTTCTAATCCTAAATTAAATTTATTAATTTTATATTTTATATAATTTGCTAAAGTTATAAAAGATCATATTTAAATAAACTGTAATATTTGAATATGTTCAGAAATTAACATTTATTAATAAAACTGATTTTAATAAAACTTTATAATTAAAATTATTTATAAAAAATATTTATTATCAGGTTGATTTTAAATTTTAATGAACATTTAATAATTATATAATAATTAAAAGCTATATTACATTGAACATGTAATAACATGTAAGAACATTTAAAATATTATATATTTATATATATTATTGATAAATTTGTCTTATATTACTTACTAACATAATAAAATATACAAATAAAGGCTAGTTAAAATATTTTTAATAATAATTATAATTATTATAATTATAAATTATTTTTAACATTTATATATCAAAGAATACAATTTAATTAATCAATAAAAATATCTTATTTACAAAAAATAGAATGTGACATTGTGAAAAATGAATGCTTATGAAATAATATGTAGAAAAAGCAATGTAAAGCAATGAAAAACAAGTACGACATATTTATTTCAATAAATAGGAAATTGGAATTAAATAGTACTGATAGTACTTTTATTATAGGTGTTGTTTGATTGAAGCAATATTTCGACCTTAGTAATCAAAATCATTGGCGGTAAACCACTGTTTAGAAGGAATCTGTTATTTTTGGTACCAACCTTCGCGGCATTGGAGGAATAGGGTTCATCGAAAAGAGACCACATTTTAGGTTTAAGCTTCTGCCACCAAGTGAGTTCGTTCTTGTAGTAAGCTTCTTCAAAGCCGAATTTACGTGCAAGCTCCTCATCACTAGGTTTCTCTGTGTCGAGATCCAATCTATCCAGGACGGTTAATGTCTCTTGTGTATCGCGATGCTATTCACATAGGTCATTAAAAGAAATATAATAATTTGTAATTTATGATAAAATTGTACTCTGTATTTTAAAAAATGAAACTTTTATTTTTTATAATAATTATATTACCAAACATAATCTTAACCTTGAAATAATTTTCCTTATTAAAATAAGTTTATACATATCTTCTGTTATAATGAGGAAAGCATGCACAGCTTCCGTTGACACTACTTATTTAAAAGCGACCTGTCTTTTACTTCACCGTATAGTTACATAGCATGTTCTCTACTTCTTTTTTCATCAAGATGTATATTAATACTAGATCTTTCTTTTCTTTACTCTAGCACATCGTTATACTATGTCACATGATGGAATGCAAAAATTTTGTTTACTTTCCATTATTATACCTACATAATCCCAACTACAGAAACAAATTTTCCGGTATAACAGTTAAAACTATTAAAATAAGTTTTAAATAATTAATAAACTTAATAAAACTTAAAAATAATAAATAATAAACTTAAGAAAAAATTGAATTAAAATATTTTTAATAGAAGTATTAAAAATTTTTTTAAAAATTATAATTTTTAAATAATATAATATAATAATTAAATATAATTAAATTAATTATTATTTATTAAATATAATAATATAATTAAATGGTTAAATTTATTAATGAAATTATAAATTATATTAATGAAAGTGCGAAAACATAAAACATACAGTAAAGTGTTTATAGATCTACATCATATCTGCAGGTTTTAATTAATATAAAATACTAAAATGTTTATACTAATAATTAGCATATATAATAACAGTTAATAGAATTTATGAATCATCAAATTTTTACATTTTTTGAACTTCATTTAATTGAAAAAGATAATTCTTAATTTAAAAAAAATAAATCTGAATACAATACTTCAGTCCAATTTAATGCTTGAGAAATTGTTATAGAAGAATTAAATAATAGTTATAACGTATAATGGATTACGAAACTGTTTTATAGTCGTTGGATAATCTTCTTATTTTATTGCGTCTATTGTCATCCGTAAACCTGAAAAAATGCGTGAGCCTTCTTCTTGCAAATGACAACTATAAATGGAATTTTTGTAAGTAATTTATCTTTATTCTCATACAAGTGCCACAGGATGACCGGAAATTACAATTTAGATGTTAACAAGAGATAGCAAAAACGAAATTCAGGGATAATTTGTAACACCATCACAAAACGTGTAGATTTAATGCCAAAACGGCTTTAATCTGAAAAAGGAGTATATCTATATCACTTATGCTGCTATAGGATACTAAATTAATAGGAAATACTTATTTTATACATGTGATTAATAACTGTTATAATTATCGAATATACATTTTATAGATTATTTTTTAACAGCTTATTATTTTAATTCATATTATAACAATAAAGTATTGTTGATAATATATACATATACATATATATATATATATATATATATATATATATATATATATATATATGTATGTATGTATGTATGAATATGTACATTTCTTTATTACATGAATCCTAATAATATAATTTATATCACAATTTATATAATTAATTAAATAACCAAATGTTTAAATAATACAAATAATCATATACTGATAAAATAACATAGTGTTAGTATAATATTAATAATTATTAATAAAATTAATAATTAATATAATAATTAAAATAATAGCTAATCTGATAAAGCATAAATTATGTTTCATTAAATATATTAGAATATTATTTTTTTTATTTAAAAATGATTTCCAACTAGAAAAAGTGAGTTAAATTTTTTAGGTACACATTATTAATAAAATATAAAGAATCATCAGCTGTAAAAGAAAATGTATAACTCTTAATTATATTTTAATAAATTTTATTATTGTTTATTTTATATTTATTTGGGCAGAAACTTCTGATTTAAAAAAGTATAACATCTCGAAGCAAATAACGAAGTGTTCTATACAAATTTTTTAAAAAATGTCCCTATGATTAATATATACGGTTGAATGAATTATAAGTTATACAATCGATATGCAACACATCACGTATAATTTAAATTGGATATTAACACAGCAAATTACTTAATTTTATAATTAAAACCGATAAGGATAGATTGCTACTAATAACGTTAACTTTATTATTGAACAAAATGTTATTATTTATAGAATATTTATATATTAGAAAACTATTGTTCATATATTATTACAAAAATATTTTTTAAGTTATTCATATAAAAAATTAGAGCAACGGTGTAAATTATTTTTAATATTCAATTTTAGATGATACCAAAAGCAAAAATTTAATTCCTACTATAAAATTTAATAAGCAATAATAATAAGACTTTCATTTTAATAAGATAAAAAATCTAGAAATTATGAATATACCTGGGTATACGTCATCCAACAGCAAGGTTCAACTTGATTTGAATCAAGGCCCCAAAAGTCCAGTTCTTCTTCGAAAAGTGGTCCACACACATCTGTAGGATAATGAAGCTTGCCTGTGCGATAGTAGTTGAGCACCTGAGCAAAAACGCCCGGATGCCGGTCAAAAAAATATTCATTAAGTATCGGATCATAGTTAGCAAGAGCTTCCGTTAAACGTGAGAGACGTGTCGCAGGGATCTTTTTTAAAGTAGCTTTGTAAGTCTCATGTCTAATACCACCAACGTTGAGAACTACGCGGTTTTCCGCGTCCATATTGATAAGATTCATTCTTTAAACTTTGTAGCTCTGCTACCGTTGCCTTAAATGTTTCTCTTGGCTGCATATATCAAATTTTTGTTGACTTGCCTAAAATAAAAAGTAATGGTGCGCTGAAACTATGTTTTACCTGTAAGTAAAGTCCTAAGCATTATTTCTCATCCTACGGCTTTAGGAGTCAAAATTTAATCAATTATTTCTTCTATTTTTATGTTGTTAGTTTATAATAAATTAAATTATTTTCTTCTAGACCAATATTTGAATGTCTTTATTAAAATAAATAGATTGAAAAAAAAGAAATGCACATTTCAAAATAAAAATTTACTTATGAAATAAATAATATCTAATATAGTTGAACTATATTGAGTATTAGTATATTAAGAAAAAATATATAATATGTGAGTTCCCGAATAGAATATTTTAAAAATTTATATTTTTAATTTCATTATTTTTATTGTCATTAAAATCATTGTGATATTATACTATTTATATTTTAATATATCTATTTTATTGATTAAATTATATAATTATTCAAGATGCTTAACAAGCTAATGGATTCATGAAATCGATTAACGAAATTTTTATAATTTTCCATTTATTAAATATTTACCCCCATTTGTTAAAATTTATTTATATTGAGTTTCTAATAATTCTAAAATCTTATTTTAAAATTATTTTGATATTATAAGAAAATAATGATTCTTTATTATGCTCTTAGGTTTTTTATTTCATATATTTAATTTCTTACGAAATAAAGAATTATAAAAAATAACAACTCTGGTTTTAAAAGTTCTACTTTTTACACTATAAGATTAATTATTATTTTAATAAGTTTTTAAATTGAAAAAATATACTATAAAATATTTTAAAAAATACAATATTGAAATTATTTTATTTTATCGTTATAATTATATTGTATTCAAAATTTCAATAATTTTATTTATTTAAATAAAATATTTATTAAATTTATATGGTAAACTATAGAATTAAGAATGATATTTCTTCATTAGTTATTATTATGTTAAATTCTGTACTTAAAAATTTGAGAAGATTATATTTAAAACATTTTGTATTTAATACTAACATATTTATTAAAATAGCTAACTGGACAAGGTAATTATGCCTCGCGAAGCTCTTTATAGACCATATTTAAATGTCATGTCTCGTCGCATCTTATAATAAGTCATTGAAATGAAGACGTAAGTATTGCTAATTGTTCTCACATAAAATACAATGATAAAGTCAAATAAGAACCGGGGAAAATGGAAAAGGGAAATGAAGAAAATAAAGAGACGAGTGTGAAAAATGAAGGAGAGTAACAAATACGTATATAGCTTTATAAAGTATTATAAATTGCGGAAATGAATCATCACAAATATGTGAATTATAGGATTTTAGTATTATCAACACTAATATCTTCATAATTATGATATATTTTCTTATATAGTTACGGTAAATTAGATACTTGAAAAAATAAAAAGTAATATATCGAAATACAAATATTATCTACTAAGTATAAAAATGCATTATTTCATTTTTAAGATTTTTCTTGAATAATAAACTGTTTTAATAATTTCATTCTTATATTAATATTATTATTTTCTTATTATTCTTATTATTATATATTCTTATTATATTCTTATATTAATATATTAATACGTTTAAAAATAAGTTTAATGAATAATACACATTATACTATTGATTTCGTTATACAGTATATTTAGAAAAAATTATGATTAATCCAATAAACATATATTATTTCAAAGGATCAAATTAAGCAATATAGATGGCGAAATACAATTTTTATTTAATTATGTCAATTTAATTTATGATAACGTATTGTGCTATTTATGTAGCCTATTCTAACGATGGTTCAAGTTGCCATTGCAGATCTGAGAAGCGTTGGAGTGAGATGATTACTTTCTTAACTTGATTAATAGAGTTTGATTGTCTGGGGGTGTATTTGACTAGATGGTATCGATCCGCATCGAAGAGTTTAGAAGGGCCTTTGATTTCGTCTGCGGGTCTCGTTTCTTTCGGTAATGCTAAGTTGCGCAGTAGTGTTTTGTTTAACGATTGCCCGATCGCCTTGTTCCATTTTTGTCTCATTTTCGTGATTCTTGGCTCTTACACAGATGAACTTTAAATCCTTCTTTTATCTTGTTATTTCGATATCCGTCAAGATTGATTTGCAGGAGGTACGTAGGCAAATACTATGTCTGGGCTCTCAAATTTTTAGATACAGCTGCTCATTGGATTCCCCGGAATTCTAATCTTATTGTCAGCGAGCACGGTACGTGGATAACCCTGACGTAAGAATACTTTATTTTCAAGGAGCGCGTGTACTCATCTGAAGAATAAATCCGTGAACACTAGTAAGTACTTCTTTGCTTGAGGCATCCGTAAATACGAATTCATTAAGTCGAGAATCGCCATATTTTAAGGTCTTGAAGGGTGACACGTTTGGTTAAGCCCATTGGTTAGTTGTTACGTTGATTTTGTCTCCGCGCGAACACATCAGTATTCGATGTACCGGTTAAGATAGTCGACAATGATAGGGGCTAGTATCACCAATTAGTCTCGTTTTTTTCTAATGGATGCTTGGAAGTGCTCCATATAATCTGTAAAAATTCTCTTTCTTGAAAATTTCAATTATAGAGAATCACGAGAAAGCGCCGGGAAACTAGTTACAGTTCTCTTGAATGTGTTCGAGCTTAAACCTGTAACTTTAGAACAGCAACAGCTATTTTTCCAGCCTTCTTTGCTTGTCTCGAAATTTGTTATCGCAACATTATAGGCCTGCAACCAGAAGTGCCTGTCTTTCAGAAATTCTTCTACGACCGTGAAACATTCCTTTTTATTACTATAGTACTTATACTTGGCGAGTAAGAATTTAGTAAATACGTAGGACACGATTTTCTTTCCTCTGAAAAGAAGGAATATATACCATTTAGTATAACACCATTCCAACCCCGGCCTCACAGACATGAGTCTGACATATAGATATTCTGGATCGGACCTAGATAAGTCAGTATTCTTGGATAGCTTTTTTGTCTCGTGGAACGGATGTATTTCCTTGCTATTTTATATTTACGGTGCGAGGGCAAACAAATCTATCAATGATGAAATTATCGTGTAAAAACGAAGCATGTGTGTACGGAGCCATCTACATTCTCTGGCAATTTATTACATCATGGATAATCGGTAGTAGCTGGGCAAAATTCTTTGTAATTCTGCTTAAATAGATATATATATTAAATAATAGTTATATAATTAACGCAACCATAATTGTTCTTGATCGATATGCGGACTAGGTGATATTATCACGAGGGATGGGTAGAGGACATGTGATAATTAATTATGCTTTGTTTATATGGAATAGGTAGGAATATTTATTGATCGTCGGGCTACAATTGTCGTTCTTTAATATCTTATATAGCGCTTATACTATTCGATGATCGTCCTGTGTCATTGTTTTAAGTGTTTCGTTTCGCTTTTATAATGCAAGTTGTCGTCTGCGTCGGCAATGTAGATCCCAGGCGGGTGTGGGTGTTGATGACGTTCCATTGTATTCGTGACGCGCAGCCTGTCGTCAATGGCGGCGTTGGCTAAAGCAGACGAACGCGTGGTAACGGGCGCGTGCGGCTTCGTATGTCGCGTCTCGTTTCGGTGTGAGGGACACGCGTGCTTTAAGCTATGGTTACGCCGCGTCGTGAATATATATGGTCCTGCAGGACTTGTGGCGTCGTCAAATGCGTCCTTTTCTGTCAGTGTGACAGTTAAGCTCCCCCGGTGCGTGTAGAAGAGCTTCGGTGTACGGACTCCTGGTGCGATAGTTACGGGTTTTGGCTTTCCCGCGTCTGCTTCTCCGATCAGCTGACGTTATCGCGTTATGGCTCTGTTACTCGATTCCTGTTTCGGTAAGTCGAACGTGTCCCGTACGAAAATTAGATCTGGCTAATTGTTTGTGATGCTTTGTGGACTGGTTATGTGCGTTACGTACTCGCGTATTCGCGTCATCTAGCGTACTGATGCCGACACTGTTCTTCCAGCCTTTTCCTGATCATCTTCTTCGGAACTTTCTCTTTTTCTCTTTCCTTTTCATTTTTCCTTATTTTGGCTGGTCTTCTCTCCTCGTTCTTCCCATGTTCATTTTCTTCCGCCGACGGGTGTGGTATTGGGACTATGCGTACCAGGTTAGTCTGTTTCCCTTCCCTTTCATCCTTTCGTGTTCCCTTTCGTTCTCTTCAGCAACGCGCGTTGAAGACATATGTGAGTGTTCCCAGGGCTCTGACCCTACGCCTGTGGCGTAGAGCGCAATCGTTTAGTTCATACCCCGCGGGAAACCGGCGAGACGCAATCATTTGGTTCACACCCCGTGGGAATTCCGCGAGGCGTAATCATTAGCCCTGGAAACACTTCCTCCTCCTACGCGCGTCGCGGCTCATGCTCGCGTTCGACGTGGGCGTAGTCGTTCATGTTGCTGCGGTTAACAACAATAATAATTAGCGACAAGTACGAGGACGATGTCTGGTTATTTCAACAACCTTCGCCGTTATTTATAGCTGGATTGCCTTTTTAATCCCCGTAGAGTAAAAATAAGTATGTAATCAGGTGTATTTTTTGTTCGTGTACTTGAAGTTATTTGTAATACATTTTTTTTGCTCCAACAATTCGCCGCCATAAAAAATGTCTTTAGTTAACCCAACAGCGATTTAATCTGTCGATTTGATCTGTATGATTTTATTCCATATCGCGTTCTGAAGTTTTATGAATGTAGCTTCGATAGGTCTTCTGAAAAAAGACTTTTACATTTATTTTTCCTTACGAAAAGGCAGTTGAGCAGTTGATGGTACAGAGTATAGTTTTCTTTCAACTACTAGAGTCCTAGCACGGTGTTTTATCAGAGCTTTAGATTGTCTTGCCCGGCTAGATATGTATTTTGCTGTCTAGTAGGCATGGGTAGATGAAGGTCTTCCTAGTGATTTGTCCTGGCCATTGTTCATAACGGTGAAGGTCGTCGACACTCCGGAGAAAGTTTGCTAGTTTCTCTGCTATTATAATCTAGGATTTATAGATAGTACTACTGATAATCTTGGCAGAATAATTTGATAATAATTCAGACGTTGGTTAGTCTTTGTCAGATACTGTTTCGTTCATTGGCTACTTTCGCGTGTCAAAGATGTTTAAAGCAATTCAAGATTAGTTCTACGATTTATCGTAATTTTCTAGAACTCACCATTTTTTTTATATTTTTTTTTATATATTAATCAATCTATGGAAGGTTATAAGATTTGAAAAAGCGATCTGTTGCCTTTTATTCAGGCAGGAGGTACCTCGTCACCAAGTTATATTTTTCAAAGAATATGATAGATTCCTCGTTTGAATTATTAAATTTACATAAGAAATCATAATTAATAATTATAATTAATTTTTTGTATTTAAAAGTTGATAATGACTGATTATCAATGCGAGGAAGATGGGCAGGCCAAAGTTAATTTCATATACTTTTTATGTTTATTTTTTTTGTCGGTGACCGAAAAACGATACGATCATCACCACCGCCCTATTTTTTGGCCTGTTTGTTTTGACTAATGGAAGCCCTCAGCTTATTGCTGCTCTCAGCTCCCAAGTTCAACGAAACTTCAAGTGGGTGGAAAGTTCCGTTTCCCGACACATTCTCATTCTATCTTTACTTCCCTCTCTATGCACGGTTCCTTTTCATCGCCAGGCCGAGGGCAGTGAATCTGCACCCTGGGTGATGCGCAGGTACGAGTACCGACAGTGGATAAATAACTCGTGGCGAGGGGGGGGATAAGAGACCCTCGGCGCACATCAACGAATCCAACTTTTAAGCAGATAATGAAATAATTGTTCAAGATTTTTTATGATGATCGAACTTATTATTTTAAAAAATATTATGCAATCTAAAAAATATGTATAATAAAAATGTTTTTTAATTTTGAATTGTACAATATTTTGAAAAACGATTTATAAAAAAATATAAAAATCATCCATATTTATAATTTTCTAATTTATTTTGACTATGAATTCTTAAATTATTTGTTAAGTAAAGATATATCTTATATGTATAAAAATATGATATTTTATGTTTTTTTTAATATTAAATTTATGAATAATGATAACACGACCTTTTCTTACATACTTAAATAAAGTTAAAGTTGAAATAAGTTTACAATGTAATCTTATTGATAATATGTTCCTTTTAAGAAAAATTATCAATTACAACTACATAAAAATAATTTATATTATTGTAATTAAAGTTAATATTTAAAGCTTCAATAGGTGCAAAAGAATGTAGCAAGTATTATTTGACACAATGTAATAAGTTTTTCGGAACATGTTTACTTTATTAAAGATGTATGAGTAGGATAATTTAATTAGTAGAATTTGCCTTGAACGTTCACTGAAGATTTAATTAAATTGATAAGCCGTATATAAATTGTTTCCAATAATTACTGACACAAATAATTGTTTTCCGAATTATATTACTTTAGAATATACTTACAATTACCGGAATCAAGGATAATGAAATCAAAATTTAGCAGCAATTAAACATTTATCAGTTGAAGTTTACGTATTGTCTGATTTATGAAGAAAAATATTGCTTTTATACAAATCTTACTCAAATTGATAATTATAGCTTTCTGCATTACGCATCATATATAATAGACTATAAGAGGTACTAAAACTTGTGTTTTTGATTTAAACTAATAAGTGTTTATTTACAAATAACAAACATTTTTTTCCATTTTCATTGGTAAATAAAATACTAATTTTGAAAACAAAATTTTTTACTTTTCGGTTTATAAAACAAAAATTAATGATAAAAATAATGTAAAAAATTAGGTTAATCATTAGTTTTTAAAAATATTTTCTGAAGGGAATATTTATTCACAATATATTTTTTTAATCTGGCTTATTTCAGGTTTATAGTTTTATAATTAATTGTTTATTATAACTTTCTAAAAAAAAAATTATAGTTGAATTATATAACTTCTAGTTTTAAAATAAAATTTTAATTAAAACTTTTATAATTTTTTCTTGATATATCTACTATTATTGCCGATGGACGAATACAAATGAATACATTAAAAAAGTATATATTAAAATCAGTCATCAATTGTTTTAATATAAACTAAAAAGTTTACAAATAAAAATAACCCAACCTATGACTATTTTTAAAGAAATAGAAAAAAATATTCAAAATTAAAATAATATAAAGTATATATTCTATTTGTGTAAGTATATTATTATATAAATAATTATATAAAGTATATAAATAAAAGTAGTTAATTTTACAACTAAAATTTTTTATTGAGTAAAAGACAGTATTAATTTAAATTGTTTTTCTAGAAATTTTAATGATTAATACCGTAGTATATCTTTGGGAGATTGAAAAATCTTTTATATAAACTATGTATACTTGTATTGCTCATTGAAACTTTTAAGTAGAGTAGGGCATGGCATCGTTGTACCTGTGCAATATTTTTATGCTTTGTTTTTTGCTCAATAGTAGTGGATATAAAAACAGACGAAGAAGAGAAAAAAAGAAACGAACGAATAGAAAATGGAAATAGGAAAAACCAAAAAAGGAAAACACAAAAAAAAGTTTGTCGATATTAAACATAAATCCATAAATCAGAAGCAATATCTATTCTACTAATGTTTATATTAAATTTTTAACTAAAAATTTTTTCACTACCAATCTATGTATATGAAAATAAAATGAAGAACTCAGAATATGAGTCGAATAATTTTTAGAAAGTACGTAGATATTCACTACTTCTTCAATTAGTTTTGAATGATTTGATATGTTTAATTTTTACATCTACAAGCTTGAGAAAATATAAAACCATTTAGTTGTCAGTATCGTTTCTTAAAATTTTTCTTTTATTTATCATCGATATTTATAAATAATCTTTAGAATAAACGCCTGTTAGAAAATTCTTGAAAGCTAGTGTTCACCAGGGACTGACGTCACAGTTATCCTCGTGCATTACAATCGCAAAAATCGATACATCGCGTATACGCATACGTGCATATATATATATATACAAACATTTAAAAATGTTTAGTATTGTTGTGAATACGAACATATACATTAAGGTATGTTTATCAAGGATAAGTATATAAGTCTAATGTACATTTTTAAAAATGATAGCAATTAAATTTTGTTACGTGCAAGAAAAATTGGACATTATGTGATGAAACTTATCTGGAACTTCAACAAGTCTATCTGTTATAAGAAGTTACAATGAAGCTTAATCAAATACAATTATTGACTAATTAAATTCTAAAGGATTAAGTAACCAACCGTCGTTTCCGTCGTTGTAGTTGTCGCGCTCCTATTATCCCTCATTTTGAGAGGAACAATGACACCGGCATACTCTTAGCTCTCAACAGAAAGTTATAGTTATTCTTCAAAAAGTTAATGAACAAGAATCTAGCTAGCATTTGCACTTTTGCATATTTTTTTTCTGTTTTGGAAGGATGCAAATTAGGTCGAACTGCACACAATGCACGCGGCGTAAATAGTAAGAGTTACAACGCGATAAGAAATAGAAAATACGAAGATTGAACAGAGACTGAAAAGTGAATAGTAGTGACCGAGTAACTACTAATGCTGATTTCATCTAATGCGCATGCACCACTTACACGTATTTATTAGATCCGTTTGTATTTATGGTTGAGGGGTTCTACGTCTGAGCATGCGCTAAAACACCTGCTTTAGTGTTCTTTCAACTGTGGGTCAACTTTGCAAATAAATATTTACAATCTTGGTCTCTAACATTTCTATATTTTATACCATATAATTTTATTTTCATTTATATGTCTAATTTTTCTTTTCAATTATAATTGTCGTATAGTATTTCATATGATTGAAAGGAGTACGAATAAATATTGAAATTTCAATAATTAGACGTATCGTATAACAAAAATTTGATTGTCTCACATATATGCTTTAACGTGTGAAGAATTTAAAAAAATTATTTATTTTTTTCGTCGAGTTTGTTTATTTTGCTGTTTTATTTCTTACTTTCATAATAATTAATTTTTTATAAGTATATTGAATGGACTCTATAATTAAGTAGATTAACTTTTTTTATTTTACAATATAATTAATGATGCAGTTTTTGTAATAATTAAAATTTTTAAATAGAACTGGAAATAATAAAAAATACCAAAATCAATAGCGAAATATTAAAATCAATCTAAGAATGATTTTTTACACTTGGTGTTAATATTTAATACCAACAGATAATTTTTAATAGGCTATGTGATAATTATATTGATTAAAAAAAACTAATAAATTTATACTTAATTGAAAAAAGAAAGTAGTTATAATAATATTATTGATTTAATTATTAATTAATGCATATAATTTGGAAAGATATTTATTAATAACTTTTATTAATTTTATTTATTAATTTATGCTGTATTTTGTTATAATTTCCGAATTACATGCAAACAGATATAGATTCCTATAATATATAAATTTTTTTTATCATAAAATTACACTGTAATAATTTAATATATTTGTCATTTTATATAAATATGCCAATTTGTAACAATATATACTTTTAGTGTTAAATGTTTCAATATTTTTAAAATATTTATATATAAGAAATAAACTATTAGTATTAGAAATAAATCAGAAATATTAAACATTAATTATTAAAAAGAAATCAACTATATCATTTCACGTTTGTTAAATTGATTTATGAATTCATAAATTATCTTTATCTGTAAAATTTACGTATATAAGATATATTTAAATAAAAAATTCCATTATATGTGTTTATTTCATAGGAATGTTGATGCTAACGTGAATTATTTAATAAAACTTTATATTATTGTTAATTCAAGAAAATCCACCCGAAAAGAGAATTACAGCATCTTATAGTAGGCAATTATTCTGCTTCATTAACCGTGCTAAAATATCAACAATATACAAGCATTATATATGTATCTAATAATAATTATAAAATAATTATAAATAACTATAAAATAATTATATAAATCATACTTAATACAAAATTGTAAATTTTATTTAATATTGTATAATATTTAAAAAAAAATTAAATTTATGATATACAATAGTTAGAGTGTACTTATATTTTTATATTGCAAAACTTCTGAAGTTATATTACCATAATTTTCAAAATTATCTTAATATAAGTGTATAATATTTAGAATATTAAAAAATACATTAGTAATTTATTTACTTTATTTCGTCATTAAAGAGTTCGATATTTGAAATTTGAATGCATTTCATGTTATGAATTGTAAAAGTTATATGAACCAGTTTATAAGTTTCTTAATTACAAATAGGATAATTGCATTATTCTTTCTATTTTTTTTCAGCTAAGAAAAGCCTAATCTTGACTTATGAACTTTTAAAACAAATTTTCTTCGTCTAATTTCTCATTAAGGTTATTTATTGTAATAAATTTAGCCTTTTTTAATTTAATAATATGAACGTACATCTTGTAACCTATTATACAAACTACTTTTTATAATAGAAGCCTTATTTTTTAAAAGACGATTATAATATATCTAATTATATAGAAACTACTTACCTAATTTTGAATATAAGATAAAATTTTAAGATAACTTATTTCAATTTTATTATTAATATTATATTTATTACCTGTAGGGTCGAAGAGTTCGGGACATAAGACGAGAGTTTTTACAAGTCAAACACAACGTGTGCAAGACTAATTTAAAAAGAAATGTATTTATTATTTTAAAAAGTGGCCCTCCCCTAGTGGAAGAAGAAAAAAGTGCTTATTATAAATTAATATCGCCTAAATTAAAATAAATATCGATTAAATATCGAATTCATAAATTTATTTGTTTACATATCTGCTTATATTCATAAATATCCTACTCAAATTTTTCTACAAGGTGTTAAGGAACTTGGATTTCCAACAATAATATAAGTCAAAAATTAAAAAACTAGTAGTTATTTAATATTTGATTTGATAAAAAATGTATTTAATAAATTTTTTATATAATTATATAAAAATTAATTTTTTTATACAGATGTCTAATTAAATTCATTTTACTAATTATTGGAAGGGATAGAAAACATTCCCTTTAATTTACAAAAAAAATTAGAAATAAAAATATTTTATAGTTTTTTATTAACCAAATATTAGTATGAAATGCTTTATATTTAATTAATATTTAGTATAAATTTTAATGTGCACCGTTTTCATTTTTACTATATTGTATTACAATAAATCATAATTTTTAAAATATATGGATAATTCTTATTTAATGAATTAAATGCTGTAAAATGACGTTAAAATAAAATATTTTTTATATTTCTGTAATCAATTCGTAAGCAAATTTTTTTATAAATAGTAATATATAAAATTTAGCATATGATTCATTATACGCGAAATCGCCACGCAGGACTTATTTCAGAATTTTGAAGAGTTATGAGATTAGCTCCTGAATCCGAGTTTAAAACTTTTGTTGATTTTTATCTCCCATATCGTCTCTGCTGCTTTCATTTCATCACTACGGCTTGCTTGTATGCTAAGTGCTGATTGATCAGGCAAAGTACCTTAGTTGCGATGGGAATCACAAAATTCTAAGACTCTCAGTTTAATTAGTATTCGTCAATTTAATTCGAGAATATTTTTATAAACTAATAAAAATTTGAAATGGTTTGTATTTAAATTGTTTACCAAATTTTTTAAATTCCTAAAAATTTGTTATATTAGCAGATACGTATTTAATATTGTAATATTAAATATAATATTTTTACAATTTTTTATATATGTTATATATATATAATATGTATAAAAAATGATATATAGAAAATAAAAAGTCAGTTTATCTTCGAATGATTTATAAAATCTACGTATATACTTTAAAGCCGGTGGTGTGGGTGCGTAAATTTATAGTTAAGAAAATATTAATAAATTGGTAAAGTAACGTTAAATTGAAGATTCAGAAAAGAAGGTTTATTATTGTAACATAATAAGGTAGTGCAAATGTATATTTGAAATTTTAATGAAAAACAAAAAAAAATATAGTAAATGACGAGTAAAAAGATATTATTTTAATGTATGTATATTATCTCAATCTATCCTTCTTTTATATTCATTAGTAATGAAAAATAAAACTAAACAATTTCACTTTTTCTCGACAGCTCAATTGAATCTAAGGTTATATGTATGTGTATACACGATAATAAAAATATATTTTTATTCATATTATAAAACTATAATTGATATACTCTTAATAAACATGTATTTCGGAGCTATAGATTACCTGTATAATAATCTCTATAGAGCACAAATGTCATCAAAAGAATAGTGAATTCTAGAAAGGAAAAGAACGAATATAATACTTAGTAAAAACTAAATATTTTTTACACATTTAGAGTTATTTATTTCGTTTTGTATAGATACAGTATACAATATCTACGTAAAAGACTGTAACAATGAAAGCGAGAGCCGAGTATAAATGAAATACTTTTAATTTTGATCGGTATATGACTCACCATTCATCACCATTCACTCAGTTTTTGTACATATATTGTTAAGCAACCATTCTCCATTTAATTATTTTTTAAAATATATTTTTATATTACTAATTTCTTTTCATAGAAATGAATAATGATGATATTTCATTTGCCTTTCATCTATACTTTGTTACGCTATTTTGTGTACATGCGTATATGTTAGTATAGATAAATATAGACTTATCTAATAATTTTTATATTGACCTTATTTTGTATTAAATATTCATCTTGACATATTATTTATTAATCGGTATACTATGTTTTATTATGTATTATAAAGTTGAAATTTATATCTATTAGCAAATATTGAAATATTATTATTTAAATATTAAATATTATTATAGTTATGAATAATTAAAATACATGTCCTATACAAATTTATCATAAAAATGTGTACTGTATTATATAATACAAAATCTATATACATACACCATATACTCAGACCATATACCAAAAAAATATACTCAGAACAAAAATATTTGAAGCAATATAATATCGAATCCATCAATTTTTATTTTATATAATTAGTTAAATTCTTATATCATTTTATTCTTCTATAATTAAAACTGAAATTTGTTGTACGTTTTATTAATATTTAACCGCAATAAGTCTCAATTAGCATAAAAATTATTTTTTCCAAAGAAACAAAATTAAAGATTGTGGCCAATCGGTTATATTTGTAAACAATCAAAATATTTCAAAGTAGTAAAAAAGTAGATAAAATAAAATATAAAATACGAAATTAAATCTTTACTTATAAACGTAAAGTATACAAAGAAAAAATCAAAGATAATCAAAGATCAAAGATCAACCGTTTATAGAAGATTTTAAAAATAATAACAAGTTAAAATAATATTTAATTAGAGATATAATAACTCGGAATTTATAAAAGTGAAGAGCGAATAATGGAAACATCTCCATATAATTCATAGGATATTTACCTTGTTTGATATAAAAACTATGTGCACAATTGAAATACAAGAGCTAAGAGGAGTTTCATTTTTCTCTCTCCGTTAGTTATTAATCAAAATGAAAATATCTGTCATTATCCGTTTGTCGGCAAACAAGACATTCTTTTATTTACCGACAATCAGGGAGGAAAGTTTTTGTCAAGTGACGCCATCAAAAGCCCTTGCGCACGCGCTATACGATATCATCCTTGAAACGTCTTCATTTTAGGATGCTACTGTTTGAGTTTAAGAGCTGATATAGCTGATTTTCCTCTTTTGCTTTCCTTTCCACAATATCGATATATCTAAAACTTCTCTACCTTCTTTTGTCTCTCTCTATCTCTCTCTCTCTCTCTCTCTCTCTCTCTCTCTCTCTCTCTCTCTCTCTCTCTCTCTCTCTCTCTCTCTCTCACAACGAAGTAAAGGCGTCTCGTGTGTGCTTTTCTCCCACGCTAGTGACTTCTAATACAGTTAGTCTGTAGGTCAGGATTATATTTTATTATCGTAACTAGTATCCATTAAGTTGGGGTCAGAAGGAATGAGACTCGTCGGTAATTAACCGGACATAGAGTTAACGCCCGTTCGCTGACGGTGTCGACTTTCCTAACAGATCGATAGCGAAAATATTCGTATGCGCTGTACTGCCACGGTATAAAGAAAACGTTGCTTTTGAAGGTGCGGTGACCCTGGTCCACGACTCTTATACATCATGCCTGCTGGCCCACTAAGATCGGCCGAACTCCGTATGGATCCACGGGATCTACCTGTAGCTCCATATAAATTACAAAGTTCTGAAGGAGCCAGCATCCAAACTTCTACCATAGGTTTTCATCTTACGCAGGTCAGTGAATTATCTACATAAGAAGATGCCAGCATTGTGTACTATACTATACCCTTCATTTTTTGGAATGATCTTATTTAGGACATATTATAACCGTTACAGAATTAATTAATATAGAAGGTTTAAACATCGTTTATAATTAACATATAATAACGGCGGTTGTTACATAAATTCATTTATATTATTACATAAATATATTTTAGTATACACATATTCAGTATATAAAAAATAGTAATAAATATGTAAATTTTAAAGCATGGAAGATCCTTTATAGTTTCGTTGATCTATTACTTAATATTTGAAAATTTTATTTATTTTCAGATTATAATTTCAACTGAAATAAAATAGAATATATAATATGATTAATTTAATGATATAAGTTAAAAAATTTATTTAAACCATTCATCTATAAATAAAATACTTTTAATAATATTTTATGTATTATGTAAATGTTGAGTATTATGTTTTATACAATACATAAAATACAATAGATTATTTCCATTTTTTACTACTATTGCAATATCGTACTTCTTTTACACATTTTTATATCATTTTTATATCATTTTTATATCATTTATAGATATTTATATACTTTAAATATATTACACAAGTAATATTAAGATAAATATTTATTTCATTTAATAATGATATAATACATAAATTTATTTTTGCATAAAACTAGTATGCACAATAGAAATATTTATTTGATCATAAAGTTGACATTATAATTTTATAACAAATGTATTATTTTTGTATTTACATTAAATTATGCAATATACATATATATATATATATTTATTATGTGCCTTTACATATGGCTGAACAACATGATTGAAGATTAGTTTTCTTAATGGATTTATAAATAAAGTTAGGCTGTTTAATATTAAATTAGAATGGAACATTTATACTTTTATTTATATTTTATTAAAAAAATAAGATACCATTTATTAAAGTAATAAAGATTTCCTAAAATTAATGTAAATTCTTAAAACTAAGATAGCTTAAAATTAATTTTTCCCTCGATTTTGCGAATATTTACGAATACACTTATAAAATATGATTTTACGAATGCACTTATTATATCGTTGAGTTCGAGTTAAGAATTTAAAAATTAATCTATTTTCTTAGCTGATTATATTGAAAAACACTTGTACATTTAAAGTGAATAAAAATAGATTAATATAATATTTATTTTTATAAATCAATGCATATATAGATTTACATGAATATAACGAGGATATTGTTAAAATTTTCTTTTGATTTTCAAAAATATTTCAAAAATAAATTTATCATAAAATTAGAAGTAAAATTTTTAAGTTGACGTTTTATAAAACAATACTAAAGTAATCATATAACGCTAGAATTTAACGTTAATTCAGAAGTTTGTAAACCATGCAATGTAAAAATAATCATTCTTTAAGTATTTTAATATATATTCTATTCATAATAAACGAAAATAATAAAATATTGTATATTTCTAAAATATCGAGTTGAAGATGAGATCGGCACTTGTACAAAATTAATAAATCAGTAATATAAATTCTTATGAAATATAAATCAATGATAAAATATAATATTTACAATAATATAGAAAGGAATGCTATTTTTTTTAAACTAAATTTTATTGTTAACAGTAATAAAAAGTAGACCTCTTATAAAGACTAAAGGATATTCAGAACCAAAATATACATTAATTTAAAAAATGTAATTAATTAAATTTATAACAATATTTAAGAAATATAAATAATTCCTCTTTCATTTCGTTAAAATATTTTACTTAAATATTATATAAATTCAAGTACTAAACAATAATTTTTAATTTAATATAATTCGAACTATGTATATAATGATTTTTCTATCCCTATAGGTTTATTAGTCATGATCGTGATAATCCGAGCCTATTTTTGTTTATTCTTTTATTCATATTTGCCGGCACAGGTAGATGTATCAACACAGGTCGATCTTAATGATGGAAATAATTTTCAACGGAGTATAACGCCCCTTTACTCCCGTGAGGATATTAAGGAACAGTACTGTATAACAAATCGTCAACTTGTTGCGGTAGAAAAATCTGCTGGTGGCATATTTGGTTGCCTTACAAGTCGTGGGCCTTCGCCTTGCAGTTCTTCAACCAAGACGTCAATTCTCTCAGCGTGCGTGCGCAGTGCTCCTAGTGATGAAAATCTTTTTGATGCTCCTTATCCCAACCCTCATCAGATGCGTTCCCATAATCAAACAGCCTCTTTGAGAATCATGTATCAACAACCATATTCAACATATCCGAGGCATCCAGCGAGATTCGACAGCTACGGATGTTATTCTCACGACAATGAGGACGACAGGATTAAAAGAAGACCCAAATCTTTTTATTCTGTTGCAGACCATAAAAGGTACAGACAAAATCTAACAAAATTAATTATTGAATTAGTGAATTGTAATTATTGTATTTATTGTATTTATTGTATTATTGTATTTATTTCTTCTAATATACAATAATAATTACAAAATGTAAAAATTATATTAAAAAAACTATATCCCTGAATATTTGCTTATATGTACAAATATTTATTAATAATTCTTCACAATATAAATGAATTAATTTTCTTAATATATTAATTATTTAGTATTAAAAAATGTTCAAGGAAATAAAATGAAATATAAAATTTATTTATCTACTATTGTGGTATAATATATTTTTAAAATTAGTTTTTATAATACTATAGAATAAATAAATTTTTGAAATTTAATAAACGTGTGGTCTATTTATTTAAAAAAAAGAAACAGTGCCTTAAGACTGTCTCGTATTTTAATATGATAAAAAGAATTTAGTAGTAAAAAGTAGTAGTAATATTTATTATACTTAAAAATTTGCTAAAATATTAAGTTTTTAATCTAGTTAGAATTAAATTATGAGTTTAATATAAAATTAATCTATCACAATAAAAAAAATTTATTTTTTGAACTTTCTCACATTCATAGATATTTTTCTGAATAGAGTACTGAAGATTTACAATTGTTTACTAATTATATGCTAGTTTTATTATAAGCCCATTACTAACTTACAAATAAAAATTTATCGATTTTAAAAAGTAATAAATTTTTTTATAAGCTAAATTAAATCTGCATAATAAATTATACATTGTTTTAATCTACAATTATAAATAATGTAGGCTGAATATAAAAATTTATTTTATATATATTTAGATTTAAATTTTTTAATTCATTCTATTATAAATTAATGTAAATGTAATAAATTTAAATAACTTTTTTTACATACTAAGCTTCATTTAATATGTACAATAAAATTTGATAAAAAAATTTAAGTGCAAATATTCATAGAAAATTTAAAGATAATATAAAATATTATTCATATTTAATGATAGATTACAAATTAAAAATAAAAAAATATATTTTCACATACTTTACGAGTGAATGCGTATATAGTATGCGTATATAATATAAAATTGGTTGTATACACATATTTATTTTATGGGTACAATGTAGATATACATGGCTGCCGGAGGATGAAGATTCAACGAGGATGGAAGGACCTCGATCAGTTTTGCCTCCTTTATTCCAACAAAAGCCTTCAGCACTCCATACTGAACAGCAGCAGCAACAATCTACAACAAAATCAAAGCATGTGAGTTTCGCTAGATCTCACACGCTGACTTCTTTTGATGTATCACATACCGAGAGTCCAATACGACCCCACAACCAGGAACGACTGATAGACTCCCAGCCAACGGTCCATTGCTCTATGGCGGCACTTCTAAGAATAACGAATTCTTTTTCACAGCCTGAAGCTCGCATCTTTGTTCTCGGTAATTTTTTAATCTCATTATCTTCATTATTTTTATGTTTTATCGAATAATAATCGATTGTAGATTATATTAATGAAATCAAAAAAAAATATTTTTAGAGTTGTTGCACTTGTAACTATATTAAAATATTTATCATACTAATTATTTTAAGGAAAAAGTGATTTAACTTTCACATATGTATACGTTCTCTATATGATGAAAACCGAAGAATGGCCATAAAAGTTTTACGATAGTAAATTAATGTTGCAATGATAAATATAGAGAACAATAGCTTTTAGAAATTGTGAATGGATTGTATTTCATTCCAAACTTACCTGTATATTTGAAAATTAGTTTGATTGAAGTTATAAAAATAACCCACCATGATCCTACTTACACATTAAGTGTATGTGTAATTATGAGGACAATAAAAAAGAAATAAAAAGAAGAATAAAGAATATAAGTAAAAAGAAAACATTTTTTTTATGATGCTACTTTCAACACATTACTATTAAGATATTATTATTTTAATTTACTTAAAAATAATTATTTAAAATGAACAAGAGCAATTATGTAGTTAATTATTCACTAATAAAATACTTCAAAAACATTATGTATTAAAAGTTTTAGTAATACGTTTGCATATTAAAAATATAAAGCCTTTTCTAAAATTTATTTTCTAAATAAACATTTTTGATACAACTGTTATTTGTTAGAATTATTGGAAACCATGATAACTCAATATCTGTATTCTAAAATAATGATTGTATGTAAGTGCATATATATTATTGACAATATAGAAAAGCAACCTAAGCGGGGTACGATGAAAGCACAAGCTACGCAAACGGATATCGGTCCTGGATTGCGTGGACGGATTGCACCTGTTATTCTAAGCCCGCGCACTATACACCGGGTGAAAATGGTATCACAGGGTGCCCAGACAAACGGCATTTTCAATGGACGTAAACTGACAAAAAGCTACTCTGAAGCTGGGCAACTGAGCTTCGGTCCAACTGACAAAGAAGAAAACAGCGAACACGAACCTCTTCAGCGTACACAGAGTGAAGAACCACCGAAGTCACCTTTTGTTATCAATACTCCTATATATTCGCCGAAGTTAAAAACTGAACTACCTAAAGGAGATGCAGATTTTGATGAGCGACTGGTGAGTTAATTTCTCTATTGTCGTATACCTTGATCCAAACATTTATAATTAATATATGTATACAAATATATGTTCTATAATATTAGATTGATTGCTTACATTCGAAATATTAATATTAATGAAAATTATTTATAGGTATTAAATTTATATCTATTCAGAATTATATAAAATGTTATTCAAATTTAAATTGTAATTATTTTTACATGGTTCCGCATTATAAAAGAAAAGTAAACACAAGCATAAATGTAATATTTAATATCGATTATTAAGAGAACAAATACTACAAGAGAACAATACAAATGTTTACACTATTTAATGATATTTAAATGTCTTGTTAGATAATATTGAGAAAATTTACTCATTTTGTTATAAATGTTATATGATAGTTAAATCTTATGTATATGCATAATTATATATAATGACTGACAAAAGTACTAGAATTATTAAATTTGTTTTAATAATTAATAGAAAATGATATAGAAAACTATATTTATCCTAAATAAAGACATTTATAAAAATTATATATTTTAAAACAGATATTAAGATTTACATTTAACAATAATGTTCGGGCGTATAGTTGTGGAGCTAGACGCGTTGTACAAGGGTTGCGTTAACAAGCCTTGATATTTATTAGTTAATGTTGTTTTCGGGTAATCACAAAAGACAAGAAGAAACTGTATAGTGGTTAGAATTAATTTATTTGTAGAATTTTGAGTAACACTGTGAATAGAGTAGACTTGGGTCTTATCACATTAGCTGATTATGAGCCTTAGTAGTAGTCTTGTTGAAGGAAGGGAGTGTACTGGCGGTCCTTTTTTGTATTAATTGATAATTAGTTATTTAGGTGGCATGCCAATCGCCGGGTAGTTGGCGCCTAATTGCGCAGACCGAAGACAATTGATTCCAAGTCATACGATTAGTTAATTTCCTGAGCAGGTTTGTAATTTAGTCAAGACGAAAAAGAGGTCGTCTTGACGATTTGGTTTAAAGGGCGCTTTGCGCCGTAACAATAATAAAAATTTTGTTGTAATACATAAATAGGAATTAATTTTTATTTGAAATTAATGAATTAAATTTATTTTTATTTTTAGTTTTAAAATACTCTGTATCAAATAAATAAAATTTAATGAAAATTTTGATTGACATATAATTGACATTAATAATCAATATCATTTTAAAATTGAAAAACTGTTTAACATTGTTATATTCTTCAAATGACAAAATATTTTAATGACAAATAATCTTTTTAATCGCAGGGAAAAATGAAGGAACTCAAGTTGGATGATGAAGAAATATTAATAGACTTTAAACCTGCTCCGGTGTCACCTAATGCACAAGCGTTACTTGATGAAATGGTACGACCTTATCGACGATACATTATGCTGCAGAAGACCCTATCTGATGGTGAAATTCCAGTCGAAAGACGAGAATTGATCAATGAAACTAGTGAATCGAATTATCCTCATACATGTTCGAGAAATTATCAGGATCCATGGAACAGAAAATTGCATGCACCCCTGCAATTTTCCTCTACACCAGAGGATCTTTCTTTTCTTAGAGTTATTTCACCATTAAATGATCATAATGATGAAGTATGTAATGCAACATTGCAGTGCAATATTTCACAATACTAAATTAAATTATAATATCCTTAGTTCAACAAACTTGCATCTAAAATATATAAATTTTATTTACTTACATTATTATTTTTGTATTATTAGTATTCATTATAAATGAATATAAAATAAATCTAGTAAAAAGCATGTAAATGTATTTGTTAAATCTTAGTTTAAATGAAGTTTCGTGCATAAAGTTTAATAGTAGAAATTACCTATTATTCTTCCGCTATAAAAAATTTTGATACAAAAAATATGACAATCATGTAAGATTTTTTCTGTACTATTTTACAGATGATGATTTACTTTTACTACTAATGATAAGTTTCAAAAACATATAAAATTATAATGTGTAATTCTGTCATATAACATTATGTAGACAGAATCAAATATAATTTATTAATTTAAATGAATTTATAATACTTATTGTACTTATTCTTTTTTAACAAGTATTTATTTCCTGAAGATTGGATTTACAGATAATTATGAGCATATTTATTGATATTTTAGGAATTCCATGAAAATTTTATTCATCGAGGACTATGTCGAAAAAGAAGTGTTTCACTTGAAGATGGAGTACAAATTGATTTAGTAAATGAATATATTCTACCAAGATCACTTCCAACATCACCAACATCATCAAACTTCTACACAGGTTCGTATGATTTTGAATTAATTCGTGAATTAATAGATAAATTAATGAATACTAAAATAATTTTAAGATAATTGAATCTCAAAAGTATTAACTTACTCTATTATATATAATGATAAGATAGTAATCACACATTTCTTTTGATTAATTATTTTATTTTAATTTTCTAATATTAAATAAATTGTTTATACTAGATCTTTCCTTTAAAGAATTTTTAAAATATATTGTATAAGTGTATTTTTATGCTTTTGAAAAAATTTGCAGTATATTATTACCATATACTGAGGCAAATTAATGTAAATAATCTTAATTTACACACGCACACACACACACACACACACACATATATATATATATATATATATATATATAGATATCTTGCTGGTAATGAATAATATTGACTAAGCTTTTCCGATAAATTAAATTTAGAGAACAAGATTTTTTAGTAATAGAAAATGTGCGTATTTGAACCGAACGCTAGTATCAACTACTAATATATGTTATGTTATTAAATCAAGTGTATTTAATAGTATCATTTAAGGATTTTATCATTCATTTGGAAATTTATTTTACTACTATGAAATTATTTTTCAACTGATCAAAATATAATAAATATCAATAATAATTTAATTATTCATTCATTAATTGTAGAAATCGAAACTATTTACTTTTTCATCTATATAAAAAAGGTGAAATAATCCATTAAATGTATGAATAGGATCACTTACAAGCATATCCTGTATTTTTAACAATTCACTATATAACCAATTTCATTAATTTTCTTTTTACTTGAAAGAATACTTATTACTAATGACATTCTTTAATTTAATTGCTTTTTAATTTAATTTAATTGATTCTAATTTAATCGCTTTACAATTTTAATTTACGATTGCATCTATATACTATCTGGAAGAATTATAAAGAATTTTCTTTTACCTTTATAATATTTTATTGTATTTTATATTGCAATTTACTTATTTTTAGTTTTACTCTTTTGACAACAGTATATATAAGTATATAATGATTAATCTAAATCATACATTTTATTCATTATTTATTATTCATTGCTACATTATTTCGTTATATAATTTTAATTACAATTATTAAATTCTTTATGAATAAAGTATGATTTATTATGTCTTATAATGAATTTAAAATACCATTATTGGTTCATATATAGGAAATTTTAAAAGGCCGAATTAAAAAATATACCTTCATTAATTTTTGTACACGGGAATCCTATCACATTTTATTTCGAGTAACTTCCTAGTGAACACCAAATCCCGAGATCACAGCGACGATATGTGGAACGAGTCTCAAACAACGGTTTTGCAGGCTGAATCACTCACCCTTCGAACACCTTCTTCTAAACGTCGTCATCTCCTTATTCTTCAGCATCAACAACAATCATCAATGGATACAGATACCCTAGATATCGAAACTGATTTGAGCGTAAATCCATCTAGTCCACAGATACAAATCGAAACTTCTACTCCGATTACAATTACTTCTAGGTAATTCTATTTATCTACCACCCACTACTCTATTATTAATAAATAAAAGAAATCGTTTAATAATAAAGCTATTATTATGGATGATTTTTTGTTGAATCCTTAATATTTAATCTTGTATTAATATAAATGAATTATAATAATTTATTTACATATGAATTCATTATAAGTAAGAATAAAATTAAAAAAAAAAAATAATAAATATAATGATAAAATAAAAAAACATTTAATTATTCCAATTCTATTAATTATCAATATTTATTAAATATGTGATTTTTTATATATAGAGAGAATAACGTATTTTACAGCGATATCAAAACATTTCATAATAACTTAATAAAACAATTTCAACTAAGTTTAACATTTTTTATAACTACAGATACTATTATATGTATATATATTTACTATAATTACTATATGTAAATATAGAACTGTAATTATATCTTATAAATACAATTATTATTATAAAATTTTTATATTTTTCTATAATAAAATAAAGAACAAATAATATTTGAAGATAAGTTTTTAATTTAATTTAATAATAAAACTGAGAAAATATGTATTTATATAGTATTAATACTATACATTCAAGTACAAACGGCCGGCCACGGAAAGGATTTTTACGACGCGATCTTGGGTCGTCGGTCTTACAGTTACAATCTGAATCACCCATTGAATTTGGGCTCAATAGATCTGCAAATATATCGATTGTTCCGACTACCGGTATCTCAACAACAACCAACTCGTTATATTTACCAACACCTCTTTCCGGGCCCATTTCAGCGATCGCCATAGCTACAGATAATTCCTTCGAGAATACCAGTTCGATTTATAATCTAGCTAGAAGCGAAGTAAGTCGTATTATATTGATTAATATTTAAACTTCTTTAAGTTTGTATAAAAACGAAACATTACCATTACCTTCTAATACATTATAATTAAATTTTAAAATTTAAGACGAGGGGTTTTAAAATAAATTTATATATCGCAACTATTATTATTATTATATTATGAATCGTTATAACAAACAGATCATTAACAACTTCTAACTACAAAAGACTTGATTATAAATACCGATCTTCTATTTTTAAGAAATCTAATTAATTTTCTAACGAAAAGTATAAACGTGAGTTTCTTTCATTCAAACTTATTGCGATTAATTTTTTGCAATCATATTGCAGTGGTATTTTTATTATACCATAATAACAAAATTGAAATATCTAATTTTTAGTAAAGTAAGAAATACTTATGGCGTGATGGTATGGTAATGTATCTTTCACACTTCTCGTATTAAAATAACGCAGTCTTTAATAGTATATTATTGTTTTAAATTTTTTTATCAGAAAGTAATTCATAAAAAATAATTGATGAAATTTTTAAATTGTTATCAGGTATAAAAAAAAATTCATTTACAAAGTAAATATTTTTATCTTGGAAATAGATACATCTTTTATACATTATATTTTATACTTTTAAATATTATTTTATTATTCATAAAAATACTTTTTTTAAATTAAAAGGCATAAATTTGTATTTAAAATTATCAAATAATTTAAATATATAGAACTAATCAATTAGTACGAACTTAATATGAAAAAATTAATATATACAATTACAAATAATAAATTAGACTATTATCGAAAATTAGGTATTCAAGTACTTAAAAATATATTAAAATTGCACTATATTACGCAGCCACTACGATCTCCTATAAGATCAACAAGTAGCAGTAGTTCCGGTAGCTATGATCTTGAAGACTCAATGCCTGATACTATTCAAGAATTATTCAAGCCTTCAATGCCTGGCAGTGTTGCAGATCAGCAAGTTAGTATCTTTATAAGTTAGTTATTATATAAAGAATTATCTAATATATAAAATATATATCGATTCACTAATTTTTTATTTCGGATTCTTATTTATTCCACGTAATGATAATATTTGGATATTAAAATAACCAAATAATTATTATTCAATTACCTTTATAACAATTTTATATTATATAAAAAAATTTAGTAGTATTATTCGAAGTTTTATTATTAATAGAAATTAGACATATAAATAAAAAGTAAGATATTATTTATTTGTTTATTTTGGAAAAATATAAAATGATGAAATTGCTTATATTACAGGAGGGTCATCAATCATCTTCTGGTGGTTACGCAGAATCACCAACAGAACTTCAAATTTGGTCCGAAGAAGAATGTTATCGCCAAAAGAAGAGCTTGATTCTCGATTTTCTTTCAGGAGAAGAACTTATAAATGGTCCAGACGAATTCGATTTGGTTGTAACGAATCCAGCTTCGACAATCAATGAGGTGCTTGATCTCTCACCGACTTATGGACATCGATCCCGAATCAAATCTGCGACTATTCGTTCTTCCTATCGGAACAATAAGTGTCGCTCATTTGAAACATCCGAGTCTTCTATTCAGTCACTGTCAACAGCAGCTTTGTTCCAACATCAGCTAACACAAAATTCTCAGAAAAAAGAACAGCCAGATGAAGTCGGGCACGTGCAAACCAGTGACGACTCTAGTTGTGGCCATCATTGTCATCTGCATAACCATAATCAACATTTCCATATAAACCGAGAAACTAGTGAATCTATTACTGGACGGTATAGGAGAACGAGGGAAAGTTCAAGAAGGAAGAGTAACTCGCATGCATCGGCTAAGCTCCGTAGTAACGAGGTACAATATTATAAAATCTAACTTTTTCAGTCTGTGTTGAACATTACAATCGATAAGACTTCCTTCTCCCAACCACAATTATAATTTAAAAGTTTATTTATCAACATTATTTACTTAATTGCATCGGCGACTTAAATTTCTTTTAATTATATTTTTTAGATGTTTTTAAAGTATATTATTTCCAATATAAACTTCAATTTTAAACTCGAATTATAAAATTATTTAATTTGCCAAATTTAATCGTGCGTAAAAAAGATTTATTTTTATATTTATTTTTTGTATATAAAATATAAATATGTTATAAAATTATTTTGAAATAACTTTATCTTTTTTATTAATATTTAATGTTTCATGGAAAAATACATATATTAAGGAAATAAAAATATAAAATAAATATATAGAAAATTAATTACATAATAATACCAGTAATAACATGTTTCAATCAAAATAGAATACTTACTATCAAAATGTATTTTACATTAATCAGTGCAAGTTTCAAAATTATTGTTATCGTAATATTTTCTTGTATAAAATGTAATCAATAATTCTAAGATATTAAATAGTAAAAATAATGAATAATAACTCAAAAAAAATTTTATTTCTCTACAGATTTTGAAAACTAACATTACCTTCAATAATAAATATATATATATATATATATATATATATATATATATATATATATATATATTTGTATTTAATTTAAATAAATATAATTTTGCTTAAATTGCATAAATTTTTACATGTATTATTAAATATAACTGTATAGAATTACATAAGAAATAATATTAAAAATAACGTTTCTGAATTTTAATTATATTTACTAATAATGTACCTATGTATTTAAAAAGAATATTTTACAAACAAGATTGTAAGTTATATTGATACTCTTTGTGGTCGAAGAAATGAAGTCATTAAATGAATTACTATTCTTAAATAAAAAATTTAAGTATGTGAAGATAATTGTAATTATCACATGCTATTTAATAAGTAAACTGCATTTTATAAATATAATAAAATTTTATAAATATCTATATTTTAAATCATTTAAAATTTATAAAACTTAATATAATCAAATAAGACTCCGAAATTATATTTTTAATTTTATTATACTCATTAATGAAATGTCATTGTTATTATAATAAACTATATATAAACTGTAATTCAATAAGAATATATAAATATTTAATATAATTTTAATATAAATTGATCAAAATAGATAAATAGATATTAAATAAAATGTATCGTGCTTCTCACACTCTTAAAGGATATAAGGTATTGCCTAAAATCAATAAAAAAGGTACTGAATAATTATAATTTAGACCACTAGGTAGGTGATTTTGATAAAAATATTATTATACATTGTTGTAACGGTATAAATAGAGAAAGAATTAATATTTAAGCCTATCCTTTGCCATAGGATAAGAATGCGGCTTTAACAGGGAGTTTGCCACGTCGGCGTTCTCGGGCTGTTGAGTATATGTGTTCTAATCGGCTGAGCATGGAGACTGGTAGTCGTTACAATAAAAATTCAGGACACAATACCCGTTCACCAATCATCATCAAATATTCGAGTCCTGAGGTTAGGCTCAAGGCATTTTCGGCTGAAAGTCTGAGATCAGTCAGCCCCGGTAGCGACAGTGTTTTTTACAATGTCGAGGATGGTTATTTGGATCGTGGGCACTGCCACCATTGCGGGCGGGAGGTCCTTCTTATTTATTAATTTTTCATCTCTAATATTTAACATAAAGATAAATTGTATACAAGACTTTTACTATAGTTATATTTAAAACATCTGAATCTTACTATAAATCTGTTCTTTAATAAACGAGTGGTAATTAAATAGCAACGTAGGATTACTTTAAGTTCGAACATTAACTACATGTTTATCTTTATATTTTTATCTAGGAAAACAGAAATTCGTAAATTATGTCAAATAAATCAAATAATTAATTTTATTTATGGAAAAAGTATCATAATTATGTCGAAATATTAATGAATCGTTATACATTATCGAAAAAAATTTTTAAACCTTAAATTTCATTAGAATTAATATAAATGAAAATTTTTAAAAATTATTTAATTATTTGGACTTTTGTAACTGCAGAAAAAAAGTAAATACTTATAATTTATTAATTTAATAATTAACTTTAAATAATAATTCAAGAAGTTACTCGGAAATTTTACAGGTACTGGAAGGAATTGTTCAACCTCCAGCAGGATTTGCAGATTTACCAGAAATAGCTCATCGATCAACATCGAAGCATATATTTGGTCAGCGGTTGTTCAAAAAATTTGATAAACGCTATAGATCCGAAGATTCTAGCCAACGACGTCATCGTCAGAGTTCTATCGGACAATTAGACGAGCGAGCTAAATCCGAAGAGAGAGGAGTTAAATCAAATAATAAATACGGTGAAGAATTAAATACGAAACGACTTTATGCTCGGAGTACCGAAGCAAGTATGGAAATTTTAACAGGTAAGCACAACATTATTAAAGTATTGTGTAAGTTCAACGTAAATTTTGTTAGATAAACGATAAACTAGAATTTTAAAAATTTAGATATACGAAGAATTCTTTATTAAAAAAATTCATGAAAATGAAATAATAAAACATTGTATTAATTAATTATTAGAAGAAAAAAATTAATAAAAATTACATTTTAGATTTTATTTTTTATATAATTAATAACTTTTAAATATAAAAATAATAAAAATATGTATGTAATAATAAGCCAATCTAAATATAAATTTAAATATATTTTTATTCTACTTATAAAATTATGTATTTACAATAGTACAAATAAAGAAAGTTAATACTTCTATAGATAATACTTAATAAATGGAACGCGCCTTGACTTCGCCCCCGAGAAGAGGCTTGGGGAATTTCCGGGGGATTGTGTGCAGGTGGTTGACGTCGAAAGAGTACAGCGTTTTGTGTTTTCGTTTTGAGTGCGTGACGAAAGCATTACATCTGCCTATCTCGCATTAATAGATGCGGAAGAAATCCTTTGTAAATCTGCAAACAGTTTAGTTTTCATTAATATATTTTATACTATTTTATCAAATGTACTTATTAATTTCATATACGTATTAATTTCATTCGCTTATTTTCTAAAGATTTAAACATTTCCAAAGTAGGAAAGATAAATATTAATTTTAAATTTTTCTAATCGTAAACAATTCGAGTAAAATCTATAATTTATTAAACTTTCTATATTTAAATATAGATAAACTCTATTATTTATCTTATCGGTAATATATAATTATTTTTGTTATTGAGTGTGAAATTCAAAACTAATTTTGTTAAATAAATATACGTGTTTTTGTATTAATAGTATTCATTTTTAATAGGTATATTTTAATAAGAAATTAATATTAAAATTATATTAAAATTTATTAATAATTTTATTAATGAAATCGAGCGATATTACTTTGAACACGAAAAAAATTGGTGATTTTCCCACTACCTTTTATTTCTTATATTATCAATTTAACATTTACTTGTTATATTTATTAGGCTTTTCGCAGGTATAATTACATGTTATATAATAATATTACAATAATATCTTAGAATTACATCGAAAAGTTACTAAATAACTGTTTATTTAGTAAACCTTGTTTAAATAGAAAATAATTGTACCATTAAATTGAATGATAATCATTGTATAATAAAAGAATTTTAACCTTGTAAATTTAAATAATGAATTGAAATTAAACAGTTCATATTAAATCTATACTACTATAAACTATATTTTATATACAATATACTGTATTAAACAATCAAATATATTATAAGGCTAATAATAAATTTATTATAAATTATATTACCTTCCAGGTCGAGAAGATGAAGACGTATATATTGAGCCATATACGAGTAGCGAATGGATATACATCGGTGATTTCGAGGAAAGTCGTGTATGGAAAAGACCTAATGGTAAAGATGGTAATGAAGAATTACAATGTTATAATGAACGAAGAGGATCTGAAGAATCTACACATAGTGAAAGAACCTTTAGAAAAAAATATCAAGCGGCCACACATAGGATGGTACATAGAAAAAGTAGTGGAGAAATGTATAAAAGAATACAAACCAAGTGTTTTGGTAAGATTACTTATACTTATACTCTCATATTTGTCGTTTTTATTTTTAATTTTTAAATTTTATGAATCTTTTTACGTAAATTATAAAAATATTTTAAATTTTATAATTCAACCAAATGTTTAGTTTTAAGGAACATAAATTGAGGAACATGTGAACTTTAACGGTTTTTATATATTTTAGGAATAGATATTAATAGAAAAAATTTTAATATGAGTCAATGAATTATTAGAATCGCGATAATTTATATTTTTGCTTATTACGATTAGTTTAATTAATTTTTTTCTAGTTTGTAGTATTAGAAACATTAAATATATATAAGATATAAATATTATATAAATATGTATATATACATTACAACAAAAAAGCATTGATAAAAATATCATGATAATGAAAATTTAAGTAATATCAATATCGTTAAGAGAGATGTATGATAAATAAAAAAAAAATACATATATATATATATATAATTAATTTACATTTGTATGAATCTTATTTTTGTGTAATTACAATTAATATAATGCTACTGCAATAGCAGCCGATTTACTGTACATATATTATTAAATATGTGCACCATATTGTAAAAAAATAATTTTTTCTCAATTAACAATATATGATAGAATGAATGAATTAAATATAGGAAAAAATATTTATGTATAAAAAGTGTGTATTTTCTATGTTGAGTAGTGAAAGTTTAATATCTTTTTACTAATGAATTCGGCTTTATAAAATCTCACTTTATAAGTTTTGACTTTACAAAATTAGTATAAGTTTTAATATAACAGATTTTTTTTTAGATTTCAATATTTTTATTATTTTTAAATGATAATATAAATATTTACATTTGAGGAATTTCATATTGTAATATATTTTAAGAAATTTATATTAAATTTATACTAGACTTTAGTGACTTAAATTTTCTAGATTGTTTTATAAGTTTTGTATACAAATATAAAGTTACACCTAAACAACTATAATTATAAAAGCAATAAAAAAATTCAAATATAGTACAAAGTATTATAATAAAATAAAACTAAGAATACAAGTTCAAATTTTATTAAAATTAAAAATAATTTATTTTATTATATTTAAATAACAGTTTCATTATAGTTTCTCTGATTTTAACTACGAATAATCATGTAGTTCTACAATTCAATCTGAAATTTCAAAAACTGAGATATAAAAGTAGAGATCAACATTAGTTTTTCCAATTCTTTAAATAATCTCTCAAGCAATAACTAGCTTTTGCGAGTCTTTAAAACTAAATATAATCGATGTTGCGTTGCTTCGCAGCTAGCTTTACACATATATATACATTTTCTCGTCTCTCTCTCTCTGCGATACGTATTCTGGTATTTTAATAGAAGAGCCAGACGCCTTTTGGCTGTGAGAGTCAGTGGGTCAGGGCAGTAGTCTTTATATACGTTGCAAACTCTTTTAAAAGTGAACATTCCTATTGTGGTCAAATCGCGCAAGTTACAAGTTTTGATCTCTTCCTTTTTTTCTATAATTCTTTCTACTTACATATCGGGAACCCCTCCGTAACGGTATGGTGTGTGACTCTGCAGATAATCAATACTCATTTGAACTTACCCAAGAGCATGATACCGGTACGCTCAAAAAATCTCTTGAAGAATTATTTAAGTCCATGTTGCGTGTCTGGTGCAGCGAAGGACAGGCTCTTACTAGACTTGGCGTTATTCAACATTCTGGTATAATGATTTATTTGCTCTAACTCTGTATGTTGGACTTTTATAATAATAAATGACAAAAAATATCTTACTTCTTAATTAGGCCAACTATTAACAAATTACACTGTTTAACAATTATTTATTTAATTTCAGTTCGTTCAAAAGATATTTTAATACTAATAATAGTTTCTTTTGTATAATTTATTTTAACTGAAATATATTCCAGTTTAATAAAAAAGAATTAATTTACTGATTAAAAAAGTTAATTAAATATTTTTAAATTTAATTTAAGATTAGAAAAAACTAATAAATCTTTAAATTGCAAAATTATATCTATAAATACTAAACTTAGAATACTGGTATCTTAAGGTTAATAGCAAGAAAGGTATTATTATATTAAATATATATTTACATATATTCACATTTCAGAGAATTACATGATAGATTAATTTCTTAAATAATATTCTTTGTTAACATTGGAAAATAAAAATTTTTTCATTATTTTCTATTAATTTTGATTAACTTACATTGTAAATTAAAAATTTTAATTACAAATAAACATTTAAAATTATTAATCATTTTTTCGGTATTAAGCAATATTTCAATTCAATAATCTTAATAAAAGAATTTTATTCAATAATCTTAATAAAATAATTTTATTCAATAATATTAATAAAATATTTTTATTCAATAATCTTAATAAAATAATTTTATTCAATAATCTTAATAAAATAATTTTATTCAATAATCTTAATAAAATAATTTTATTCAATAATCTTAATAAAAGAATTTTAAAATCAGAAATTTAAATTTACACTTTAAAGTTTGTATAATTCATTAATTAAGTGATCAATCTAAGATAATTAATGGTTTGTTCTGCGTTTCAAATGATGAGACTCGATGCTGACGCGTCTTCCATAATAAAAATAGTTCAAAAAAATCATGCTGTACGCATTATGTTATTAGAATTCACCTCATTAATATCAGAATGAATTAACTAAAAATTTAATTTAGCAGAATGCACTATATTTTGAATTGAAATGAATATTTCGTAGACAAAAGTTGAATTGATTATTAAGAGTTCCCCTTGTTATATACATAAAATACAATAATATTTACATAAAATTTAATTGATTATAATTATGTGTTTATAGAATTCGGTGAATTACAAAAGACGTTCCTTCTTCCGATATCGACACATGCCTCATATTTTCAGCTAATGAGAGAATAATTATAACATATTATTCGGCACTGATCGTCGCGTGTAATTTGAGTACTTATTATATTAAAAAAGTATCGTTGATACCTTATCATTCGAAAATTAAAAAAATATTATCCTTAACACAATTTAAAAAAGTGTTTAATGAAAAAACTAAATCTTTTATCACTTTTTCACAATATTTGATTGTATTTGGCTGTGAATTTGATATTTTTAACCTTATCCGTTCGAATGAGTTCGAATGAGTTCGAAATTGAGACAATAAATTATAATCTATTTTAGGTACCAATAAGAACTGTAATTTAAGTACATATTTAATAATACGATATTTGGTGCTTTAGTATTTGGAAATTAGTAACATATTTTGGTCTTAATAAACAGCAAATTTAATAAAATGTATTTATTTTATAATTTTAAATTATAATTTTAAATAAATGTTACTGCAAATATACACTAAAAAAATATCAATGAAATATTAAATTTATTTTTTAAATTTAATTGTTAAAAACTAGTTTTAATTTTAGTAATTCCTACACAAAAAATTTGGGTTATAATTGTTTACAATATTATTTAGAAATAATATTGTTGTACATGTCTTTATAAATTTTACAACATTTAATTTTACACTATTTATCTTATGGATAAAATAATTATATAGTTTTTAATATTATATCTTTATAAGTATTTTAAATAATATATTGTTATTAAAAAGTATTATATTAGTAATTTTTATAAAATATTCTTTATGTATAAATGAATTAAATATAATGAAAGAATAAAGTAAGCTTTAAACTAAAATGTACTATTACGTATATGTATGTTTATAAATAAAGTTTTAAATAATTAATATACACTAATTAGAATTAAATTTACCTGGTCCTGTAGTTGTACTCAATTCTCTTTTGCTTTATTTGTAAATTTATAAGGAATAAATTCGGTAGAGAAAACTTGCATACGAAAGAATAAATGTACGATTAATAACAATACAAAAATATAACATTTATTATCCAAATACTAAGATGTATAATTCCTTGTTGTCACCATCAACCTTTTTTAGTGGGTTTCTCATGCAAAAGTTTCCTTACTTTAAGTACATGTTGACACACTAAATCATACACTCCGCACGCAGTTCTGAGTTCATTTATATTAGATCACAATTAGATATAATCATACGCTATTCCTTACCATATAAATACCATATATATAGCAGAACCGACGATAGCAAAAAAAATTAATGCTTATTCCGCTGCTTTTCAAAAAAAGGCACTCATAGTTATAATTTCCGAAATTAACGATAGTTAATGCTCTCCATTAATCAATTATATTGTTCAATACTTACAATATGTTCGCACACATATATATACTTCCCCATTTTTTTTATTTATATATATTTTTATATATATTATTACATTTATATATGTATATATTATTCTTCTAATATATTTCTTACTATATAGGACCAATATTTCTTCGTGACTTTCGATAAATATAATCGCGGAGATGTTGGAAATTGTGAGAATCTTTACTCAAGTGAAATGTAGAAAATTAAAAAAAAATTATGAAACTTAATTCTTGAATATGTAGGTGCAAAACGCTTGAGGTGTACCGGCGGATAAATAAACTAGACTAGAGTTGCATATTTTATGAGACATACTTTCAAGACTTCAGCTCGTTTCACATTTATTCTTATGCTATGCGACTATTGCGTGTCCATAAGGACTAAGAACAAAGTTTCGAATTTCGAGCATTAGTAAGGATTTAAGAGGAATGTATTCAATCATTCACCATTGATCCACTTTTGAACGAATGAGTTTGAAATGATTTCAATATGTTGAAGGAGTTGAAAGAAATGTTGTCGATCATCGTCCGGTAGTGAAGTCACAAGTGAATTGTCACTGATGACAATTCGCTAACCCACTTGACCAGGCAAGATCGGAATTAATTTCTAGTTGCCTACCTTCTCCTATTGAAATGATAATTTATGGCATTATAAGGTGAAAGCTCCATAATAATCGCTTTTTTAATTTGTTCTGGTGCAAACTTCCAAGAAAACTTTACGAGAAGATTAGTCATAGTGGCAAGGGTTGTGTACCAAAATTTCTGATCGAAACAAGGAGCTTCTCAAGGACACTTTCTAAAAGAAAGTTGGTAATGGCGGCAAGGGGCTGCCAATGTTCGGCGTTCGATGCTCAACATAGAGAGAAATGCAATTATTATAAGATGTAATGATAAAGCTGTTTTGAGAGTAAGTAATATTATGTTCTCATATAAGCGAACATACGATTTTGTATTCGTATAAAAAACTTTTTAATTAGTTCTCTTTTTATATCATGTGGTTAAATAATAAATACAAATAGTTATTATTAGGCAGATGGTATATTTATTATTTTATGTTGCAAGTCTACTTAACCTAGCCTCTCCCTTGCATATTAAACTTATAGTAGAAGAGGAGTCTATGCATTATACGACTAGGGTCAAATTAATTTTTATTTATTTTTTTTTATTCTCTATTATTCAAAATAATTAGTTTTTAGAATGTCAACACTTTCTGTTAATTTTTGCAATCGAAATAAAATTCAAAATAAAAAGTTTAAACCCTTAATTCATAATGTTATTGTAGAATATATTATTATCAATTATAATCAAAGAATTACTTTAAAATAATTATTTTTATACAACGTGATGTTAAAATTCTTTTTAACTGGTATTTTATTAAAATATTTAAAAGTTTTATTTAAAAAATATAAAAAGTTCACAAATTCAATATTTTCAAAATTGACATTTTTTAAGCAACTTTACTAGTTTAAAATATATAAAATTATTTTACTTTCATTAAAACATTGAAGGAGAAAATAGTCCTAATTATTATTTTACATATTCAATATGTATTTTGACAATTATTTTAAATATATTTTTTAATCAATTATTAATATCTTTCGTATAATTTTTATAAAAAATATAAATTAAAAATAACTTTTAAAGTAGATAATGGTACACAAATAAAATAATTTGAAAATTATAAAAATCAATTGTTCTAAGTATTCTTAAGTAATGCAAAAAATTTCATGTGTAATTAAATATATATTTGATTTTTTTAATGTTAGTGCCAATTAATTATTTGATTCGCAGTAAAGTTAAAAATAAATTTGTGATTATAAACACTGAACTCCTACTGAAATGATTAAAAAAAATTTATAATTTTTGTCTTAGCAATTTTAATTTAATGTAAGAAGATAGTAATATGGAGTACTTAATAACAAAATAGATGTTAATTCTTTCCTTTATCAAATTTTAAAGATAGAACTTACATCAGACATTGGTAGGTCAAAAGAGACATAGTGAAGGGGACCTCGTTGTCTCAAATAATTCTTATGCACTTATATTTCTTGCAACCACTTTTGTTACAGAATAAAATTTTTTATTAAGGGAAATCTATTTTATAGAAAAATAAATATTTAATTAGAGAATTAAATCTCATAAATGCATAAGAAATTATATCTCGTAGTCATAAAATATATGATGCTGCCCGTACAACTTCTTTATTCAGTAAATATAATTAATTCGGTATAATTAGATAATCGCAGATTGTGGCGGCGGTGACGGGATGCTGGGTGGAAGTATAACCTGCTGAGGGTAGCGGCGGTGAATGATTAGGAATGGTAATGTTCCGTTATCTTCTAAAAAGCCGATCCGCGAGGGTAAGCTTGATACTACCAAAAAAAATTATAGGTGTTTTTAGGATCTTGACCGGTGCGAATGAAGGGACGGCGATAGCATTTCCGCTTGGAGAATAGCTGGTGTCAAGTGAGTAGCACCGTGTCGCCTTCCGTGGCACCCTCTGCACACGAAGTGAGAATATCAAACTCCTACCGTCCCTCTAGAGGACCGGCTTGCGAGATCAAGTCTAAGTGCCCTAAAGGGTTTTTCTCAGCGTTCGCATTTTAGCGAATTGCAAACGGCTCTCCCTTCTAAAGGTTTTCCACTAACTCTTTTTCTCCGATGTGAAGTTTATCGGAGCAAAAAAGAATTGGTGAAGTTTCTGGGGAGGATGTAAACGCGCGCGGAATCATGATGCTAACGAGCGTGCCAGCGCACTTTATAATTTAAATTTAAAAAAACATGTATTTTACATAACTCTCGATCACAATTGATGAACTTTCTTTGATCCAAATAGATCCCATTACGATAGGTAACATAACATTATTGCATATCTTATCAGAGTATACTCTCTATGAATAAGGTATTTTTGGTTAAAAAATGCATTTACCATGCAGACATATAAATTGATCTAACTTATAAGACATCCTCGCCATATGTTCTTTTTTATATAAGACACGTAATCTTTTCCTGAAGATTTCATTTGATATTCAAAATTATTGTTCATATTCTATTTTCTTATTTTTTACGAGTTGTATGTAATTTTCATGTTCTAAAATGATTCTGATTATTTTATATAAACATTTTTTTTCATAAATTAATTTTTAGATCCAAATACTATAATAATAATATTTTTTGCTTATGTTTAAGTTAACTAAGTTAATATAATAATTATTTGCGAACTTTTTTTTAGTTTCCACTTTTTATATCTATAGTTATTACATAACATAATATTTTTTTTATTATAATATATACTTATGTATAATATACTACACTTATATAAGATAGGTAAAATAAAATAAAATTATAAATAAACTTTGGACAATGATTGAAATCAACGACAAATTTTATATGGACCACAAATGATATATTGTATAGAATATGTATTTGAATTTAGTTCTATTAAAATATCAATATTTGGATGCCTATCAAAATGTTCCAGAAAGCGACAAGCGTGTAGTAGTAAAACGTAAGGTTGGTGGTGAGTTTGGTTTTCGGATTCACGGCTCGAAACCGGTAGTAGTTTCTGCTATCGAGCCAGATACTCCGGCTGAGAGTTCAGGCCTTGAGGTCGGCGACATTGTAATGTCTATCAATGGTAAAAGCGTTATGGAAGTGTCTCACTCGGAAGTGGTGAGGCTTGCGCATTCGGGCTCAAATGTGCTCGAACTAGAAGTTGCTAGAACGTTTAACGTTCTAGCTCCACAGATAGATATAAATGAACTACAGGAATCTAAACAGGAGCCGTTAATTCACTCAGGATACTTATGGAGGAAAGCAAGATCTGTGATAGTTTCCCCATCAATTTTACATGACAAATGGGTACGCCGTTGGTTCGTTCTACGTCCTGACAATTGTCTTTATTACTACAAAAGTGACACGGTAAGTTATACAGTATTGTACTGTAATATCATCAATGTGTAGAAAAAATACTACTGTAAATTGAAGTAATATTGAAGACTCACTGTTTTATTGAAAATACGGTAGGAATCTCAATTATAACTAAAACATTTATCAATTAAAGTTTGAAATAAATACGAAAATAAATAAATGTACTTATTATATTAGAAACCAAAGTATAAAGGAAAAACTGACTAATTGACCTAAGAAAAGAAGTATATTTTTATTTACTTTATCCTCGTTTCTTTTTAAAGTTCTGGATTTATTTATTTTGTAAATTATATTTAAATAATTAAAATTTAATTTAATCTATTTACATATCAATAAATGAATATAAATTAGGAATTCAATTATTTCATAAAATATAATATTGTTGATATATATTAGTTATACATTACCTTGTATACATTAGTTAGTACATTAGTTGGCATACCTTTTTTTCCATAAAGTTCTATAAAAGTTTTTTTTATATAAAATTCTCATTGAAAATTAATTTTTTTATGATAGACTTACAGAATAGAAAACTCGGATGCACACATTAATCATTCACATAGAATTTTTTAAATAAATAAAATATATAAAACTGTTATTAAAATTAAAGCAATATAATACAATTTATTTTCTCAGTATTTTTCAGAAATAATAGATATCTTTACAAAAATAATATATTTATGAATATACATATCGAAATCATTCAATAGAATTATGAAGATACAAAAATATAAAAATTTACTGTAATTAAATTAGATAATAATATATTGTCTACAATGTATTATTAGTCTCTTGAAATTTGTTCATTAAAACAATATAATTATGTTACTCAAATATAAAAAATATATACATGTGTATACATATTCATTCTTGTTTATTATTTTAATTATTTTAATTTTTAATTAGTTGTTTAGATTATTTAAATTAATTTTAATACATTTTATATATTACATTTGTCAAACCATTAAAAGATAAATTTGATGATGTAGCATAAAAAAATTAAAATACAGAAATAGATGAACTATCGTATTTTCAGGATTTGCAACCAGTAGGAGCAGTAATGCTTCTTAAATATGTAATTGAGCTTACTCAAGAATCACGACCATATAGTTTTGCAATCAGGAAATGTGGAGCCTTTACATTACATCTTGCAGCCGATACAAATGAAGCTACGATCCGTTGGTGTTCAATTATTAGAGAAGCTATTGAGAGAAATAATAAGGTAATAAATTTTGGCGACTTTTACTTTTTTCATTATGTAAAAAGCAATTTGGGATCATTTGCTCATTATAATATATAATTATTTTAATAAGAATTTATTTTCATATTTATACATTAAATTTTCAACTAACTACTTCATTTATTAATTTACATTTGATAACCTACATTTATATTTTATAATAAACCAGTTCGTTATAATTATTCAATACTAAAAAAAATGTATATAATTATTATTCTATTGTAATTATTATTCTTCAAGTATTAAATATTTTAATATGACTTATATATAAAATAAACTATATAAATATATTCTAAGACATTTCTCACGTTTAACATAAGTATTTAGCTAAACCATTTATATCTACATATAAACACACATGGTATTTATAAAAATTCAATACATTTATTAATAATTTGAAATAAAAAAAAAATAATATTGCAGTTTATTTAAATATTTAATACAGAAAATGTTAAATGATAATTAAATGAATTTATATAATGAAAGATAAAAAAAATTTAGATATTTTAATTTTTACATCAACAATTTTAATTATCAATATTATAAAATTAGATTTAACAAAACTTTATTTTATTGCAATTGAAATATTAATTGAAATGATTTTGTTGGTTAATAATAAAGAAAATATTTATCCATTTTTAAAAAATCACAAATTTATTATTAAATATTTTAAATACCTAACTGAAATGACCTAAGATATTAAATATTTAATTAAATAATTTATTGAAGTTCTTTTATTTCAAATTATCTAGTATTGTCCAAAATTGTAATTATAAGATAAAAATTTTGATTTTAAATTTATATTACAGATATAATTTATATCTTTAAAAGTATTATATATATATATATACTTCTTATAAGATTTATACATAGGAATTTAGTTTTTTTTAATAATTGATTATGATGAAAAATTTATTTTAAATTGATTCAAATTCTTTGCTAATGTTACATGTTCTCATATAAAATTTCTGTGTTAAAATAAAACCAATCAATAATTAAACATTTTTAAAGAGGAAAAAAATTAAAATATTTAAAAACTGTTTGAATGTAAAAAATTGTTATTTATCAATCATGAATTAGGGCATGTTAAAATATCATAATATTGCTGTTATTTGAATATAATTTACGAGAAAATTAAAATATTTTCTAAAACTTTAATACGGAGTTATAAATAATGTAATATATATTCTATATTTTCTATTTCGATTGATTAATGAGAACGCTTAAAATAAAAAAGTATTTAATTATGAATTAACTAATTTTTTAATTTACCGAATCTAACTATATTTCAAAACGCTCTAAAAAAATTGAAATGTCAATTGATTTATTATATTTTATGATGATATAATTTATGATTACAAATGCTGAAAACGTTGTTGGGAGTAAAATAAAAATTTACAGAGAATAAAAATATACAATTTTTATTAATTGTTATTTAATAAAATCTCATATTTAAAACGAATAGAAGAAAAATTTTAACTATAGATGGGCACTTGGCTCGAAGGATCATTGGGACTTCAAGAGTTGCCAGCGAATATGATACAGCGGACTGATTGCATCGGTTATTTAAACAAGCAACATCAATATGTACGACATTCCTCATCACCTACAAGTTGGTCTAGGCGCTATTGCATTCTAAAGGATGCTGTTCTTTACTTTTATGATGACGCCAAGGCTGGACGGGCATTTGGAGTTGCTTGCCTTCACGGCTTCCGAGTTCATGGAAGCACAGCAAATGCTGGAGGTAGAAAACATGCTTTCGAGATCCAACCGGCCGATCCGACACAAAGAACCTATATTTTCGCAACCGACTCCGAAATGGATAAGAAACGGTAACCCTCCTCCCTCTCTCTCTCTCTCTCTCTGTCTTTTTCTATCTTTTATTTCTTTACAATAAATTCATTAATAATTAATTATCATTAAATATAATAACGAATAAAGTTTGATAATAAATTTTAAATAAATATAGAACGATTAACACTGTAATGTTTAAATGAAATAATTCTATTTCATAGCACTTTATTATAAAATTATATATAGGCCATAATAAATTCTGATTTTCAAAAATTAAATATAAAAATTAATTTATAATACAGAAAATGATATGTTTATTATAATTATAAAACTACCTCGATTATAATAAATAATTTTTTTTTAATTTATTAAAGTTTTAAAAAAATATTTTAATTTGATATATATTTTGACAAAATATCTTAAGTCTATTTAAAATTGAGACATTAATAATTATTATAAGTATAAATGTAATAAGGAAAGTTCTTGTTCATTTTCTCTTTTTAATATTTATATAACTTTAATTTTTTTTTAGTATTTTAGATAAATATATATAGAATTTTTAAACAAAATAATATTATTTTATGTTTAGATGGCTGGCAGCATTGGAATATTCGATTGATCGATGGATAAAAATAGGTTGAAAGTAGTAAATTTCGTCAATCAGTCACCGGAAATTCATAATGATAAAACTATCGACGCCACATTAGCTACATGAGTTGTTTTCTTCATGTTCTATATTTATTCTCATTAAAATCGTGTAAAAAGTCTTAATTGTCTCTTTGCCAACTTTTATAAAAAAAAATATTAATACAGTTACATAATTATCAAGTTACACCATAAGATTAGATAACATCTCTATCTATTAAAATAAAAAAAAGCACTAAGAAAATAAATTTTAAATAATATTTTCTATCTTTAATATATTATAAAATATCAAAATTTAAATAAAATTTACTATTATTCCAATCAAATGTTACATTTTTTATTAGAACTATTATAAGATGTATATGAAGTTGGAACTATATTTTATTTATATTTGATAATCTGGTTTATATGTAAAAAAGAAAGAGAAAATTATAATGAATGCATAACAATGTCAAAAAATATGTAAAGCGTTCTGAGATTTTATGCGTATAAAGTTTATATACTTGTGTCTTGGTAATATGTTTATAATTTATTAAAAGTATTCAAAAATATAAAAAAGCACATTAATGTTATTAAGAAAGTTGAAATTATTTATAATATGAATTCATAATTTTTTATTGACGATATATACATAGATTTATTTATTTTAAACGCATATATTATTTTTAAGCATTGTATAGTGATCTGCAAAGAAAGTGATATAATGGGTATTTTATTGTTGTAAATGAAATGTGAAAAACTATGAAAAAAAATCAAAATTAAAATAAATTATAATGATGATTCCTATATAAAAAAATTTAAAATATTAAATAGAGCTCATAATAAAATTCGTAATAAAGAAGTGGACAAGAGAAGATAGCTACAATAGAAAATAAGAAAATCCATAATTAAATATTAGTTGTTATAGAATAAAATAAAATATAATTATAATTAACAATTTTTTCAATTACGACTGGATTCTGCATTTATATTGCAATAAAAAAAATCACATTTCTATAATCAGTACGTAAATATATAAATATTCTTTTAAGAATATTTAAAAAATAAATTATATAAAATTAACTGTAGTGAAAAATTGATAAAATAAATACCAGTATTTTATAAATTTATTACATGGAAAATAAGCAATAATATATATTTAATTTTGTTCTAATAAAAAAAATCAATGGAAAAAGTTTAAGAAATATACCATAAAAACAAATAAACACTAAATAAAAATAATTAACAAATTAAATTAGATGCTGAATAATACAATATAATTATTAATGCATACTCAATTATATGACATATTATTATTACCCCTTATTTTTTAATTGTTACGTAAAATATATTTTTTAACATTAAAATTCAATGTGAAAAATCAATGACCAGAATTACATATACATATAGTTTTATAATGAAAATAAATTAAATTTTTTATAATAACGAATAAAACATTTTTTTACATTATGCTAATGCTTTGGATATTTATTTTAGTAATCTTATAATTGATCGTTCAATTGTATATTTAACTATTTTTTTAATAAATATATTTATTTTTTATGGCCCAAAAGTATTATAACGATTCGGATAATATATTCCGAGGTTTTTAAATGAAAATTATAAGAACATAATTATTAAAATAATATTATATTATTTTTGCTTTTATGAAATTTATTCCATAGTAATATTAATATTTCTAATAGTTATAAAGATTTTTTATAAATTCAATTAATGCAAATTCGTATTATTTTAAATAAAGGATAGCTTTATATATAATTAAAACTTTATAAAATTAATTATAACATATTAAATTTTAGAAAAATTAAATTTCAATGAAAATTTGCCATTGAATTTCTTAAATTAGATTTATACTTAATTCATTTTCTATCATTTCTATTTGTTTCCTTGAACCTTTTGTTATTCTCACTTGTTATAGAATTGAAAAACATAAATGAGTTTAGAATTCATAATCTATCTTGGTACTTTTTATAATTTCAAAAATTATACTTAATAAAAAATATTTATTTTTATATTTAAATTAATATTATCTGTAGTAATTAGCTATTTTGAATTAATTTATTACTATTTTACTATTTCCACTACTATTACTAATATTTTTAGTATAGAACGGATGAAAGTTTTAGAGACGATCAGGATTGAGTGACAAAATACCAGACTCCCTAGCCTTGAGGATGCCGATATTCTCATTAAAATCTCACTCCCTCGATGGATTTCAGCTATTGGCGCCCTGCCGTTAAAACTGCAAAATAGGGATGGCGTGAACGAATCGAAATCGCCTTTCCTGATACGAGCTTCCTTCTCGAAACCATCAGTAAGCATAACTTCAGGGAGGAAACCAGATTCTATGCCTTCGGAGTACCCTCTGCGCTATTCCCTCTTGATCTAGGATATAACCGGCTTCTTAAGCTTAAGGATGTCATTCCCTACTTTTTATCGCTGATAAGCATTAGAGAGATGATGCCTTCGGAAGTCATTCTTTCGACATCGTTCTCCAATGCCTGCCGTAGCCATTCCCAGTGTTTACACACAAAAAATGCGTGCAAGACATCATTCGTAGCAAATCCACATTATACCCATACGATGGAGGTATGTGCAAATGTAATAGTGCCCGGTCAGAAGCTGAGAGAAGTACTAATTTACCTCGCCATGCTGTCAAGTGATCCAGTGGACCATTTGACTGATTGTCTGGCGATTCACCTTTCGCGCGTGTCCCACTCCCATCTGTCCTGCCAATTAGAGAGGAATATTTCCCTGGATCGCACCCTTGGCTTTGCCATGGTCTAGCGTCCCTCTTGTATAGTGGACCAGCTCCCTCTCCTTCCTGGGTCAGGTGATCGATGGGAATAACCTCAGTCACCAGTAGGGAGGCCGTTTCCGAGGCTGTGCGATACGAGCACACTATGCGAGGTGCACATCTCTAATTTGGATGACGGACTCAGCGACACGTAGCAGCAATCGCCTGATACAGGAACACGGACCACCTACGTTGGGTTTAGCCAACAAAGAAGCCAGTACCCGTGCTGTCTGATTCGCTGTCCTGTAAATATGTTTCCCGAAGGTGAGCCTCGTATCTAGCGTCACCACCAGATACTTCACGACTGCTTTGGTCTGCACCGATTCCTCCCAAATATCAAGCGGTGGTACTCTACTGGCGCCCTTTTTTCTAGTACAGGTCTTCTTTTTCTTTCCCTTCGCCGCTTTCTCGCAGCGCTTCCGTCTCTTCTCACGCGTGGTAACCATCTTGGGCTGGCGCTTGAACGCCTCCATCGTTTCCGTCATCAGGGTCCTTATGGAGGCGAATATCCTTCAATATTCAATCTCCTCCTTTTCGAGGCTCGATACGGTCACGAAGGACATATCCGTCTCCCCCTCTATCATCTTTTTAGGGAGTTGGAACGCCGCATTCCTTTCCCTTCCTCTTGTTGGGTTAAATTCTCTATACGTTTTTTATAGCATTCTTCCCCACGTTTGATCAGCCTCCATAGACCCTTTAAAGGTGAGCTCGCTAAAACAACCTTCCAATAGATGCCTGAAGAAGCTATTCCGGTATGGCCAATCACGTAGGGATATAACACGACCTTGATACGCTATTCCCCCTAGACTCTTTCGAGTGTTGTGTTCTAACAACAAGCCACCCCACTCTCTCAAGAGCTTCTAAGGAGCGTCACCGCACCAGACCGCACTCGTCCCAAAGCTGATTAATTAGAGCAAGCTACGGTACATCCTGCAGTAGGAACCAAAGATGATTCGGATCACCGCGGCATGCAGCCTTGGATATCCTTCCCCACCTAGGAACTCCTTTTCGCAGCTCACTTGCCGCACCGCACGGCCAGCACGGCGGTCTGGCATCAATTTGTGGTTCCATCTCATTCATGCACTTCATTCAAGCTGCCCTCATGTCTTCGCGAGTAGTCCGTTTATAGGATTTCTTCATTAATCCACATTCAATCTGCCACGGCAGTACCCGCTTTTTTTAGTGGCCAACGCTTTGCACGTAATCTTACTTCTCGCGAGACACCCGTTTATAGAGTCCACAAGAAGTATGTTCACCTTCGTCTCCATATAGCCGCGGAAGACCAGTATATACGGCCGACGGCTTCGATATCCACTCCGTGCGCGTACTCATTCGTCGAGAAAACCTTATCTAAACGGCTCTTGGTTCATTCATATAATTGCATCACTCATACGCCTCTCACACACTCACACTCATTGTAGGGTTCCATTCCCCTAAGCTTAATACCGAATGTATATTTTATACATTCTAAACGTTTTATTTTATTTATGAGTAACGTAATCGAATTTTACGTATTTATTGAATGATTTAATATTTTGCAATTAAAATGAGATGCAAATATAGCTTCAATATACAAATAAAATGTTTTAAATTAATATAATTTATTAATAAGTAACAACCAAGGTGAAAAAATTATGTTAGACATATATTGGATTATTACGGATAAATTTTCATAATTTCATATAATTTGTATATATTTAATTAAAATTATGGATAAATAACTAACAGCATTATATAACAATATTTTGTAAATTAAGTAAAGTTTTACAGTACAAATAATAAAGTATTACGTATATTAAGAATGATTTATTACAAACATTATAATTTTATATTATAATAATTTTTGAGAATATCGTCATGGCTTATTTTAAACACCAATTTATGATTTACAAAAATTCTTATTTGGTTTTCGACGATTGGTCTTCAGCATTATTTATTCAGAATGATAAGGACAGTTAAGTGATTGTTAATCAACGAAATGTAGTGAAATGAAATAAATTTAATTAATGTAGGACTTATTATCCATATGTAAGTAATTAATCTTTTTACTTTATATGAATGAAAAGTATTTTTTCGTATATAAACTTTTTGTATATTCGAGTCAAAACTGTAAATTATACAATAATAATTTCGTAATTTGTGATAAAATAAACAAAAATACTTACTTTTTATTTCAAGAAAGTATTTTTTTATATCTTGTCATTCCATTCATTCAAATGTAGGTCTAGTAAGAACATAATATTATTTTGGATACTATTAAAATGCAGAGAAATATATAGTTATGTATAAAAAATATATAAGATTAGTGTAGCTACACTAATCAATATTTACATTTAGCTCTTGATTGAAAATTTACATGCATTTCCGAAATAATAAGCGTAATTTGAAGCTGTTATTGAAAGATAATCGTGTACTTAAAAAATCGTTTATTCAGAGATATTTTTCAGTTTGTCATAGTTTTAAATGAATAATTAAGAGTGTAGATATTCTTTACCTATCTGTAAAAAAAGACGAAAACGTTTGAGATAAACGAATAAAAAAAAAACGTGAAAGCAAAAGGCTAATTTACTCCATTCATGTAGTAAATAGAGGAATGTGTTGGTCCCTTTTTCACCGTTTTGTGGTTCACATACCATAATATCTCGAACATCGTGTACCTTCTTATTTCTCGCCATCTTACTTATATCCACGCATACAAACGTCACTATACGACTAATATTTGTGTACATGCGATTGCGTATGATGATGTTTACATGCGAAAGCAGAGCAAAAACGGAAGATGTAAAAATACAAAAAAAAATTCAAAAGCACTGCAACTGTATATATATAAGTATACATGAGCAGTATATACACACAATTTTTCTTGACCGTTCAACTTATTTACATATGTGCAACTAGGTCAACTCCTTTATTGTTTTTAGCCATTTTTGTTTGAATTATTCAATAAAACTAGTTCAAAATTTAAATATTTAATTGCGATCAAGGACTAACTATTCCTCCGAATCTTAGTATATCTCTTTTTATCAAAACTATGTCCGCATTTAATAATATTTTCTAAATTCGTAGTGTTTGTATTCAGCATTTGTGTGTTACAGATAAAAAAATCATATTCAACGTTTTGGACATTATTGAATTACTAATTAATATTTAACTCACTTTTACGTAACGTAATTATAATAATATTCTTAAATGCAAAAGGAAATATTTCTTTACAAAATATTTAAAAAGAGAAACAACATACCATATTGTATAGACTTTATTTTATTTTTCATGTTTTTCTAATAATTATAAACAAAATATATAAAACTTATATCATTAAATATTGGAACAAATAATCGCATAAATACTTCTTAAATTAAGAATACCAATAAGATGTAAAAAAAATATAAAACAGACAAGATATAAAAAAGAATAGTAACATAAACAATTTAAATAGTCTAAATTTTGTAAAAAAAAATGTAACACGTTTTACTGATAGTTTTTGATATATAGTTAATATAATTTTAAATTTAAAGACAAACTATATAACAAATAAATTAAAATTAAATATTTTTAAAATAATAAATTGCAAAATATAAGATACGTTTCTTATACATAAAATAGCACCTCTAAAATTATTACATAATAAATGTCTATATATAAATAAATATTAATCCTAATCTTAATTTCTTCAATTTGACGTTTCTTTTAAACATGAGCTTCAAATACTCAATATTAATATATGTATCTTATATGTATTTTTATTACACAAATTTTATACTATTTACTTTATTATTATGAAAAACTTAATAAAAACTTGAAATAAAATGTAAACGTTGTATTCTACATATTAGATAATTATAAATTTATATTTATTTATATTATTGAGATATATCGTATTTTTAGTTAACATTAAATAAAGTAATATATTAAATATTTATGTTTATAATTAAGTATTAATAATTATATTTTTTGCATAATTTTATAATTTTAACTATATAATATATTTAATCTTGTTTATTTAATAACAAAAATTAAAATTGCCAAAATGTATCCTCATTTTTATTAATTCACGTATATAAAATTATAACAGTATTATAATAATTTCCAAATTATTTTACTTATTTTTTATAATTATATTTATAATAATGCTAAAAATAGTCTAAAAGTTGATATAATATTTCAAATCATCATCCAATTCATAAAGGCAGATAGATCTATACGGATAGTTATTATTAATGTAGAGACATATGTATTAAAGAATGAATATATATTTCCAAGAATACATTCATTGTGAAGAAACTTAAATAACAACTACCTATGACTTCCTCGACCTGATATACTTAAAATGTGCAGAGGCACTATAAAAAATTACAATAGACACATAGCGAATTATTTAAAGTCAGAAGCGAATAGTATGAGGGAGGTAGAGAGAGAGAGAGAGAGAGAGAGCGAGAGAGAGAGAGAGAGAAAGAGAGAGCGAGAGAGAGATCAAGTGTGTAAACGTGAGTTTGTGATGTAAGGAAGGTAAGAGACCGAAAATGAAATGATGAGTTGTATAAAGAGATACTTTAGCTGAGAATGAGATGGTTTTATTAGATGTAAGTTGTTCAGCGCTTCATAAATTTGCAGATATCTAATTGGGATGGACTGGCTCTCTCTCTCTCTCTCTCTCTCTCTCTCTCTTTTATTATCCTTATTTCGATTTCGCAGTTCACCCATATTTCCCCCTGAGTGTATGTATGTGTATGAACTTGTACATGCCAACATGTGGCTGCGCGTCAAAAAAGCTGCTATATGTACATAAAATTATGACATAAAATCTGCTATATAACATAAAATCGCTTCACTCTCATAAAATCTATTGCTAAAATGCAAAAAGGAATAAAGACCATTGATTCATTCTATATGTTTATATGTTATGCATGGATCTGAACAGTGCACCGACCTCCTTCTTTCTTGTCACCTTCTCGACTCTTTCGTTTGTAGACAACCTCGCTTGTCTAGAATCAGGAGCGTATACAATCTCGTCCCGCACATATATCGACCAGGGCTTCTCGCCAAGAGACACCCACTAAACGAAAGAAGGTCCCTAACAAACTCGACCCTACACCGCTCAACACACTAATCTAGAGCTCGGTGCTGAACCTATCCCTTCTCTTTTATTATGGAGCTTCTTTGATGTCTACTGGAAGCGATTTGGTGAGAATTTGAAGGCGGGAATTAAGCGAGGAAGAGAGGTTGGGAAAAGGAAATACCGACGTACAGCATCCAGCAGTCAGCGCTACTAGCGGCAGCCGCAAAGCAGAATGAGAGCGCAGGTATTATACTGAACGTGTTTACTGGTCGCACGGCTTCTCTGTGTATACTTATGCAAAGGTGTGCGTGAACCAGCCAACGAGGGACGGCGGGAGGGAGAGCCCGAAAGAGAAGCCTCGTACCTGACGCCGCCGCCGAACACAGTAAGGTACGAAACGCTCCTTCATACTAGACTTAAAAGCTCTTTTTCTATAGATTATTCTTCTTTACTTATTGCGCTCTGCCTAAATAATTATTGCGACTAATCACTGGATACCGAAATACTTTCTAATGGCATTTGAAAAGAGTAAATTCTCATCGAACACGTACTGAGCAGGTGTAAACTGCGCTAAACTTTTTGCGCTCGTGTTTTTTGTTCGTGAGCGTAGCTACCGTGTGTAATTCGAAAGTCTCTTCTTTCTTCAACGTTTTTATTAAAAAATCTATTCCTTTACTAGTGAGTGTTTGTGTTGCTATATTTTGACAACCGATAATCGACTTCGATGGAGGATGACTATTAAACATGAGAGATCGTAAAAGTACTTAGTATTTGGATAAAGTGAAGACGAAAAGGCACTTAATGTGGATCGATTATTCTATCTTCGATCCACGCGAATTTTCAAGAAATGTCAAACAGACACTCGCGAACCAACTAGAATATTAATCGAGTGCGCGAGTTTCGCGTAGAGGAAGAGCTCACGAAGAAAGTTGAGGTGAGTCTGTTCACTTGTGCCATTCCGCAGTAGAGTTTGCGTCTCAGAGTGAGATGTGTTCCGATTCCAATATGGCCGTCCGAGACCAGCCATGACACACGGCGGAGTCCGCGGAAGCCATGTTGGCAGGTGTGCTTGTCAGGAGATAACGCTCTATTTGCGATTTACGAACATATCAACAAAAAAATTTTTTGTCTCTTTTAATTATAGATTTTAACAGACAATAGTTGAGATTTTAAAGCTTTAAATTTTTTAAATATTTCTTAATATTAAACACTATTCACGTGTATTGCAAACACGAATTTTATAATCAGAAGATTCAGTAAATAATTAGCTATACTTTATTTTCGTAATTTGTGTCGGTGATAAAAATTATTTAAAATAACTACGAGCTCACTATATATTGTCTACAAACCTTACGTTTACTTTTTTCTTCATTTTAAAAGTTTTAAAAAATCTAATAAATTTTCAAAAATTTCATTTATCTCGAAAATCTATTGATTTTTAAAAATATAATAGCTTAACGCCTTAACTTTTTACCTTCACGAAAAGAAGTTCTTTATCACTATTTATAAATTTATAATTATTATTATCGCCATTGATGATATTTCTAAAGTATTTAGTAATTCATTACAAGAAAATTATATATTACCTTATTTATACAATAATTATAAATGTAATAATTTAATAAGTCAATACTTTATTTTTATTTATTTATATTAAAATATTATCTTAAAAAATTCTGGAACTGGACATTTTTATTAAACTTATTTAACTCAATATTAAAAAAAAGATTGATATATTTTGAGATTTTTAATAATTTTATTTTTATAATGAAATTTAATTATTGGTTTAATCAATATAAAGCTTTATAAGATTAGATCGATTTATATATTTATATTTTATTTTTGAATATTCTATTTTAATAATTATTAATTTGTCTTAATTAATCTTAATTTAAAATATTATTGTATAGTCTACATTTTTAGTTATTTCAATTATTTTTATTTACTAATATTGATATTTTCAATAATAAAAATAATTATATGTCATAATGGGTTTTATTGTATTGATTTTACTATAACAATTGTTATAAAAAATGTAATCTTTATTTTGTTTACTAATGAAGGAGCATCATGCCGACTGAAGTTATAGTGACGTCAGGCTCCCCGAATGAGGATTCACCTTGCAACAAAAGCTCAAATCGTTCCAGTCAATCCTCATCAACCTCAAGTTCCAATAGCAGTAGAGATTCAGACACACATAATGGCTCGTCCTCACGGGGCAATTTTGATGGGTCTAATACGCTCGGTTCCTATCATCATCATCATAGCCTCGTTACGGGCTTAAGTCATCCACACCATCATCATCATCGTGAATCTTCGGCATTCGTGCCGGTAGTACCATCGCGACTCCATCTACCGGCTTATCCAGGAGATATCCATGTACACCTTTCGGGCCCTCCGCCTCCGCCGCCGAACTCCACCGGAGCTAACTCGGCTACGGTTCCGGGAAATCAAGAACTTGATGGAAGTTCAGAGAGCTCGACCATTCGTAAAAATTCCTCTAGTTATGAGATTATGGCCATGATGTCAGACAAGAGGAAAGAATTAGCTGCTCGAGCGATGCTACTTCCGCCACCATCACTTCTTGAGCCACCTCCAGGGTATACAGTATTTCCTGGACCATTCCCGGCTACTTCAGCTCTATATCCTCCCGGTGGACCACTTGCACATCAACACCTTGATCGCCGACTACTCAGAGTACCAGGACGCGCATCTAGACCCAAGAAGGAATTCATTTGCAAATTTTGCAAAAGGCAGTTTACGAAAAGCTACAATCTTCTCATCCATGAAAGAACGCATACTGACGAACGACCTTACTCTTGTGACATATGTGGTAAAGCCTTTCGCAGGCAAGACCATCTAAGAGATCATCGGTACGTTTTTTCTATTTTTTTTTTATTACTTTTATCCATTAATCTATATTCTGAAAAAATATGGCCAATATATTTAAAAGTAATTGTACATATATTTTACTTTAAAATATTATCTACTTACAAACGTACAAAATTTTTATTTCCCTTAAAAACGAAATCAATCAATAAAAAGTATTCACCTTCTTCCAACAAGAATTAAATAAAATAAAAAAATTAAATAAAACAAAATAAAATAAAAATATTACAAACGATAATATTTCATTAAAAAAAATTTACTAAATCATTCACGATGATAAAACGACTTATTCAATATCTAGTAAGAATCATGCGATTATTATTTCATATGGTTTAGAATTTTAAATATATTTTAGATAGATTAACTTCTATAATTTCATCATTTGAAATATATATTTATGATTTTAGAGTATAATAGGTTTTTATATAAATAACTCATTTATAATATAAAAAATTCAAAAACAATAATTTAAATCAAATAATATAATATGGCAATTTAAACATTTAAATATTATGATTGCAAATTGTTTAAATATACCATAAATAAATAATAATCTTCAATAAAATTATTCATTTAATTAAGAAATAGTTAAAAAAACCATTATAAAATTATTGAGATACTGTATAGTAATAGTTATGTCTTATTTATAATACTTCTCAGTATTAATTCAATTTATTAGTAAAACACATTTTTATTTGGCGACTGTATAATTACAATTATTATTAACGTAAGTACATAAAAACAAAACTTTTTATCTGTAATTTATTTTATTCGTCAACGTTAATTTTAATCAGATATGTATGTACATATTGTAATACTAAAAATGCATAATTATATTATTGATAATAAATAATACATATTGATGATAATATATTTTAAATTATTATAATAATAATTTAAAAAATTAAAGTAAATGTATTAATAAAAAAGTTTCTATATCCTATAAAAAAAATCTTATTTTCATGCAAAAATATGTAATAATATTTTGTTATTGAATAATTAAGTAGCAATTAAAAATTTACGTTAATATTGATTAATAATATATATATATATTGTTAGGATTTTAAAAAATTGGTTAAAAAAAATTTTAAACTATATGTAATTGCAAATTAAAAAACACTGGATAATTAATTTTAAGAAATTCATTACTTATATAAAATTTAAACAATTTTCAGATATATCCACAGCAAGGAAAAACCTTTCAAGTGCGGTGAATGCGGTAAGGGATTCTGCCAGAGTCGCACTCTAGCTGTTCACAAGATCTTGCACATGGAGGAATCACCGCATAAGTGCCCTGTATGCGCTCGTAGCTTCAACCAGCGAAGCAACCTTAAGACTCATTTACTCACTCATACTGACCATAAGCCGTACGAGTGTACCTCTTGTGGTAAAGTCTTTCGACGTAACTGCGATCTGCGCCGTCATGCCCTTACACATGCGGTCGGCGATGTACCACCGGAAGCCCTGGAAGAAGCGCTGCGAGATGACGATAGTCCAGAGGAGGATTGTTCTGTAGAGACGAATTCTACTGTGCGTTCTCAAGCTGAAGTTTCTCCAAATACATCCTCGGTTTCACTTTCGGGCCCAAGCCCAAACAGTTACACGAGTCTCCCGTCTCGACCGCATTTGCAGATACGTCGAGATCTGCTGCAAGTCAAGCCAAGTACGATTACGAGTGTCAGTAATATGTCAGGAGTTA